>CM053615.1:16721059-16741853 GCA_028646535.1 Procyon lotor
GACATTGGGGAGGGTATGTGCTGTTAAGTGCTGTGAAATGTGTAAGCCCGAAGATTCACAGACATGTACCCTGGGGCAAATAATATATTATATGTTAATAAAAATTAATTAAAAAAAAAAAGTAAATCAATGATATAATTAAAAATACTTTTAGGAACTAGAAAAATAAAGGAAAACAAAATATGTCGTGTAAAGAAGGATCAAATGACAAAAATGAAGAAATTTCTATGTAAACATATTCCAGAAAATATTATATATAGGGATAGTAAAAATATCTTTGAATGTATGGAAAGCAAAAAGAAATCTAAAAATTAAAAAAAATCACAATGCTTTATCATCAAGCTTATTTTACAGTCTCAAATATGAATACACAATAAAACCAATAAGAATGTATCTTTGAAGCAAAGGGTTATAAATCCAAACTCTTATTGCTATCTAATTTATTTATGTGTGAAAACAACAAATTTTTTCCAGATACCTCAGTGTTGATTTTTGCCAATTTATGCATTTGTTGAAAAAATTTGTATTTTACAAAACAATATAGACAGACAGTTTATATTGTTTTATAACAGAGTATAAAGTGGAAGTAAACATTTAGTAAAGGCTTCATTTTACCTGAGTGGAACTCAGGAGGTATTTTTGAATTTTTATTTCATTTAAATAACCAGTCTTTTTCGTAAGAAAAAGACTTCACAATTTTTTAATAAGTCACAAATTTTAAATAGAACCATCAAAATGGTTGAAAATACTATTCATAACCACGAAATCATTCAAGAAAGTTAAATAAATTTCAGACAGTTTAAAATATAAAAAAATACCCAGAAAACATTAAATGATTACAAAACAAATATTGGTTTAGTCAGTGAATGTAAATAGCTTGATCTCTTAAAAAGTAATGATTCTCATAATGAATTAAGAACAAAACCCAATAGACATTTCTCCCAAAGATGATAAGCAAGCATAAACAAACAAGCAGATAAAAAGATGTTCAGCATCATAATCTTCAGAAAAGTGCAAATCAAAACCACAGTATGGGAACTTCACATCCATTGGATGGCTATAACAAAAAAGACAGATAATAACAAGTGTTGATAAGGGTGTGGAGAAAGGGAAACCCTCAATACACTGTTGGTGGGAATATAAAATGGTGCATCCAACTTAAAAAACAGTCTGGCAGTTCCTCCAAAAATTGAACAGAAATTTACCATTTGACTCAATAATCCCACTTGAAGGCATGTAAGCAAGAGAAATGAAAACACATGTTTGCACAAAAACTTGTACATGAATGTTCAAAACAGCATTATTCATAATAGTCAAAAAGTGGAAATAACCCAAAAATCCATCAAGTGATGGATAAATAAAAGTGTACTATACACATACAGTGAATATTATTAAACCACAAAAGGACTGAAGTACTACTAATAGAAGCTACACCATATATGAAGCTGGAAATCTCATGCTAAATGAAAGGAAGCCAGCACAAATGGTCACATACTGTAAGAATTCCATTTATACAATGGAATAGTACGTCTCCATCAGAAAGGATGAATACCCAACTTTTGATTCAACATGGACGGGACTGGAGGAGATTATGCTGAATGAAATAAGCCAAGCAGAGAAAGTCAATTATCATATGGTTTCACTTACTTGTGGAGCATAGGGAATAACATGGAGGACATTAGAAGAAGGAAAGGAAAAGTGAATTGGGGGAAATAGAAAGGGGGGGCAAACCATGAGAGACTGTGGACTCTGATAAACAGGGTTTTGGAAGGGAGGTGGTGGAGGGATGGGTGAGCTTGGTGGTGGGTATTAAGGAGGGCACGTATTGCATGGAGCACTGGGTGTGGTAGATAAACAATCTTGGAACACTAAAAAAATTAAATTAAATTTAAAAAGAAAAAAAAGAATTCATTTATGAGAAATGTCCAGAATAGGCAAAATCTAGAGAGACTGAAAGTAGATTAGTAATTGCCTAGGGTAAAGGATGAGGTTATTAGAAGATGATGACTAACAGGCACAGGATTTTATTTTGCAGTGACAAAATTATTCTGAAACTATGATGGTGGCTGCATAATTCTGCAAATATACTAAAAACCATTAAACCTTATACTTTAGATGGGTGAATTATAAGGTATATGAATTATATCCCAATACAGCTGTTACCAAAAATTGTTAAAAAGCTATGAACAACTTTGAAAAAATACACTTTAGCTGAAAAGATGGAAAAAGACTGAGCAAAAGATCAGCTGGGAAATAAAGGGAAAGTGAGCAAATTAATTTCAGGTAAAGAGAAATTTTAGGAAAAATGTCATTAAGTGAAATGAGGCCATTTGATATTAATGAAGTAGTTAAAAAACCACCACGAAGATATAAAAGTCAGTAATATTTATGTGCTTATAACACAGTATTAAAGTAAATGAAGCAAAAATTAACAGAAACATAAGAAAACATTAACAGAACCATAGTTCTCATAGAAAAATAAACTAAGTATAGTACATTATAGAAAAGTAAAAATAATAAAGATTTGAATAATGTACTACAGAGTAAAAATTTTGAAATATCTGTCCAATGCGGAAAAAGAAGTCCTAATAAAAACTTTGAGGAGGGCACGTATTACATGGAGCACTGGGTGTGGTGCATGAACAATAAATCTTGTAACCCTGAAAAAATAAAATAAACATATTTGGGAAAAAAAAAACTTTGTGGTATAAATTGTACAAGTTTTCTTCTCTAACAATAGTGAAATATTGTTTGAAGTATTTTTGTTTTAACAAAACTATATCAACAAAATCTTAAACAGTAACATAGAATTTTGAAAATTAAAAATTACTGTGATAACTATTTCCAAAAGCAGTTCTGTTCCAAACCCTGAAAAATACTTTAATTTACTTCTAACATCTACATTACTTCTTCAAAAAAAGATTTTTTTCATGGCTCCAACCTCTTTCTCCCAGTGTCTTTTGTTGCTCTCAGTCTAATCCACATGATTTTTCACTTAATAATACATGGTTTTGTTTTCTAATTGATTCCTACATGTAAATGCCTCAAGGACAGAGACAATGCGATATTTTTTTAAATTATCACTACATTTAAACATCTTCTTGAACACAGAAAGTTCCCTAGTAAATGTGTATGAATTGATCTCATCACATAGCTGGGAAAGCCAGTAGACTAGAAATTAAGGGACAAGACTTCTTGACCATTGTCAGAAAGGTTTAATGATTCTCAGCCTGCCACCTTACCTCCCTGGATTTTAATATCCTCCTTCAGTAGATGAGGTAGTATTAAAATATTTCTAAGGTTCTTTCTAGTTTTAAAATTGTATGATTTAACCGATAGGGAAAGAAAACGCATCCCTGGGTACAGTAGAAAATTTCCCTCCATGTGCAGTTAACACTGGTTTCTTTGAATGTCAAGGTCTTGAACAGATTGTGCATTGTTGGGAAGAGAGTCACCCTCAATTACTCATCAGTGACGGAATTCTTTGTGGTTTACTCTCAATAACCCAGTGTTTCCTTACTACCACCCACCCAGGTCCAGGGGGGATATACATGTGTCTGAGTATGTGTGTATATTTGCCTCTCTGACGACATTCCAAGACTAATATAAACACCTTCTAAATTACCCATTACTCCATGTCACTTCTCTCTTCCATTAGAAAGAAGTAGCCTATATTTATGTTTAAAGTTCTAACATTCTACCCTTTCCATCAGCCCCTTTCTTTCTTAAAGATTGGTTTCTTCATCTCTCTTATACGTCGCCCACATTTTAGATATTTCTTTAAATTTAGGTAGGGGCATAAGCGTTCTATACTTATCATTTATTATAATATACTACAAACATTTAATATAATTATAATTTGATATAATTAACTATTTTTAGTATTTAATTTGGTTATATAACATATTCAACAAAATTACACTTAATTACTATTATCGCATGAATGCAAAAACCTCAAAGAACATATCCCAAGAGATGAACAGCGAGGTGAGATTATGTACGATTTTTATGTTTTTCTCTTTATGTTTCTATTTTTCTACAGTTTTATGGATTATAAATATAGTAATTATGTATGCACACATCCACATATGCCCTTCAGTTACCCAGAACCAAAATCAAAGAAACTTTCATAGAACTCTATTACTCTGTATTTTACTTTAGGGAAGATTTCTGGTGATACATGAAAAAATTCAGATAAATACATAAGAATTTCCAGTAAAAATAAATAGCATATGAATGATTTCAAGTTGTTGACATTAACCCTTGAATTAATAATAACTTTGAACCTGTGAGAAATCAAAATATGTTCATTTTCAGCACAGTACATTTATTAAAGCAAGAAAATAGAAGAGTATACTAGAGAAAGGTTTTCAATTATCACAGGCAAAATTTTAAAAATCACAGTTAAGTGAAAACTTAATTAGTCAGAACATATTCTCTAAACATCTATTAGTCAGGCGAGTTTCATTTTCCAGGGCCTTGTACAGAAGCTTTTTTTAATATATATAAAAACCCATAAACAAGGCTAATCATTCACATTCATAAATACTAAAGTCCATTCCCAGATTAGAACATAATCTAAATTTATACTCTTACCAAGACTTTATGCGATCATTACACGTCTCTTCCCTTTATTGCTGAACTTAAATGAACCCATCCAAAAAAGCCTTTTTTACTGGGTGTGCTTCCATAAAACATTCACATTTTATCATATAGTAAAGTAAGAATTTATGCTAAATACTTCACTATTTCCCTAAAGATAAATCCAAGTGAATCAAATATTAAATGACATAGCAAAGTATATTATTGTAAAATTCAACTCCTCTAAACATGTTAATAATCTTTAATGTTGATAAGTAAATGGCTGTGATGTTTTCCTTTTTAATACTTCAGTCTGACTAAGGCCAACTGCCTGATTCTCTCTCATTCCTGTCGGTCCCTCCTACATACAGAGAGATGCCCCTTTGTGATTATGAAATAGGGTTCCTTTTCTACTCAACATATAAAAGCATCTATTATTCTATCTTAAAAGTTATTGAATATTCCTTTGAAAGTTTGATAGATCAACAACGGGCATTCATTAATAAGGCCTACCATAGCTTGCTTTTTTTAATTCCTAAACTCTTTGATCAAACTCAAGTATCTAAGGAAAAAAAAAGTTCCCAAGTACACTAAAACATTTTGTTCAGACTTAAAATTCTTGTTGTTGTTTTAGCTCCAATTTATTTCCACCAAGACTTGGGGGGGCATTAGGATAGGGTATATTCTTTTTTTTTTTTTTTTAAGATTTTATTTATTTGTCAGAGAGAGAGCACAAGCAGGCAGAGGCAGAGAGAGAAGCAGACTCCCCGCAGAGCAAGGAACCCAATGTGGGACTTGATCCCAGGACCCTGAGATCATGACCTGAGCTGAAGGCAGCTGCTTAACTGACTGAGACACCCAGGTGTCCCGGATAGGGTATATTCTTGTGCTGCTATAAGATATTATCATAAACTTAGCAGCTTAAAATAACATTGATTTACTAGCTCACAGTTTGATAGGTCAGAAATCCAGGTAGGTGCAACTGGGTTCTATCCTCAGGGTTTCACAAGGTCAAAATCAAGGTGTCATCAAGATGGGTTCTTATGTGGAGGCTCTGGAAAAATATTTGTTTCCAAGCTCATTAAAATCATTGACAGAATTCAGTTCCTTGTGAGGGTCAGGCTGGGTGCCCCTCTCTCCTAGCTGGCAATCAGCTTGGGCAGTGAGTAGGATGAGGGCACTCTAAGCTCCTCAAGCCTGCTGGTATTCACAGCATGTGGACCTTCCATCTTCAAAACAACAAGAGAACACAAACGCCCTGACTTTTCCTCTACCTACCAGCTGGAAAAAACTCTCTGCCTTTTAAAGCAGTTCTAACAGATCAGATGCGGTCTACCTGGATAATCTTCCTCTCTCAAGGTCAATTGTGCTATATAACACACCATAATCATAGGAATGATTTCTCATCATAGTCACAGGTTCTGGGAAATAGAATACAGAATCTGGAGGAACATATTTAGTCAGGGAATTGGAAAAGTTGAGATTAGGAGTATAAGCAGACTCCAGATGTTAAATTCTATGAACCCAGAAGCCAGACCAAACATCTCTTATTGGGGCAAGGGCATTAAGGAGCAGTCTAATTCAATGTCCATATTAGCATTAGGGAAAAAGTGTCAGACACTAAGAACTTTTTGCATATTTCTATGACCTTGGAGCACTGCTGAGAGCCTCCTCACCTAGATGAGTCATAACACTTTTATCATTAGATGATTACTCTTCAAAAGTGCCCCTCTTCCAAAATGGCCCTATTATTTTATACTGTCTGATTGTAAAACATTTGTGTATCTAACTGAACATTTTGTTTACTTCAATTTGTGTGTGGGTTGAACAAGGGTGGTGGTAAAGTCACTCTTCATTTCTTAGAACTTTGTGAAAGGACCTTACACTAAACAGCACTATTGCATCCTACTAAAGGGTGAAAAATGGGAATGAATTCTTTGTTCTGAACACCTCCACCGGATTTTCCTATTCCTGGTACAGAAAACCACAAGATTCGCTTTGGGATCTACTGTCTTGGAAGGTTTTTGTGTATTTTGATCCCAAGCAGTTAGAACAAGTCGTGCTTTTCCTGGTTAACCGCTAGGTGTTACAACCTGAACAAAATGCCCATGGCTGTGTGTTGGTGGAGAAGCAAGATATGGAGACTGAGCCAGGGCAGGCACGGCAGATGGGGAGTGCAAGAGACAGGCAGAGACATGCAATTTGTTACTAATAGTTGGGCGTTAAGAAAACATTGATCTTGGTTTTCAGAGCCTCCAGTGTTTTCCAATGAGAGAGCAGCAACTATGCTGCTTTAGGGCATTTACGTTTAAAAAAACTCAGTAGAGCAAGAAAAGATAAGGAAGCACACAAAGATTAATTCTGAAGTTCTTGTTAAAACCAAACGCTTTAATCCTGGAAAGGAGTGGAGGGAAATATCTACACATAGTACACTCAGCTGAGTTCATCTTTGAAATCACTGTACATGTGGCAGGGAGGGGGTTATGTGTCTAAAATAATTTCTTTTCCTCTGAGTCAGGCTTCAGAATGTCTACTTTGTCTGTTCTGTCTGTTGCCCATAGACAGACTTTTATTTGGAACTGGCCACGGTAACAATTTTGAGATTAACTTGATGAATCAAAAGAACCACACAGTGATAAAACTGTTACAAAAAAGCTTTTCCTGGCATTCCCATTTTTTTCATGTGATTAGCCATAGATGGCAAAAATTGGGCAAGAGGCAAGAATGGACTACAGATGTCTTCCTGAACACATGCTTGGTCAAGACAACTTAATAAGCCTTCTTGCACATCATTTTTAGGTAATACACATTCATTGCCAATACTTTATAAATTCATTACGTCATTCAGTCATTACCTCTTTAATTGCAGAATGAGTTCTTAAGAGTGTGGGTGAAGTCTATTTTTTAATTCACCACTTTAAACTAAACAGTAAATATTTATTATATACTTCTTGATTAACTGAGCTAATTGACTCTTGAAGGGAGGGAGGAAGAAAGGCAGGAATGAGGGAGAGAAGGAAGGGACAAGAAAAAGGAAGGAAGAACGGGAGGAAGGGAGGAAGGGAGGAAGGGAGGAAGGGAGGAAGGGAGGAAGGGAGGAAGGAAGGAAGGAAGGAAAGAAGCAGAGGGAGAGGAAGTGGGAGAAGCAGACTCCCTGCTCAGCAGGGAGCCCAATGCAGGACTCGATCCCAGGACCCAGAGATCATGACCTGAGCCCAGGGGAGACATTAATGGACTGAGCCAACCAGGAGCACCTAAAGTCTTTTTTTTTTTTTTTTTTAATATGCCTGGGTATTTTTCATTCTGGGTTGATCCACAAGTGAAAACCTATCTGCCATCATTTGACAAGATTATAATTTCGGAATTCTTCATTGGTCTTCCCTGAGCTGCACACATACCCTATGTTATATACACAATCATTTTTCTGACAGCTGACAATAGTTTTTATCTTTCAAGCAGTTAAGAATCTCTCTATATATTTTGGATCTAATTTTATGCTTCAGGTTCTCTCATTTTGAACCACAATATATTCTCTCGATCTCTTAATGCCTTCATGTTAATTGGGGAGTTTGTGAAATAGACTCATCAGGGAATGTGGTGATTTTCAAGAATGTCAAGTTACTAAGAGTCTGGCTTTGATTATCCACTAGGAAAAAACAAAATGGCTGTTGGTCATTATTTATGACATTTCATTTGAAAACATGGAAGACATTCTCTGACATGAAAGTGCATCACTTAACATCTACGTTGCTCAGTGGATATTCACTGAGGCAAAGTGTATACCAACTAATGGAAAGAATCTGTCTGGAGATAAGAAACATTAAAATGAAAATTATAAACTTCATTCTGACCTCAAACCACATAAATGAAAGGCTTGCAAACATCATTCCTATTGTAGCCACTGCACTGAGTGTTCAACTCAGTAATTACGCCTTAGAAATGTTCAGCCATCAGCCAGATAAATGATAGAGCTTAAGCCAAACACCACGGCAGCTGGAGTCTTCCCTCTAAAGAAGGAATTGCTCTATGAACACACCGTAGACTCGGTATCCTTTAATACCTTTGCCCTTCACTTCTTACATATTAAGACCTCATGTTTAATTAGACATACAGAGCTAAGAGGAAAGCAACTTTTTTTTTTTTTAAGATTTTATTTATTTGACAGAGAGAAACATAGCGAGAGAGGGAACTGCAGAGGGAGTGGTAGCAGGAGAAGCAGGCTTCCTGCCAAGCAGGGAGCCTGATGTGGGGCTCGATCCTAGGACCCTGGGATCATGACCTGAGCCGAAGGCAGACGCTTAATGACTGAGCCACTCAGGTGCCCCAGGAAAGCAACTTTTAATTAAGATTAACCCACTGAGCCACCTAAGTGCCCCTACTTTTAGTTAAGATTAAAACATACCCGACACATTTGTTGTTTAATATATTTAATGTTGTGGACCACTAGTGGATGCAGTCTTGCTACTAGACCTGCATCACTGGAAAATTAGAGTGGAATGCACATTGGACTTGATGATTTACATGTGTCCCATATTGATTGGTAACTTACCTGGTGAGGGACCCTGAAGAAATCACTGAACCTCTTTAAGGCTCAATTTAAAAAAAATATTAAAGAAGGTTTATTGTGTTTCATGGATTCTACTAGGCCCTGGGATAAAAATATGAACTAAAAAATCATCTCTTTCCATGGATAGCACAGGTCTAAAGAGGACATGGAGATATAAAACAACTAAGTTTTCTAGTGCAGGTAGTAAAGGTATGGACTATCTTTCCAATGAGTTTGTTTTATATAATCATGCTTTGCAAATTACTACACAACATGTATTTGTGTAACCCACAGTTTATGCAGACACTATCACACCACACATATGCTATGAAATTTTAATGAGCTATGATTATGTACTTAAAGATGAGAACACTGGACTTCAGGGAAGTTAAATAACTTGTCCAAGAAGACAGCTTCTAAGAAATTGCACTAATAGGATTTGAACCTGGATCTGGCAGATGCATAGTCCAGTCATTGCCAATATTCTATCATGCTTCTTATGTGTTTCTAGTAATTATATTCTAGTTTTCTAGTTCCAGAAATTATGTTATAGTTTTCTCAAGGGAAATGCTATGTTCTATTTTCTCAAGGGAAATGTGCCATGGCACAAGTCCCTACTAAGCCCTTCATCGTGATGGCTATTTCTAGTAGCTAATTCCAACCCTGGTTTTTGTAGCATCTAATTAAGGGAGGAGAGAATGTGGTAAGACAGTTGAAGATATACCAATAAGAGTAATTTCCTTCTCCACAAGCACAGATCTTAGTTTTTGGCCAATTAAAACAGCCTAGCCTAGAGTCACTAAAAGACCATAATCTCAGGATGTAACGTTTGGAAGTCACTCTGATCACACCCCTTTCCCTCATCCTCTGGGTCAGAGGAGATTTGGACTATCTAGCATTAATGTTTGTGATTTTTCTATTTATGTCATAGTTCACTCATGAATGTTGGGATGTGGTTTTTCCCATACTACCCAGAGACAAAAGGAAACAGGAATTCAGACCAGAACAAAAAGGATCACAAAACGCTCAGTTTCAGAAAAAAAATGTCACTTGCCAAAGCTGGAAAAAGCAGAGGTAATGGGAGCTTCAGAACCAAGAAATGGTGTGTGAAATCCAGAATGATCTGGTTAAAAGCTCCTTAAACCAAATAATGTTCTTGCTCCCCACAAATAGGAAGAAGGGAACCACTTCAGAGTGGGTGGCGGAGGAGAAGCATGGTCCAAACAGTAGAGAAAAGAAATTATTGTTCTTTCTGAAGAATGAATCACAAAAGATACAGGAAAGAAGTAATTTTTATTTATTTCCTCATTCAACAAATTTCTTTAGGCACCTCCCATATTCTAGGCTCCATGGTGGATAGGAAATTTAAAGACCTAAGTTAGGGGAGAGCAGCGGGGACAGCGGTGGAGGGAGAGAACTTCAGGGTTGGTGGGTGATGGACATTAGCCCAGGGCACCATCAGAACACATGTGAAATACAGTTCTGTGGAGACTGGATGTAGAAAGAAAGACTTCCAGCAGAGGTTTCAACTATTCTAAGGCTTGGAGAATGTGAATGGGAGAACGGAGAATGGAAGTAACTCCAACAGAGGAACAGAGGAAGGACCTGGAGTCAATGATGCCGAAGGCACTTCAGCAGTGCCATGAAGCAGTTCAATTAAAAACCAACTGTGAGACTGCAGGCCAGTAATCCCCAGCCTGTGACCTTTAAGGAGTGGTCTACAGTATTGTCACACTGAGGCAAAAGTTGTCTGTTTCTCCTGCTCAAATTGACTCTCATTTGGTAGGAATAGTTTCTGAAACAATGGGTGTTGTAAAGGGGTAGGACCACCACTGACTCCAGATTCCCACGGATTTGGATTTAAGTCCTTACTTCTACCTGTGTAAGCGAATAGTTTGGCCTCTTCGAATATTAACTGAGTCTTTGGCTATTTCCTTACATATATATATATATATATATATATATATATATATACATACATATATATATATATATATGATTAAATGATGTAATATATGATTAAGTGAACATAATGCCTGAACAGATTCAGTGCCTAATAAATGCAATAAATATTATCATTATTATTAATGCATATCAATGAACATTAAACTTGGAATGTGGAGACATTTAATGTGTGACATTAAACAAGTAGCTTAACCACTCTGAAACTCAGATTGATCATTTATTTAAAAAGGAAACATTTTTCCAGAGTTGGAAGACTGCTTTAGCAATTGTATGTGGTAACACCTAAGAAAGCACCCAGCACAGTACCTAGCACTAATAACTTTTACTTAAACCTGAGTCTGAAATACTCACATTTGGAAACATACTATTTATACAAAAAGTGTGCTTTTATAAATAACAATAGCAAATAATTAAGAGTTTCCCTATGTTGGGCTCCTTATAGGCATTTTACATACTTTCTCATTTAATCCTAAAGAGACCATTTTATTTTCTTGAGAAGTACAGCTACTCACTCAATGTCTCACAGCACTTTTTTGACCACCCGAAGATGTCTGAACTTTCAAGGGTTCTTTGTCAAACTATGGTAAAGGATCTAAAGTTTAGTCACAAAAGCAGAGAGGAGTCTGGGTATGAAACCAAGCCCAGAGAAGCAACACCATCATCCCTCGATCAGCACTGAGGACCATCATGCCTTCGAGGAGACAGGAATGCTCTACCTCTTAGAACCCACACCATAGTTCAGGTGTTCAAGAAACATTTGTTTCCACTTATTTGAGTGTTGAATAAATGAAATAAACAAACAGATGCAGTAGGCATTTTCTGTTCCCTGTGCTTACTTTGTCTCCCCATCTGTAGACATGCTGTCCAAATGGGGCTTGCCTGGGGAGCCAGGCCCTAAAGAAGGGTCAACCCACAAAGCAGCCTTTCAGGGCTTAGGAAGACCAGACTCCTCCTCCACCAAAAAGGACAATAGGGCTGAGACCTTTAGCTGTGGGCATTGCCCTGAGACACCAGTGCCACCTGGGCCTGCCTCTCCAGGTGCTTGCTTAGGGATACAAACCCCATCCATGAGATGGGTGGGGAGCAAGTCTGAATAAGTGTCCCCCAAAGTGAAGGTAGGGGTGCTTGTGGGGAGCATGGGGGAACTCTTCCAGAGAACTTGGCCTGAGAACAGTAGGTGGCAGTGTCCCAGGAGGCCAGCTTCTTTAGAGAAGGGCCTCACCCCAGAACACACTAGCCCTTTCTCTGAGCCTGTTTCCTCAGCTTTCATTATGGTTAAAGCTAGCCCCACCCAACCCATGTTCACAGCAGGCAGAGGGGCTTTCTGGCACACAGATGTCACCCTGTCCTTTCCCCCAATGGCTCCTCACTAGCATCCAGCACTCAGTGGACACTGGTGCCCCAGTCCCAGAACATCCCCAGGCATGGTCTCCCCACCCACCTGGCTACTGCATTGCTGGGTCCACCACAGGATGCTGGGGCTAGGAAACCAAACCGCACTCTTCCCAAAAGCCTCAGGGAGGCATGAGCCTGGGAGGGCCCTAGACACACCTCATCCCTGGGGCTGCAGCCGTGGGTCACACAGGAACAAGGACCCCACTGTGTAGGAGATGGGGGACTCGCCCAAAAAAGAGAGAAAAAAGAATTCCCAATCCTTAGATGAGAAAGATCACTTCTTCCTTGATGAATCTTTCAAAGAAATGTTTATTTTTAAACCCCCAGTAAAAGTAATTAACATCTTCCAAGAAGTTACTACATCATACCCAGCTCTTTTTAAGACCTAGGAAAGGGACAGATAAGTAAAGCAGATTGTCCTCAAGATACAGATATTTCTACACCACAACTTACATTGAAGGGACATATCTAGCACATCACAAGTGATCAACACATTCTTTTTAAATGACATAAGTAACCGTGTTCCAGTTATTACAACACAGTGGGAGAACAGGTAGGTAAGGCTTGACTTGGAAATATGTACACGGGAAGGAGTTGAAAAAAAGAAAAAGTAGACTTTGAGATCACAAGATCGCTAAATAACATCATTTCCTACCTGTATATTCAGTGATAAAAGGTAGGATGGATAGGACATTTGTAAGTAGCCATACCTTTCCATGCTTTAATTTGAATCTGTTGGGATATCTAGACACTTTGTACAGAAAACTCTATGAGGGAATAATCAGAAATGTTAAAATCAATAAAGCGTAAACTCTAAGAAAATAAAACTCGGTTTAAATGAGAGTACATGGTGCAATATGATACACACACGTGTGAACACACGCACAACACAATACATAAACACATACTCCTTAATAACAGTAATAAAAACTAGTCATCTGGTTCTAAATTAAAGAATTATATATATGAATATAATTAACCTTCCTTTTATATACCTATATTATTATGTTTTCATGGCAAAATTTTATAACAAAATTCACCATAGATTAAATAGTGAAAAATCTATTTGTCCTGATTAAAGTTTGCCCTCTAGTGAAAGGCCGGGCCTCTGTTTGCAGAAACTGTCTTTATATACATTCCTGTATTCTTTAAGTTCCGAATGTAGTCAGCTTCAGTATACACTGAATTTTGGTTTCAGGGCATTAAGTTGACAGTTTATAAATCTCTAATATTCTTATTCTAAAATGTGTGTGTGTGTGTGTGTGTGTGAGTGTGTGTGTGTGTGTGTGTGTGTGTGTGATTACCAAATTTTTTCTTTAACAAAAGTAGGTCATGCGAATATCTCATAATACTAGCCCCTAATCATTCACCCAAAGATCCATTTTCTCTGTCCCCCTGTTAGCAAAGTAAGTACTGAAATAACAAATAATCATCCTCTTTTTGATGTCATTTCTATGGCAGCAGAAGACTATTTTTGTTATGTCTTGATATATCAGCATTCACAAAAATCTTCTCGGTTGACTGTGGCTTTATTTTTATATAAAGCTTAAAAAGAAAGAAACATTAAACAGTAGTATAACATAGTTGTCATTTTTACAGCCTCACTCCCAACCCTTAGATGAGAAAGGTTACTTCTCCTTGATGGATCCTTCATGAAATATTTATCTTTATACCTACCCCCACGACTTTACTGTGTGCTGCTATGGAAGTTATCAGAATATCACATATTTAAATCCTGAGTTTCTTCAGTGTCAGTGAGAGAGAGAGATAAAAGACCACCAACAACAAATAAAAGCCCCTTATTTGAAAAGAACCAATAAGTACTTTTAAAAAATAGTAAGAGAAAAAAACTTTAAATTATAAGAGGCAAATGGCTTTATATTCGAAAATGGCACATTTAAAGTATTCTCTACAAAAATCTTGCTTTAAAAACAATGTTTCACCAATTTTCCTTGACATACATAATGACAAAATATTCTTACACATTTTCATATGTATTATTTTCTAAATGGTATAATAAAAGCTGTCAGTTACCTCCTCTGCATACTAAGAGAAAAGTACAATCCTTTGTTCTGTGTGTGACTACATTTGCACATCATAGAACTATGAAATATTTACAAAGGGAAGGTTAAATCAATACAGCTCTAAAATTTGTACTTCAGTCTTCAGGGATTTATATCATCTTGATTTAATGAAGTATGAGAAGTGAGAATGTTGACACACAGAAAAAAATATTTCGGTTTCTCCTTTATTGTACATACAGAAAATATTGAAGTAGGATTTGTTGATTCCTAAGCAGTAACTAATTATTACACATTTTATGCCTCCACCATCATTTGAGAAACCTTATGGTGCAAAGCAGACACCAACTATCAAAAAGAGAAAAAATATAAAGAAATAACTGTCCTTCACTTAACTTAGCTTGATTGTCAAAACTCTTTCAAAATATTTTATGTTTAAAAATACTATTTAACTCTAACTGTACCAAGATTAGTCCAGATATACAAAAAATAAAGTATATAGTTATTTATAACATAATACATACTATGTACTTTTTATGTGTTTGCTTTTCATATATTATTTATGTTTACATATCTCATTAGTACATATTAAAGCTATAGATATAAATTCCCCTATAGTAGTATAAGACTGTGCTCAGTAAACAGAAAAGGGTATTTACAAAAAATAGCCAATTTCACATTTGTTCCAATAAGAGCTTTAACGAGGATGTACAAAGATCAGAAGAGAGAAGCAAAGAGCTTTGAAAACATACTTTTTAAAATAAACAAATGAAACATATTTAGGATAATAACTATTTATAAAAGAACATAGGAAATGTCGAGATGAAAGTCGAAGTGAAATGCAACTTGCTTCTTTTATTGAGTCAATTAATTTATTTCAAGTTCACACTATCACATATTATGTATTTTCTATTCCATCATATGAACTAGAAACTAGAAGACCATTTTTTTTTTTTTTTTTTTTGAGAGAGAGAGAGAGAATGCCCCTGGGAGCAGGGGCGGGGAGGCGAGGAGAGGGGCAGAAAAGGAGAGAGAGAATCCTACGCCAGCTCCACACCCAGCACAGAGCCTGACACCAGGCTTGATCTTACAACCCTGAGTTCAAGATCTGAGCTGAAATCAAGAGGCAGAAGGTTAACCAACTGAACCACCCAGGTGTCCCTAAACTAGAAGCCTTTTTAAAAATTAACATCAACTTGGGGCACCTGGGTGGCTTAATGGGTTAAAGCCTCTGCCTTAGGCTCTGGTCCTGATCTCAAGGTCCTGGGATCAAGCCCTCCATTGGGCTCTCTGCTCAGCAGGGAGCCTGCTTCCCCCTCTCTCTCTGCCTGCTTGTGATCTCTCTCTCTGTGTCAAATAAATAAATAAAATCTTTAAAAAAAATTAACATCAACTGAAAGATCACACTGTATTACAGATGTTTCAATAGATGGATTCAAAATATCCATTTATAAGACCCAATGACTGCAGACACCTGATATAAAAGAGATCAAAAGGGAAAGAACAAATTTTGATAAACCTGACTCTGGGTCTGACAGTTATCTTGTCTGTGACCTAAGGTAAGTCTCTTTATCTCCCTGAACCCCAACTGCATTCCTACATGAGATAAATAAACCTGCTTTCCTGCTTACCTCACATGATTATTTTAAAGGCCCAAGGATATTATAAACTTGTTTGTAGTGTGTTATGCAATTCTGAGGGGATATAAAAATCAGTTTTACCTCCATATTATGTATTGCTTAAGTGTCTATTAAAACAACTCAAGGGTAATTAACAACTATTTACTGAGCACAGATTCCCCAGCACACACCTGTTAAAAAGCTGAAGCCCAGAGTCCCCTTGAGTGTGCAGCAGTACAAAGAGGAAGTGAAAATTAAATTTGAAAAGTGAAGCAAACAAATTTCATTGCTGTAAACTACACATAATTATTTAATATCCACATTAACTGGAAATGCTTATCTCATATTTTATTATACTTCACATGGGCCTCTTAATTAAGTAATAACATTATTATGTGTCTTGGCCAATGTTCCCCAGAAAATAGAACATTAGACATAGCTTTAAGGGCTAATGTGTGATCAGGGACTGCAGTACCAGGAAGCAGAAGAGACACAAAGAGAGTCAAGTTGGGATGGAGGTGGAGCTAGTAAGAAAGTGTATTGTTAGGTGGCTGCCAATAAATGCAATTGCTAGCTTGGTGTCCTGAGCCCTCCCTGTAAAAAGCACAAAAATGACATCTCAGGACTATTCTTTGAGTGCACAGAGAAAGGGGAGAGGGAAATAATTTGCAAGTAGCTTCCACTAATCAAAGTTTCGGCTACACCAGGCATTAACTCTTGGTGACTTTCAGAATCCTGCAGTGTCCGGGAAGCTCCAAAGCAGAGGTGAGAACTACACTGTGTGTGTGACATTCGTCAGCGCCCACAGCAGCTGCTGATCCACAGACGCGTGGAGCTGAGAGCATCAGAAATGCATGGAAGAGGTGGCTGGCTCACCAGACACCACAGCTACCATATTCCAGGTGTAGTCGCACAAACATCCCACTAACTTTGTCCTGCTGAGACTCGCACTTTGCCAGTATGACACCAAATGATGACTGAGCTGACAATTTCAGTCTGTGTCAAGCCTCCCCTGCCCATGCCTCTCGCCTCAGTCAAATTAAGCATGCATTAGAAACAGGCACCACCAACAAAAACGGGCCTACTGACCGGACACAGCAGATAAAGGACAAATGCTATCCTACCATTATTCTATAAATAATTCCAGTATCTAGTGCCAAAGTCTCATGCTCTTGGTGTTCTCCTCGTGTATGTGATACTGACTACTTAGCACTCTTCTACTGAGACTTGTACACTGCTGAGTGCTTATGACATTACTTTGCCTGTTATCTCAAAGAGCGTCAAGAGGGAGGCATCTGAAATCATCGCCTAAATGAACAAGTTACATACCCAAGCTTAGTCTGTGTCGACACCTTAGAAATACATGCTCCTCTGTTTCCAAGTTCTTGCCCTTATGGGCATGGCACATTTCTCCCTGGTTTCTCTTCTCTAGTCAATTTTATCATTAGTGATGTTGGGGAGAAGAGGAGACTATCTTCATTAGACAGATCATTTCTCTTAAGATGATGAGATTTGTCAATAAGCAGGAATCAAAATATTTTTCTGGCTAATTTAGGATAATTAGTTAAGAGTTACTTCTGATGCACTGAACAATTTAAATCAAAAACAGGAATTATTATGTGCACACTGAATGCAAATGACCCAGGCTTTAAAAAAAAATGTAGCAAATAGTGTTTTTAAAATATGTATACACATGAAAAAGGAACGGCAAGCACTCTTGAGTTAAATAGAAAGATAGAAATTCTCAACAAAGAAACAGAAGACATAAGCAAGAGCCAAATAGAAATTTTAAGCTAAAATGGTAATAAACTCAGAAAACAAAAACATAACCTCCCTAGATGGGCTAAACAGTAGAATGGAGGTGGTAGAGAATAAGGTTGATGAAGATGAAGACAAGCAATAGGAATTATCCAATCTTAGCAACAGACGGTAAGTTTGCTATTTTTTAGATAAAGTGGAAAACACTGGTTGTCACTAGATTATGAGAGGATAGATAGGTATTTTGTAATCTGTAAGACTACTTGTAGAAAAACAATACAACAAATTTTATGAGGCCAACATTTATCCTGATACAAAAATTAGACACAAACACTATAAAGAAAAAAAGAGAAACAGAGAGAAAGAGAACTATAGACAAATATCTCTCATGCACATATATGTAAATATCCTCAATAAAATAGTAGCAAATCAAATGCAACAATATACAAAAAGTTCACACCCTGACCACTTGGAGTACATCCCAGGAGTGAAACATTAGTTTAATATTCAAAAAACACAGTAATCCACCACATTAAAGAAGAAAAGACACAAGATTATATTAATTGATGCAGAAAAATCATTTGTCAAAATTATACACCCATTCGTTTTAAAAATTAAAGCAAACCACAAAAAGAAAGAATTTGCTCAGCCTGAAAAAAAGGCACACAGAAAACTTATAGACAACATGCTACTTAACAGTAAAAGACTGATATGGACATTGGGGAGGGTATGTGCTATGGTAAATGCTGTAAAATGTGTAAGCCTGATGATTCACAGACATGTACCCTGGAGCAAATAATACATTATATGTTAATAAAAAAATTAAATTAATAATAAAAAAAAACAGTAAAAGACTGAATGCTTCTTCTCTAAGATTAAACACAAAGCAAGGAGGTTCACTCACCTCACCTATACAACACTGTAATGGAAGTCCCTGCCAGTGAAATAAGGCAAGAAAAATAGGTATACAAATTGGAAAGAAAAAGTAGAACTGTTTTACAAACGACATGATTCTTTATGTAGAAAATTCCAAATTCTAGTACAAATAATGGGGTAGTAAGGTTTACCACACATTGATAATTACACTTCTATTTATTAGCAATAAACAACTGAAAACTGAATTAAATCATATACATATATAAGGTTATTGTGTTTTTTTATTATGATATGTATTTTTAAGTAGCTCTAAAAATTAACACATTTATGTATATCTAATAAAACATGTATAAGAAAACAGAGGAGTGGGGCACCTGGGTGGCTCAGTGGGTTAAAGACTCAGGTCATGATCTCAGAGTCCTGGGATCGAGCCCCACATCAGGCTCTCTGCTCAGCAGGGAGCCTGCTTCCCCCTCTCTCTGCCTGCCTCTCTGCCTCCTTGTGATCTCTCTCCTCTCTGTCAAATAAATAAATAAAAAATCTTTAAAAAAAAAAAAAAAGAAAACAGAGGAGCAAGAGGAGGAGTAGGAGGCTGAGATAGTGTCGGGTCCTAGAAGTTCAGCTGGATAGTTATCAAATCATTCTAAACACCTGCAAACTCAACAGGCGCTAGAAGAGAGGAAGAATAGGAATTCTAGGAGAAAATTGACCACTTTCTGGAAGGTAGGACTTGTGGAAAAAGTGGATCCAAAGCGACGGGAAGATAGACCACTGGGGGAGAGGGGGATGGGCCTGCTCCCAGCAGTCGCAGAGCAGTGGAGCACAAAATCAGAACTTTTAGAAGTCTGCTCTGCTGAGGGACGTCCAGGGGCTAAGCTGGGGGTTTAGCCCTTGCAGGAACAGTGTCATTTCAGGACCTGTGGGGTCACAGAGGGACCGGGGGTGTCTGAGAGTGGCAGAGCCCCCACGTATCAGACCAGGAAAGCCAACAGCAGAGACAGAGCCGTGCGGTGGGCTATCGGCTTGGGCTTACCTTAGACTGTGATTCGAGACACAGGGCCACTTCTCTCTCTTCGAGCAGGGACCCCACAAGGGGCAACTCCGGAGAGACCCCTTCCTTCCTCCACTGGGAGGAGCGGCATGGGAGCGGGCGGCAGGAATCTGCTGCATTTGGAGACTCCAGATGGCGCCGTGCGCCAGAAATAGAAACACGCGGTCACAGGCTGGCTGAGCACAGAAGGTGACTGGAGACCAGGGAGACGGGAGTGACGGCTTTTCTGTGAGGGCGCACTGAGGAACAGGTCCCCAAGCGCTCAGCTCCTCCAGGCCCGAGACTGGGAGGCCGCCATTTTCATTCCCGGCCTCCAGGGCGTAGGGAAAGCATTCAGGGAACAAAAGCTCCCGAGAGCGAACCCAACAGATTGCCTGGCCCGGCCCCTGGCAAAGGCAGTGAACTTCCGCCTCCAGCAAAGACTTTTGAGAATCATGGCAACAGGCCCCTCCCCCAGAAGATCAGCGAGAATATCCAGCCAAGACCAAGTTCATCAATCAGTGAAAACTGCGGAACTCCAGAGTTAGGAAAAAAGCAACACATAGAACTCATGGCTTTTTTTCACCATAATCCTTTAGTCTTTCAGAGTTGAATTTTTTTAATTTTGTTTCTTTCTTCTTTTATTTTACTTATTTTTCCTCTTTCCTATTTTGGCATTTTTTAACTAGTATCTTATCAATACATTTTTTAAAATCTTTTCTAATTTTAACTGTTACATTCATATTTTATCCCCTTATTGTATGTAACCTTATTTTTTGTATAATTATAGGGGTTTTTTTTTTTTCTTTAAAATTTTGGGATACAATTTCTTCTAATAGATTAAAATATACCCTAAATCTAGCAGATGGCTTGGTTCTAGTCTCCAGTCTGATCACATTCTTTCCTCTTTTATTCTTTTTTTTTCTCTTTTTTCAACCAACCTCTTATCAATCGCTTTTTCAAAATCTTTTTTAATTATCAGCTTTACATTCATATTCCATCC
>CM053615.1:16741953-16754968 GCA_028646535.1 Procyon lotor
AAAAAAACCAACCAAGAGGCAGTATTGATGGCTAGGGACCTAATCAATTGGACAACAGTTAAATGTCAGAAATAGAGTTAAAAAAAAAGAAATAGAGTTCAAAATGACAATTATAAAGGTGCTAGCTGGGCTTGAAAAAAGCATGGAAGATATTAGAGAGCCCTTTTCTGGAGAAATAAAATCCCTTTCTGGAGAAATAAAAGAATACACATTGTTCTCTAGTGCACATGGAACATTCCCCAGAATAGATCATCCTGGGTCACAAATCAGGCCTCATCTGGTACCAAAAGATTAGGATCATTCCCTGCATATTTTCAGACCACAATGCCATGCAACTAGAACTCAATCACAAGAGGAAAGTTGGAAAGAACTCAAATACACGGAGGTTAAAGAGCATCCTACTAAAGAATGAATGGGTTAACCAGGAAATTAAAGAAGAATTAAAAAATTCATGGAAACAAATGAAAATGAAAACACAACTGTTCAAAATCTTTGGGACACAGCAAAGGCAGTCCTGAGAGGAAAGTATATAGGAATACAGGCTTTTCTTAAGAAACAAGAAATGTCTCAAATACACAACCTAACCCTACACCTAAAGGAACTGGAGAAAGAAGAGTATAGAAACCCTAAATCCCACAGAAGAAGAGAAATAATAAAGATCAGAGCAGAAATCAATGAAATAGAAACCAAAAGAACAGTACAATATATCAATGAAACTGGAAGCTGGTTCTTGGAAAGAATTAATAAGATTGATAAACCCTGGCCAGACTTATCAAAAAGAAAAGAGAAAGGACCCAAATTAATAAAATCATGAATGAAAGAGGAGAAATCACAACCAACACCAAAGAAATATGAACAATTATAAGAATATATTATGAGCAACTATATGCCAGCAAATTAGACAATCTGGAAGAAATGGATGCATTCCTAGACACACACAAACTACCAAAACTGAACCAGGAAGAAATAGAAAACCTGAACGGACCCATAACCAGTAAAGAAATTGAAGCAGTCATCAAAAATCTCCCAACAAACAAGAGCCCAGGGCCAGATGGCTTCCCAGGGGAATCCTACCCAACATTTAAAGAATTAATACTTATTCCCTGAAATTGTTCCAAAAAATAGAAATAGAAGGGAAACTTCCAAACTCATTTTATGAGCCCAGCATTACCCTGACCCCAAAACCAGACCCATCAAAAAGGAGAATTACGGACCAATATCCTTGATGAACACAGATGTAAATATTCTCACCAAATTCTAGCTAACAGGGTCCAAAAGTACATTAAAAGGATTATTCACCACGACCAAGTGGGATTTATTCCTGGGCTGCAAGGTTGGTTTAACATCTGCAAATCAATCAATGTGATACAATACATTAATAAAAGAAATAACAAGAACTATATGATACTCTCAATTGATGCTGAAAAAGCATTTGACAAAGTACAACATCCTTTCTTGGTCAAAACTTCACAGTGTAGGCATAGAGGGTACATTCCTCAACATCATCAGAGCCATCTATGAAAAACCCACAGTGAATATCATTCTCAATGGGGCAAACTGAGAGCTTTTCCCCTGAGATCAGGAACATAGCAGGGATGCCCACTATCTCCACTGCTATTCAACATAGTACTGGAAGTCCTAGCCTCAGCAATCAGACAACAAAAAGAAACACAAGGCATCCGAACTGGCAAAGAAGAAGTCAAACTCTCACTCTTTGCAGATGATATGATACTTTGTGTGGAAAACCCAAAGGACTCCACTCCAAGACTGCTCGAACTCATACAGGAATTCAGTAAAGTGGCAGGATATAAAATCAATGCACAGAAATCGGTTGCATTTCTATACAACAACAGCAAGACAGAAGAAAGAGAAATTAAGGAGTTGATTCCATTTATAATTGCACCCAAAACATAGGACACCTAGGAATAAACCTAACCAAAGAGGCAAAAATGTGTACTTAGAAAACTACAAAGTGCTTGTGAAAGAAATTGAGGAAGACACAAAGAAATGGAAAAACATTCCATGCTCATGGATTGGAAGAACAAATATTGTGAAAATGTCTATTCTACCCAAAGCAATCTACACATTTAATGCAATCCCGATCAAAATACCACCAATTTATTTCAAAGAAATGGAACAAATAATACTAAAATTTATATGGAACCAGAAAAGACCATGAATAGCCACAGGAATGTTGATAAAGAAAACCAAAGTGGGTGGCATCACAATTCCAGACTTCAAGCTCTATTACAAAGCTGTAATCATCAAGACAGTATAGTACTGGCACAAAAGTAGACACATAGATCACTGGAACAGAATACAGAGCCCAGAAATGGATCCCCAACTCTATGGTCAACTGATCTTCAACAAGGCAGGAAAGAATATCCAGTGGAAAAACGACAGACTCTTCAACAAATGGTGTTAGGAAAACTGGACAGCCACAACCAGAAGAATGAAACTGGACCATTTCCTTACACCACACACAAAATAGACTCAAAATGGATGAAAGACCTCAATGTAAGACAGGAATCCATTCAAATCCTGGAGGAGAACACAGGCAGCAACCTCTTCGACCTCAGCCATTGCAACTTCTTCCTTTCTACATCACCAAAGGCAAGGGAAGCAAGGGCAAAAATGAACTATCAAGATCAAAATCTTTTGCACAACAAAGGAAACAGTCAACAAAACCAAAAGACAACTGACAGAATGGGAGAAGATATTCGCAAATGACATATCAGATAAAGGGCTATTATCCAAAATTTATAAAGAACTTCTCAAACTCAATACCCAAAGAACAAATAATCTGATCAAGAAATGGGCAGAAGATATGAACAGACATTTCTGCAAAGAGGACATACAAATGGCCAACAGACACATGAACAAGTGCTCAATATCACTCAGCATCAGAGAAATACAAATCAAAACTATAGTGAAATACCTCCTCACACTATTCAGAATGGCTTAAATTAGCAAGTCAGGAAATGACAGATGTTGGCAAGGATGTGGAGAAAGGGCAACCCTCCTACACTGTTGGTGAGAATGCAAGCTGGCAGAGCCACTCTGGAAAACATTATGGAGGTTCCTCAAAACGTTGAAAATAGAGCTACCCTAGGACCTAACAATCACACTACTGGGCATTTACCCTATAGATACAAATGTAGTGATCCAAAGGGGCACATCCCCCTGAACATTTATAGCAGCAATGTCCACAATAGCCAAACTATGGAAAGAATCTAGATGTCCATCAATAGATGAATGGATAAAGAAGAAGGGTATATATATGCAATGGAATACCATGCAGCCATCAAGAGAAATGAAATCATGCCATTTCAACAATATAGATGGAACTAGAAGGTATTATGCTAAGCAAAATAAGTCAATCAGAGAAAGACAATTATCACATGATCTCTCTGATGTGAAGAATTTGAGAGGCAGGGCACAGGGTCATTGGGCGGTTGGGGAGGGAAGTGATACAAGATGGGATCAGGAAGGAGAAAAACCATAAGAGACTCCTAAACTCACGAAACAAACTAAGGGTGGCTGGGAGGTAGGGGGGTAGGGATAGGGTGGCTGGGTTGTGGACATTGGGGAGGGTATGTGCTGTTAAGTGCTGTGAAATGTGTAAGCCTGATGATTCACAGACATGTACCCTAGGGCAAATAATACATTATATGTTAATAAAAAAAATTAAAAAACAAAAGAACAAAACAGCTTAGGGTGTAAACCTCGAGAGTTCTTGTAAGACCTTTCTCTACCCCAAAAGCATTTTCCAAAAATGAACTTAAGTGAATCATAAAAAAGAGCAAATATGTTCTAAAAAAAAAAAAAGTATAAGACCTGTATGATAAAAACTGTAATAGTGACAAAAAAATCAAAGGAGACTGAAATATTTGGAGGCATACTGTGTTCATGGATCACAAGATTCAACATAGGTAAAATTTCAGTGTTTCTCAAATCGCCCTGTAGATTGAATGTAATTCCAATCAAAATCCCAACTGGATTGTTTCTCGTAGTTATAGACCAGCTCATTCTAAAATATATAGGCAATTGCAAAGAAATGAGGATAGCCAAAAGAGTTTTGGAAAAGAGCTGCAATTTTAAGATATATTATAAATCTTCAGTGATCAAAACATTGTGATGTTCGTGGTGGGATAGACATATTGCTCAGTGTAACTGAATAGAAATCCTGGAAAGAGACCCACACAAGTACACCAATTAATTCTGACTAAAGAGCAAAAGGAATTCAATGGAGAAAGGATGGCCCTTACAACAAAATGGCATTCAGACATATATCTATATGCAATAAAATTATGGATCTCAACCTAACCTTCATGCCTTCCACAAAAATTAACTCAAGATGATTCCTAGATTTAAATATAAAATATTAACTATAAAACTTTCAGAAGAAAACATTTGTTACCTGGGAATGAAGCAATTCTTAGATACAACACCAAAAGCATGATTCATATAGGAAAACAGTTGTAAGCCAAACTTCATCAAAATTATTTACCTTTGCTCTATGAAAGATACATTTAAGGGAGTGTATAATGACAAAGCCAATTACAAATTATTTGGATTCTGAATTTCAAAACTCAACAGAAAGTTCTTCTTTTTGGCCAGAGCTGGCATCTTCCAGTAATTTGTCAAAATGACCAACACAAAGGGAAAGAAGAGAGGTACCCGTTATATGTTCTCTAGGCCTTTTAGGAAACATAGAGTCGCTCCTTTGGCCACATACATGTGAATCTACAAGAAAGGTGATACTGTTGACATCAAGAGAGTGGTCACTGTTCAAGGGACATCTGGGTGGTTTAGTTGGTTAAGTGTTTGCCTTTGGCTCAGGTCATGGTCCCAGGGTCCTGGGACCAAGTCCCACATTGGGCTCCTTGCTCAGGAGGGAGCCTGCTTCTCCCTCTGCCTGCCACTCCCCCTGCTTGATAGTTCTCTCTCTTGCTGATTGATTGACTAATTAATTAATTAAATCTTAAAAACAAGAGAGAATGCAAAAATGAATGTCCTACAAATGTTACCATGGCAAAACCGAGGGGTATAGGTTACCTGACATGTTTTTGGCATTGTTATGAACAAACAAGAGCAAATTTCTTTTTTTTTTTTAAGATGAAGTTTCTTGCTAAGAAAATTAATGTATGCATTAAGTATACTAAATTCTCTAAGACTCAGGACAGCTTCCTGAATTATGTGAAGGAAAAATGATCAAAAAGAAGGAAGCCAAAGAAAAAGGTACTTAGGTTCACCTAAAGTGCCAGCTTACTCCATCCAGAGAATCACACTTTGGTTTTTGTTTTGTTTTAAAGATTTTATTTATTTATTTGACACAGAGAGAGAGAGATCACAAGTAGGCAGAGAGGCAGGCGGGGGGGGGGGGGGGGAAAGCAAGCTCCCTGCTGAGCAGAGAGCCCGATGTAGGGCTTGATCCCAGGACCCTGAGATCATGACCTGAGCCAAAGGCAGAGGTTTTAACCCACTGAGCCACTCAGGCGCCCTGAGAATCACACTTTGGGAAAGCCAATGGACAGGAGCCTGAGCTGCTGGAACCTTTCCCTATGAGTTCATGGCATGATGGGTGTAAAAAAGTAAAAGGCCTCTGGAATGTAAAACAAAACAAAACAACAACAACAACAATGACAACAAAACCCCAACAGAAAGAAAACTACCTAGTTAAAAACTGGGCAAAACACTTGAACAGACAATTCACCAAAGAAGACACAGAGAGCAAATAAGCCCATATAAGGATGTTCAACACCATGAGTCATTAGGAAAGTGCAAATTTAAAAAATGATGTGATATTACTACCTCTAACAGAAAAACTAAAATTAAAACTACAAATACCAAGCATTGACAAAGAAGCAGAGCAACTGGAACTCACATACAAAGCAACGATGGCAAAGCAAAATGTCAGAGCCTCTCTGATAAAGGTAAACATTCACCAAGCACAGGAGATAGCAATCCCACTCCTAGCTATTTTCCCTAAAGAATTTGAAATGTATGTTCACACAAAAATATATATGTGAATAGTTTATAGCAGCATTATTCATAATTGCCAAAAAACTAGAAATAACTCCAATATTTTTCAGTGAATGAATGGATAAACAAACCATGGTGCTTTTATACAGTGGGAACTGGTCAGAAAAAAAAAAAAAAAAAGAACTATTGGTGTGCACAACATGGGTACCATCTCAAGATCATTATGCTGGATAAAAGGAACCACTGTCAAAAAATAACATGATGTATGAATTCATTAATAAGGCATTCACAAAAAGGCAAACTGTAGTGACATAAAACAAATTAGTAGTTACCAGGGGTTAGGGATGGGGGAGGATGTGACTATAGGGGTAGCCCAAGGGAAGTTTTGAGGGTGATAGAACTATCTGTATTCTGATTGTGATGGTGGTAATAAAAATTTATACATTAAAATTGCCCACCAGAAAGTTTATTTTAATCTTTCTTATATTTTTTAATTTAAAAAGAAAATATTTTAAAAATACACATATGGGAAACTGTGGAAGTTACTCTGCAAAAGGAAGATGCTCCCAAATAATCAAACATTAGCTTTACCTGTCCCCTCTCAAGTAACTTCAGAAAATCTTTAAAAAGAAGTTTAAGAAATGGCTTTATGCTATATTTCTCCCCAAGCTCCTAAAAAATATTAATAATTTTTCTGGGCAAGTTATCTTTTAGAATGTTATAATCCATACAGTAAGTTCTGTATTTCAAATTATCGTTTCTTTCCAAGTAAGGTGTTATTAAGCATCAAATAACATTTGAAAGACATATCTAAAAGTAAACTAACCTGTTGGAAAACTACTACCCAAGGTGTCTAGTTTCTCTGTCTCAGAAGAATTGTGTGTGGAGATGACACAGACCTCCAAGGAATTTGGTCAACCTTGGTCAAAATGACACTGCCTCTCTCTAAGGGCAACTTAAAAAAACACCCAGAATAGTAATTCAGTGTGGCAACTTTGAAATGAAATCACTCCCTGTCAGCTTACTATTGCTACTTTTAGTACTTAATGAAGTGTCTGGACTAAGTTCATGATGATGACACACATCAGATAGTAGTGATTTTTGAATACGACAAAGGCAGCACTTTTCAAACCTATGACCTGGAAGTGAGAGGCTTTAAATTCTGTTAACAATTTCTAGAGACAGCAGCCACCCCGCTGTGAAGTCCAGGGAAAGGTGTGCATCTGTTGTTAATATATTTTCTTACTGTTCCAACCATCTGCCTAGATAAAAACCAGGATCGGGAGGTATTAAAGGAAGTGTCCTTTCAGAAAGGGAGATAAATTGGGATGTAAAACTACTGAGTCCTTTGCTAAAATTCAATAACTAGTAGAGTACCATCATTTCTTGTGCTATCATTACATTTTGGCTTTTTTACTACAATTTCTGAAGGCTACTGGCAGAAATAGGAAAACACCTACATTATGTTTGATGGTATATTGGGTTCAACAAGTCATATGATGACAACAAGTAACCTGCCATTTACTATTGTCCTTAATATGTAACCTGATGTGAACAAAGTCAACAGCACATCTGATAAGATTGGTAGCTATGGACATTAGTCTCACCTCTGCAGACCAGAGTTTACATATAATGGCCTAAGCTTAATTTTAGGAGTGTATTCCCGAATTCCTAAAATCACAGAACAGGTTGGGTTTGTTTTGCTTTCAAACACCTTGGTTGGACATTTTGTTCTTGGAATGCATTGTTCTTCTTTCTGGGCTTGATCATTGGGAAACAAAGTCCTAGCTGTTTTCTTCCACACTTACTATTGTATTTACGTGCCTTAGAGTTCAGGACATAACCTTATATTCCATAGATATGCACCGTTGGTTGGCCTACACATCTGATCATTATCTCTGGCAAATCTTTTAGGCCTCTAAAATTGCCTTAACCCTCCAGGTTCATCAGCCATGCTAAAATGAGACATAGGAGGGAGGGGGAAAGGACGACCAGGAGCCAACTCCTCATTCAAGCAAAGGAAGAGGTCAAATGTTATAGTTTCCTCACACCTGATAGTTTATAAGGATATGACTCTAATGGAAGTATTGTCAAAAATTCTTACTCTTTCTGAACAGGGATGAATTCTATGCTCCACTATGACTCACTGACCTCTCACCTCACATAAGTCCTATAGAGACTAAGTCACCGACTGACTTAGTCTTGTTGATAGTTCTAGCACATCTATGCCTTCTATATCTCACGGTATAAAAGAGGCTAACAAATTGTAGACTATAAACTCACACATAGTCTGTATCTGAGACTGTGCTAAATATTAGGTATGTATTAACACCTGGTCCCTGTCCTCTAGATGTTAGTATTAACATTGAAAAGTCATACATAGAAAAACTAAGACACAATATAAAAATAGGAATACAAAGAAATGTTCACAGAGAATGGTATGAAAGCCCAAGAGAATGACTCAGGGCAATCAAGAAAATATATCGGGCATGACTCAGAAAATGGAACCAAATTAGACAGAGAAGTAGAGAAAAGACATTCCAACCCCAAATTCCTCATCCTTATAAGATGCTTGCAGCTAGTTGGCTCACTTATTCTTTCAATGGGTTCTTTATCTACTATTATTTTTCAAGTCATTAAGGGCCCTTTAAAATGGTATGAATAGAAATATTGTCAGAAAAAAAAAAAAAGAAAAGAAGGACAAAAAGTCTTCTTCCTGAAAAAGAGTATCAGCAGTGCTGGGGTGCTTTTTGCACAATATGGTTTTCATTCTAGAAGTTTATTATACATATATCAATTCAAGTGCTAATGGATGTTTAGAGCACACTCAGCATCAGGCATGGTACTAAACACTCTGCATAGACTATTTTATTGGTCCTAAGATGCACATTCCCCCCTCCAACATTTGAACAACCTCTGAAATTGGAATATGCCTTATGCATGATGATGTATAATAATATAATTGGCAGCATTTTCTCTTTCTTGTTGATACATAAAATAATGCTGTGGCTTTAAGTCAAGAACATCCTTGTATTGACAAAACACAGTAGTAATTCTAACATCAAAGTAAGTATCTACATGATCCCATGTAAAATCCCCATTTTACGAGAAGTGAGGACACTTGCCCAGCTTCACAGAGCAAATAAGCAACAGAGCCAGTTTTCAAACCAGAAAGTAGGGATCCGCAATACTTCTCAAACCATAAAAAAAAACAGCAAAAGTAGTAAAACCAGACCTCTCATTCCTCTAATAAGATAATCCTTACTGGAAAGAAATAGAAAATATACTATTTGTCTTCATTTAAAGCCCAAAGTGTAGCCATGGTAGTGTGGTTAATAAATAAGGTTTTCTCACAGGATGATGAAAATGACTATGGGAGAAATAGAAACCTATAAGCAGCAATAAAGACTCTAGCGCTTTCTACATATGGAGGGAAATGGTCTGTAATTATCATTTTCAATTCCCTATCACAAGTTGTAAGGGATCAAGCAGAAAGCACCTAGAAGTGATGATGTAGAGAAGATGCCAATGCAGAGTATGTGGTAAACCTGAAAATTATTTAAGGTGGGCTTTGTTCACCTCAGCACTACTGAGATTTGGGAACAGACAATTCTTCATTGTAAGAAACCGCTCTTTTCACTGTGGGATGTTTAATAGCATCCCAAGCTCTACCCAATGGATGACACTAATACTCCCCCAGTTGCGACAAGCAAAAATGTCTCCAAATTTTGCCAAATGTCTCCTGGGAGGCAAAATCACCCTCAATCAAAAACCATTCATTTTCACTCTCTCTCTCCTTTTTTCATTTATTTTTTATTTTTTATTTTTTACCTAATACATTCTGTTGCACAAAGAAGACAGTCAATGTATAACAATTATGATAGGAGTGAAGGATGGGCACATGGGTGGAAGAAAGAGGGAATTAAGAACAAAAGGATTCTCCAATATTTACTAATATTCATTGGCAGATAATTTCAGCCCGACACTGAAAGACTAGCTAATATTCAATACTTACTATAAACCAAATGTAAGAAAATCCACTCCTTGATGCAAAACCATATTTAGTAAATCTCACATGTAACTTTAGAAAGCATTTAAGTAAAACGTCAAGCACAGGAGTGAAGAATAACTGTTCCCTTAGGAGTGCAATGGTTATAGATCTGATCCCTTAAGTACATTATAGGTTTGTTTAAAAGAATTAATAAACAATGTTATTGACAGACATATGCTCATTTGGTTGAGATAAAATTATAATTGAATTGATAGGTAATGACCCTTTAAATCATAAGAATAAAGCTCAAGTGGATGCTTGCAAGGACCTCAAGGCAGAATTTCTTTGCATTCATCACATCACTATTGATATGCTGTCATACTGATATTAATACTCCTGTATGATGCTATATCAATATGGCATTAACAAAGTTTTCACATTTTCTGTCCTTATGAGGAATTTTTGAGAAAATATAATAGAAAAGAATAGCTCTGTGCTAGCAATATAAAATAAATCTATTCCAAATGCATTTGCCCATTCAGTAAATACTTACTGAGCTCCAACCCAGGATTTCTGATATAATATTAAGCTTTTTCTTGAAATATATCCATAATAATAAAAACCTAAATCTATAGTTTCAGCTATGTGTAATTAATATGTTGTATTTGCATTTATATATTCCAGCTATCTGTAAGTCAAGATTTCTGAACAATAGTAAAATACATATTTTAATATAAAGCATATTAAAAGGCATCCCCCTAAAGATACTCCCTTGTCAGCTAAAATAAAAATGACTATAGCACATTATTTCATACTTATAAAATTACTTTCATCAATAATATGTTTTCCTCTCTCCTGATGCTCACAACCATTCTGTGAGTGAGATTAAGTAGATTCTTTTTGATTACTGGTTTTATTATGATGACCATATCCATTGTAACAATTGATAAATGAAATTTCAAAGAGATTAAGTGACTTGGCCAAGAACACTGCACATCTAGTTAGTAAGCATTATTTCCATCACTCCATAATGATGTTTCATTCATTTCCTTTGTAAAATGTCAAATTCTTCTTGCATTCCTGTTTAAAGAGATACTCTTAGAGCAGTGCTTCTCCAATGGGACTCAAAATCACCTGAGTCTGCTCATCTGGGTAATTCACTATCCACTCTTTGAGAACACTGCCTTTAAGATATAATATATTCCTGTTTTAATACTTAAAAATTAATAAGTGGATGATATTATGGTCTCCAGATTCAGGAAGATTCTTCAGAATGGAGGTAAGTAGGGAAAATGTAGTAGATAGGACTGAAATAGGAGGAATATCTATAAAAAAGTAGAAGAAGGTAGTAAAACAAATTTCCCTGACTGTTTAAATTTGCCTGCAGGCATCCCTGCCTCTGGGACTGTATTTAAGCCTGTATTTATACTCAGCCATCCATTTTGAATTAGAAACTCCATTTCCCTCCAATTGCTTCTATAGTGATGCCAAGCACATAACCAAATTTCCAAAAATTGATTTTCTTAGTACTAACCCAATGTCTGCCTGAACAAGTGTGCATCAAAGTCGGTGTTAAAAAACGTAGTGTGTCCTCCGTTTCATATCTTAGAAGTTCTTGGCCTAGACCATTTGGCAATCCTGTAAATTTTTTGGTAATTTTTCTCTCAATGCAAGAGAATGGAATACAATAACAGAAGACCGCAATTATAAGCCCACTTAATGTTTCATCAGCGGAAAGGAAGAAAGGACAAAAGTAGTCATTGTCTAGAAAATAATAATGATATTAGACATTGCTCTGGTGGTTTCAAGTGTTCCCAAGGTACTTTCACATATATCCCCTTATCTGACAGAAACCTATAAGCCAGGCAGCAGGTGCCACAGACTCATCTTGTGTAGGAGAAAATAAAAATTAAGCGATATTAAGTGCTATAGCCAAGGCCACATGCCTAGAAACAGCACAAGAGCACAGATTATATGACTCATAAACTAGAAGACCCTTGCATGGACTATGTATAGAATACTTAAATACAATTCCCCACACTTCTTCTCTGCCTCCTTTGTTATTTTCTGTTCTGTCCATGGCTACACAAGGTCTACACTGTCTCAAGGTTCTTCCCTCTGCTCTTCTTCCTCTACAGTCTATCCCTGAGTTAGCCTTTTCATTATTAATTTCTTTATTACCAAAACTATCAAAGTTTTTTTCCTCCAACTACATCCATATATTCATATCTCCAAATATCTACTGAATATTTCTATTAAATATCATATAAGTATGTCCCAGTCTATGGGGTGAAACTGAACTCACCATATATGCCAACAAATTTGCTTCTTCACCTATATTCTCCCTCTTTTTTTCAATGTAAAGGTCGAACATTGCTTTATTTTTTTTTAATTTATTTTTTAATTAACATATCATCTATTATTTGCCCCGGGGTACATGTCTGTGAATCGTCAAGCTTACACATTTCACAGCACTTACCATAGCACATACCTCCCCAATGTCCATAACCCAGCCACCCTATCCCTACCCTCACCCCCACATCCCAGCCACCCTTAGTTCATTTCATGAGTTTAGAAATCTCTTATGGTTTGTCTCCTTCCCCATCCTATCTTGTTTTATTTCTCTCCCCCACCCTCCCAACCCCCTGCCTAAGATTCTTCATATGAGAGAGATAATGTGATAATTGTCTTTGACTAACTTATTTCGTTTAGCATAATACCCTCCAGTTCCATCCATGTTGTTGCCAATGGCAAGATTTCATTTCTCTTTTTTTTAAAATAAGATTTTATGTATTTATTTATTTGACAGAGAGGAGAGAGATCACAAGTAGGCAGATAGGCAGGCGGGGGGGCGGGGGAAAGCAGGCTCCCTGCTGAGCAGAGAACTCGATGTGGAGCTCAATCCTAGGACCCTGAGATCATGACATTAGCCAAAGGCAGAGGCTTTAACCCACTGAGCCACCCAGGTGCCCCAGATTTCGTTTCTCTTGATGGCTGCGTAGTATTCCATTGTATATGTATATACCACCTCTTCTTTAT
>CM053615.1:16755468-16782968 GCA_028646535.1 Procyon lotor
GGGGCGGCAGGGGGAACAAAGCAAAACAAAAACAAAACATGTTTAACCTCTGTAAGAAATGAACATCATCATTCAGAAATAGTATTACGGTTGGAAGTGCGGGGTACATTTTGTCTGAGGAAATGAGGTTATCTGGCAGTAGGGGGCCACCGATAGATAAGCTGTATATTGAGCTTTCAAAGATAAGGAAGACTCCGCATCCTGGAGTCATTATACAATGTCCCAGTGCAAGGATTTATGATATTGTAGGGCGCCAAAAAATGTATAAGTCTTGCCACTTAGCCATTGGTGATTACCAGCTGTCAAGGGGCAGCCTCAAGGATCCTCAGTGAAGGACAGAATGGACTTATTCAGTTGGCAGAACAATGAAATGGGCTTCTTGATGCACGAGGAGGAGCAGGTTAGCTGGACCCAAAGCTAGCCGATGTATCATGTCTTCATGTCTAAACAGCTCTTCAGTTCCAGGCTAGTTTCTGGATTTTTACAGTGATTTATCACAGACAAGGTCTGACCTTTCTTTGCTCTGAATCTGAAGTGAAGTTCCGCAGGTTTAATATTGGTCCCAAGGCATTTTCAAAGATGAACTGAGACTTCAGGTTGATTCCACATTGGAGACACAAGCTAAAATATCACTACACATTTAATGATTATGAACCATATTAGAATCTGAGTAAACGTGTGGTTGAGCCCTTAAAAAAATGCATACGACCCATGAAAATCAGCATGCAATTCCAGAAGGGTTTCACAGGTTCCTTGAAGCCCTGACATTAAATTAAACATAGTAACAGCTACAATGTCTGAGCATTTTCTATGTGCTGGACGCCATGCGAACACCTCAGAGATATCTTCAAACCATCCTGCCTGGCTTCTTCAGTACTGCTGGGAAGAATCATTGCATGAAAAACTCTAGGCCACTCAGTCTTGAAGTCACACGAAATTGCTCTTGGGACAAGTTTCTCAAGTACAAATAAGTACCTGCAAAGTAGGAGTGGCTGCCACTGTAACTTTAATTTAGGGCCTCTATTTTAAATTACTGACTGTTTTCATTGCTCCCAGCATCTTAATATATAAAACATATTTCTCTTTATAGAAAGTCAAATAGGCCTGTTTCCTGAATCTCAGTAACAACTACTCTGCAAAAGGACTGGCTGAGTCTGTATTTTCCTCCAGGGTTTCCCAAAATGACTTTGGTATCTACCATCTAACTTAGGGGTTTTTTGACCCACACCACATATATTTCTTAAGCCATTTTTTTGTCCCAACAAGAAGTGTAAAAACTTTAGTTTATTTGAATAGTTTGGATCCTTAGAACTCTGAAAGAAGTCATTAATATCCCCATTTGATATAATGAAAAGCAAAGACGCAGAGAGGCTGAATGACTTACTCTTGTCCACACAGCTCATGGGTAGTAAAGCAAGATTTAGAACACGATTCAGCCTGACTTTATTTTTTTAACTTTTTTTTTAAAGATTATTTATTTAATTGACAGAGAGAGAAGAGAGAAAGAGAGAGAGAGAGAGCACAAAAAAGGGGAGCAGCAGGCAGAGGAAGAGGGAGGAGCAGGTTCCCCACTGAGCTGGGAGCCCTAGGTGGGGTTGGATCCCAGGACCCTGGGACCGTCACCCAGCCAAAGGCAGAAGCTTGACCATCTGAGCCACCCAGGTGCCCCTCAGCCTGACTTTAAAGCCCAGGTTCTGAGTAGCTGTGCTCTACTGCCTTAAACTCCAGGGTAAGAACCTCTGCTTAACAACACTGCTGTATTATAAAATTGATGAGACATTATCTATAACTAGAATAGAATAAGAAGCAGGAAGGTGACCTTTATCATCATAAAGCAGCCAGGATATTTAAGCCTGAGAAATAAGTTTAGACGTTTCATTGCACAAACCCCATCCTATCCATTGCCAAGAGGACCTTCCACAAATCTCCACCCAGCCACCCAGTACCATTTATTGGAAGACTGTGTGATTACTTATGGCCATACCCAATAGAAAGGAAAGCTCCAAGGAGAATCTGAGCCCTGGAGTCTTACATATGTAGTTTTGCAAACATCCATGCTATTTTTTAGGGTAAATATGAACTATGAAAAGACTCCCTCCCAGCAAAACAGGACATGATGGGCTTCATGGAAACCTAGCGATCTAATCTCAAGCAGCATGTTTAGGAAAAATTCAAGAATTAGTACAGAATAAAAACGGGTTAAGTATGGAAAATAGTATAGGAGTCAGTGCTAAAGAGCCACAGAGAGATGCACTGGAGTACAAATGATGAAGAACTTGGAGAAAGACCTGCAGAAGCAGCAGAAGAGGGGTCATTAGGATGAATCTGAGGAACTAAAGCAAAATCAAGGGCTTTGCAAAAGAATAATGGAAGAGAAAGCAAGTAAGAAAAGAGAAACGACAGGGCCTCTTGATGTTCTATTCTTACTGCACTATTGACTATAGCTGGAGGCTGGAGAAGCAAAAGGTTGGCTTTAATAGGACATTTCCCCATAAGTGATCTTGAGACCAATGAGAATATGCTTGACTATTGATGCAGGTGCAGGTGGAGACCGAGCGTGAGGATGCTGCTTCTCAAATACCTGCTTGTGGACTCATGAATATTACTTTTTAATTCATGTTTAGATGCTGGACATGGAGTTCTAGGAGGAACCCCATAACAAGGATTCAGAAAAAACAGAAATAACTATGTTCCTTCCATAGGAGATACTGGTACCCAAGCATCCCTTCCATTTTTCTTTTATTTCTACAAATTAAAACATAACAAAAAGGCATACTGTAACACAGGGCAATACACCTACCATTTTAGTGAGAGCAGCTAAGTTCAGGAAAGGCCCAGGGAGTAAAATGTGAAATCAAACTGCTCAGGGGGAGAGGAATTTATTCATCTAATACATGTGTTAAGAGTAGATAGGAGCTATATCTGGCTCCTACAGGCTCTATATAACATTTCTTTCAATGCAAACTATGGGATGACCAGAAAGTGTTTCGTGCAGCCTTCAATATACAGAATAATAGGTCAAGTTTGATAAGGATTCAAGGGAGTGGAAGAGATGTTCACAAGGACAAAATTAAATGAAGAAAGCAAGGAACCATGTACTTTTAGGAACTGGGGAAAAAGAGCAGAAAAGAAACAGTAAGATTATCAGAGCTCCAAAGGTAAGGCAAAGTCATGGAAGAAGGGAGGTGAACGGAAGGTGTAAACCAGCGCTGCTCAAAGTACCAGAACCTGCTAAGTAGCTTGTATCAGAGTGTAAATCAACACACTGTTTCCTTCTTCAAGAAAGTTTTGCTATTACTGCTAGTACTACTATTAAAATAATTAGCTAATATTTAAATTAGCTAAGGACTAAACTGAACAGTGGGGTTGGAGATATAGTACATTTACATTCTGTTGAAAGCTCCTTATCTCCATGTAGGCTGGTAACGAAATGAGTAACAAGCAGTTCTAGAGCCCAAATGTTCCATGGGACTAGATTAAACTTCAAAAGAGAAGACACTGTCAACAAAAGTCTGAAAGGGCGAGCAGAGTGCCAAGTAGAGGGGGAACAACACCAACACCTAGGGCAGGATGAAAGACATGACTTCCACAGAAGAAAGTCACAAAGGGAGTAAAGTCATTAACAGAAAGGGATAGAGAAAAAACAAATTAAGGAGAGACAGAAGAGTGATTCAATAGCTCTCTGCTCATGTAGGGAGCATGCAGATGGAACAAGGACAGAGGATGTTATTGCTGAGAGAGAGGGCCCCTGGGCCTTCAGACATTACCCCAGGTAGCCAGTGCAGACTACAAAGAATGGTTTCTCACCTTCAGAGTGAACAAGTAGAGGAAACTCGGAGACCAATGAGAAGGCTACCAAATATTTTTAGAGTAGACCGCTGTTCCAAATATCCATTTTAAGATAGTTCGTTAATGTAATTTATGCATATCACATTAGAGACTTTCGTTGTTGATAAAGTATAGCTTCCATCAGTTAAGGAATATCTAACACTCTGAAAATGATTCCTGGCACAGATCGTGAGAACTGATTATTTGTGTTTTTTGGGGTTGCTGTGACAAAGTTCTACACTCCGGGTGGCTTATACAACAGAAACACCGTCTCACAGCTCTAGGGGCTAGATCAACATGTGGACAGTGCTGGTTTCTTCTGAGACTACTCTCCATGGCTTATAAATAACTGTCTTCTCCTTGTGTCTTCACATGGTACGTGTCAGTGTCCTAACCGTCTCTTCTTAAAAGGAACCTGGTCACATTGGCTTAGGGCTCATCTAATAATCTCATTTAACTTAATTACCTCTGTAAAGGCCTTGCTCTACGTATAGTCCCTTTTCTGACTGTTTTAATATTTGGATTTGGGGATCACAGCCCATAACGCTGATAAAGTTCCAATCCATAATGAAACACTGTAAGCACACTGTGTCACATGCCAACATGCTCCCTACACACTGATTAGCACAGCACATTCCAAACAGAGTTGAGGGTAGAGAGAGGGGGTTCATATAGGTTTGGTGGATGGTTTTCACCCGCTTCCCCATTACCTTAAAAATTTTCCTTGAATCAACTGCCAGTTTCACTTTTTTAACATTTCATGTTGAAAATAAGTTTAGAAGAGAGATCGCATATCCAAAGAGAAAAGTGGAATGGGGTGATGAACAGTAGTCTAGGGTTATAAATGACATATCGCAGGTCAAAACATCTTACACAGAATCACATGGTGTATCTGAGGGATCTGAGTTCTTGCTGCCCTTTCTTAATCTATTGCAAAGTACTCTTTGAACACATAGCAATATCCTTTTCAAACGATCCGGGATGCATTTTAGAAAATTCAGAACTTGCAGCCTATGATTTAGAACTCTAGGCTAGCAAAATCCAGTGTACTTGGCTTCAGTGAACCCAGATATTCGAAGGTTTTTGTGGCTTGCCTGTCTTCCTTTGGGCTAGTAGTATGCTCACCATTTGGAGTCAATCAGATCATGTTGTAGCTTTCCTCTACCTTCGGGATATTTCTTCCCCCATCCAATTCGTTTTCTTCTATGGGCAAAAATCTAAGTATCCAGGTATCTAGGTACCCAGTCATTGAAAGATGCCATTTCATTTGCAATAAGTAGAAGCAAGCACTTAAAGTGATCAGCTTGAACGAGACTCATCAGAATTGGAATACTTCTGCAGGGCTCGTGTGCAGGATTTTATTTTACTCCATTCCTGTTACAGAGAACACCCCAACCTGCTCTGGTTCTTTGCTCATTAACAGTATAAATCATGCAAAATGTTAAAAGTCACTATTGCGATGGTATTTGATAGAGAATTTAAATTAGACCACAGAGAAAAATGATGGTGCTGCTCTGAGGCTGTATGATTCATTTCTTCATACAAACCAGAAGTTGAAAATGCAATGCAATTTTATAATGAACAGAAGTATTGCCTCTGGCCCTCATACAACTCCAAAAATAGATAGAACAAGGCTGACCAAAAATCAGTAGGGTCTTATATATGTGTATATATATACAGATACACTATATATATATTCCCTTCTCTTCCTCACTCTCTTTTTCATCTTTGAATATCATTTTTTTTCTGCTTCTCACTCCCTTCTCTCTCTCTTTATGTCTCTATTACTCTTTCCTGTTTTCTCTAGCTCTGTCTATGCCTCCTTTTCTGTGTCTTTTTGTCTCTGTCTCTAACCTTTTCATTCTCTTACTTTCACGCTGTCTCTCCGTCTGTATGCTTCTGTGTCTCTGTCTTTCTTTTTTCCTGTTGTCTTGTTTTCTCACCCAAGTATCTGAGTCTCTTTTACTACTTTTACTGTGTGAATCTCTCTCTGTCCCCATAACTGACTCTCCTCCCCCTTCTTATGTTTAGAGCAATTATATTTTGGATATATTTCTTTTCCATAGAGAAACTATTTCTCAAGATGCCTGCAACCCCCTTCTGTCTATGGAGACAAAGATGAGATGTTCTCCTCTCACCAAAGCTGTGCATGTATCCGATGGGCCATCCAGTAGAGGAAGTGCCAACCGTGCTTTCCACACCTCTTCACCCTGGGAGATAAATGTATGCCCTACTTTCAGACACAGCTTAGCTCAGTGTGAAACCTACCATACCAGGAGGGTCTCAGGTCTTCACCATGGCCCATTTTCCTGAAGCCGGGCCGTGGAGGCGATCCCCTAGCTTTGCTATTTTTGCCATTCTAAGTGACTTCTGGGTTACTTAACATAAAGCTCCACATGGTATTTCAGTTTCATGTTTCAGTTCTAAACCTCATGATAGAACTCTAAAGGATGAATAGCTTGTCAGGTTTGCAGGAGAGAGATTATGAAAAGGATTTAGATTTAGACTTTTGAATAGTGTAAAGGGGCTTGACGTGAGAGAGAAGCAGGTAGGGGCCAGAAAACCAAGGAAGAATTGTTTTAGGCAAATGTGCACGTTAGTTTGGAAAAGGTGCATTTTGTACTTTATGTACAGTTAATTGCATAGTTTTTGGGAAAAATAAAACAGCACTCTTATCACATTACTGTATAATTATTATTGTTTCCTCAGAAGTTACTATGTAGTTACTACATTATTACAGAAAAAAATAAAACATGTTATTTCATGGTAACTATGCAATTAGCTCATGTCACTACCAAATGTACACTTGCTGAACCAACAAAGAAATAAAATGTTCCATTTTTTTCCCTCTGTGCTCATGAGTCATAATATTGTCCCTCTTTTAGAAATGACATAATGAATCAATGTACTAACATCAGAATATGCAGATTATGCTTTTTTCCTCATCATTTTTTTTTCTCTGGTGAGCAAATGAATACCTTGGAAACTGCAGATGCAAAATAGCACACCAGATAGGCAGGCAGGCAAATATATTCCATCAAGCAAATCTACTGCATTTAATGAGTGAGGAACAATGAGTCCTTGTTGGCTGCAGTTGGAAAGGGATACCTTGGCAAGCGAAGGGCCTTGGTGGCTAAAAGGAATGAGAGAAGGATTAAATGCATTTCATTCTGTGTTGCTTGCAGGCTGAAAGCATAGCAAACAAAAACTGGTACCATGTTATGTGTACATTCACAGAAGAATTTCAGTTTCTGTTGCACATACTTCAAAGGAAAAATCCAGTGTTTCAATATTTAAATCAGTTCTATATAAAGCAGACCACTTGGTAAAAGTTTGAATTCACTATCAGAAGTTGTTTCTTGTAGTACAGAAGAGATTTACTTTTAGAAAAAAAGGAGTACACAGTATTCTTTGTCAATGCCAGCATGCCTTTATACTTAAAGCCCTGTATACAATCATCTTTCTATGAAGCTAATTGCAAGCTGCTTAAAATAATAAGAACGGGTCTGTTTATTGTAACTAATTGATTTCCAATACTTCAAAATTAATTGGGCAGAACAGGTCATCTCAAGCTTTCTTTGAGGCATGTTTTAATAGGCTCTGAATTTAAGGAATTAATGGATAGATTAGTATAATTTATTTTCACATTTGTTATTTTTCTAGAAACAGCTTTAAAATTCTCCTGGGAAGAGACCCTACTCTTGTTCCTTTTTTCAATCCCTTTGCCTGCTTCTGCACAACACTCAACTCACCTCTCCTCTATTTCTAGCAGGAGAATGCCTCTGCCCCCTAGTTGTTTTGAATTTAAATTCTAATCATGAAAATTAAGAGTCCCAAGGATCATGTGAACTCACTAAGGTCTTCAAAATACGCCAACTACCCTCTTTAACAAAAAGATATCTAGGGTAAAAACTGTCTTTGTCCTTTTCACATTTATAGTACTTAAATGTAGACCTCATAATTTATAGCTCATGTGTCATTTCTGGCAAATGTACGTTGAATTCTGCACCAACTTTCCATCTTCCAACTAGCAGATATTTTTAAAGACTGTTCAAAAGGAGGAAGGCAAGTAAACTTTCATCAATGAAGAAGTTACCTAGATTCCTGGTGATCTGATTCAATGACCGTCAGTCATGATAATATACACGCATCTTTTATCTTATTATTTGTCTTCTAGAGAACAGGGTCTCACCATGTTGCCCAGGCTGGAAAGTGGTGGCTATGCACAGGCCTGATTCCACTACTGATCAGCATGGGAGTTTTGACCTACAATGTTTCTGACCCGGGCCAGTTCACTTCTCCTCCGACAACCTTGTGGCCCCCCACACTCCCCGGAGATCACCACATTGACACCGATCTTAGTGTGATTGGCATGGTGCACTACAATCCAGAGCTCCTGTGCTCAAGTGACCCTCCTCCCTCAGCCTCCTGAATCCTGGAACTACAGGCCCGTGCACCTGTATGTATCCTTTGAAGGGCAAGATAATCAAGCACCTATGATCTTCTTTCTTCTAGAAATGTCACAGAGATTGAGAGTCCTTAAAGGCAGAGGCAGATAGAACTAAGCTTAATGGAACAGGCTACTTACTGTGTCTTTCTCATCTGTCTTCATCCCACCCTTTGCTGGCCCTAACCATTTGGGCTCTTACCACAGACAAAACTTAACCATTCAGTGCGTATCACCCCCAAAGCCTTTGTTTACTGTTAAATATTAAGAAGAAGTCTCATTTTTTTTCAAAATGAGAAGCAGTGGTGTGGTAGGCAGGATTCTAAAATAGCCTGCAACAGTTTCCAGCTCCCTAAGGTACATGCTCAGCATAATCCCTACAACCATGAGAAGGATGGGTTTCACCCCATAATTGGTTATGTTAATTAAATAAGAGGCATATCGGGGTGCCTGGGTGGCTCAGTGGGTTAAGGCCTCTGCCTTCGGCTCAGGTCATGATCTCAGGGTCCTGGGATCGAGCCCATATTGGGCTCTCTGCTCAGCGGGGAGCCTGCTTCCCCATCTCACTCTGCCTGCCTCTCGGACCTACTTGTGATCTCCCTCTCTCTCTGTCAAATAAATAAATAAATAAATAAATAAATAAATAAATAAATAAATAAAATCTTTAAATAAATAAATAAATGGGCATATCCAGGGCGCCTGACCCAATCCCACGAGCCCTTTAAATGATAAGACCCTTTTCCAGTTGGTTACAGGAAAGAAGGTCGGGGAGATGTGCTCCCACTGGCCTAGGAGAAAGCCAACATCCATGTGTGAACTATATCCATGGGGGCCACCCGGGAAAGCATTGCAGACGGTCCCCAGCAGCTGAGGGCAGCCCCTGGCCAAGAGCTAGAATAAAAAAATGGGTACATAGAGTCCCACAACTACAAGGAAATGAATTCTGCCCATAAACAGTGAGTTTGGAAGAAGATTCCTAGTGCCGGTGACAACCGCTCCTCTGGCCATCACCTTAACTGTAGCCTGGTGAGACCCTGAGCAGGGAATCCAGTCATACCATGCTAGGTACTTGACCTACAAAACACGTGAGACAACAAACCACTGTTGTTTTGGGGCCACTAAGTTCGCAATAATTTTTTATGCAGCAGTAGAAAAATAATACAACTGGAAAGAGAGCATGGGGGCCTTGAATCCATAAGACCTTTTCACTCCTATACTTTTCTTCCCAGATATTTTGGAGATACTCTGTTGAGGCTTTGGCACCACAGCAGTTTTTCTCTGGCAAAGCTTTAGATGGAAGATCCAACATTAACTGGACATACCTAGTATTTAAAGACTTTGTGACAAAGAAAGATTTTTTTTTAAGAGAGCCAGAGTTTCCCCCTGAGTATCCATATGCTCTGTCAATGTTAAGTTCTTCCACGAACGGAGGCTGTTTCCACTCAAACCATCACATTTCTTATTTAGAAAGGTCCGAATTAACACTTCATGGAGCCCATTGCCAAGGGTTTGTTTTGTTGGAAGAATCCACTAGACTGAGGGTGTAAATGATTGTATTCTTTGGGATGGTATAATTCACCATTTGGTGATTATGGGAGGGAGAGAGAAATGCTTTGCATCAGCCCACACCACATTTGTGAAAGTCACAAAAAGGATAAGGTTTCAACTCCCACAGTTGATGCTGCTTTGTTAAAAGGAATATCCCCATCAGACTCCTACGCAGAGACCCCAAGAGGAAGCCTGACATTGTCAGACATGCAAAGGCATGCAACCCTGTTTTCATTTAATGAGACTTACGCAGATAAAGACTGCAGCCATCTCTGTGAAGCTGAAACCACGGATAGACAGTCATTTAAAAGTACAATTAAACTGCCTTAAAGGTAAGCCACATTACTGAATGTGAAGCATCCCAAAAAGAGTTGTCAGCTAAGTGTTTACGTATGTTCAGCCCAGAAGGCTGCCTGTTACTTGTCATCAGGTCATGCTTCATTGGAGAATTTAGCGGTGGGGGGGAAACTTGCTCTGCAGTGGTTTGCCTTTTACACATGAGAGAAGTATCTGATCCCTTCATAAAATGTGTGTGTTGTGTTTTGTTTTGTTTTATATCAAAGCATCTACTTTTTAATAACACCTTTACTGAATGTAGTTTAAATGTCATAAAATTCACCCCTTTAAAGTATAAAATCCAGTGGTGTTTAGTATATTCGCAGAGTTGTGCAATCATCACTGCTGTCTAATTGTAGAGCATTTTTATCACCCCATAAAGAAATCCTGCATCCATTCACAATAACTCCCACTTCCTCCTCCCAGGCCCTGGCAACCTCTCATCTACTTTGTCTTAACAGATTTGCCTATTCTGGACATCTCATATAAATCAAACAAATAAAATTGGTGGCCTTTTGTGTCTGACCTCTTTGTATAGTATTTTCAAGGTTCATCTATGCCCCAGCATACATCGGTACCTCATTTCCTCTAAAAACCATATAATGTCCCATTGTATAGATAGATCACCTTTTATTTATCTATTCATCAGTTGATGGACATTTGGGTTGTTTCTACTTTTTGGCTATGATAAATAATGCCACTAGAGGGGCACCTGGGTGGCTCAGTCTGTTGAGAGACTTACTCTTGGTTTCGGCTCAGGTCATGATCTCAGGATTGTAAGATCTCATGGGGGAATCTGCCGCACTCCGCATGGAGTCTGCACAGAGTCAGCATGAAGAGATTCTCTCTCTCCCTCTACTTTTGCCCCTCCCCCTGCTCTCTTGCATGTGTTCTCTCTCTCAAATAAATAAATCTTTTTAAAAAATAATGTTGCTAGAAATATTCATGTATAAGCTTTTGTGTGGATCTATGTTTTCATTTCTCTTGAGAATGGAATTGTTGGATCATATGGTAATTACATGTTTCACATTTTGAGGAACTGCAAAACTATTTTCCAAAGTAGTTGCACCATTTAAAAACCTGACCAACAATGTAAAAGGTTTCCAACTTCTTCATATGTGCACCAATACTTGTTATTGTCCATCTTCTTTCTAGACTTCCTGGAGAGTATGAAGTATCACCGCATTATGATTTTAATTTGCATTTCCCTAATGACTAATGATGTTGAGCATCTTTGTATGTGCTTATTGATTGCTTGTTTTTCTTCTTTGGATAAATGTCTATCCTAATCCTTTGCCCGTTTTTTATAATTGGGTCATTTGTCTTTCTGTCGTTGAGTTGAGTTCCTATATGTTTTGGATATAAGCCCTTTATCAGATATATATGATTTGCAACTACTTTCTCCCATTCTATGGGTTGCCTTTCTTTTCTCTTAATGCACAAGAGTTTTTTGTGTTTTTTTTTTTTTTTTAATTTTGGTGATGTCAAACCTATTCGTTGCCTCTGCTTTTGGTGTCACATGCAAGAAACCATTGACTAATCCAAAGTCATAAAGATTTCTGCCTATGTTTTTTTTTTCAAACAACTTCATAGCTTTAGCTTTTATACTTAATCCTGTGATCCATTTTGAGTTCATTTTTATGTATGATATGAAGCAGGGGTCCAATTTCAGTCTTTTACATGTGGATATCCACTTTTCCCAGCACCACTTGAAAAGACTATCATTGAAGTGTCTTGGCATCCTTATAAAAAATCAGTTGAGCATAAATGTATGGGCTTATTTCTGGACTCTCAATTCTATTCCATTGATGAATATGTATATCCTTATGCCAGTACCACACTGTCTTTATTGTAGTAAGTTTTGAATAGAGAAATGTGAGTCCTCTAAGTTTGTTCTTTTTCAAGATTGTTTTGGCTATTCTAAGTCCCTTGCATTTCCATGTGAATTTTAGGATCAACTTGTCAATTTTTGCAAAAACCGCAGCTGAGATTTAGATAGGGGTTGCATTAATTTGGGGAGTACTGTCATCTCAACAATGTAAGTTGTCTAACCCATGGACATGGGAAGTCTTTCCATTTACTAGGTCTTATTTAATTTCACTCAGTGATGTTTTGTAGTTTACAGTGTATGACTCTTGCATTTATTAAGTTTATTCCTAAATATTGTATTCTCTTATCATTATTATAAATGGAATTATTTTCTTAATTTTATTTTCTAATTGTTCAATGCTAGTGACAATGGTGCATTTTTAGGACAATATAACTGGTAAATTCTAGGACACTACAGTCATGTCAAAAACATTTTACAGCTCTATAAGTAATTTTGTAATACTTGTAAGGAATTTTCTGCATCTTTCTATTTCTATTTCTCATATAAAATACATCCTAATTGTTAACTAATAGGGATAGTTCCTATACAAAAATATAGCTATAAGAGAGGAGGAATATACTCATTATACTGTATTATTCATTCAGGCAAAAAAACAAAAACAAAAAAACATTTACTGAAAAATGCTTAAGACACATCAGTGACCAAACCATGCAAAGTTCACGCCATCTTGGAGTTCACCATTTTTATGCCCAGGAGTGATCCAAAATTGAAGAAAAGAATTATTAAAGATTTTATTTTGTCCTGGCACAAATTTTAATGTGATTAAGGCACATTATGAACAAAGTAATAGGCTTACATGTGCTATGGACATAGTTGTATATACATTTGTATTCTTTATTTATTAACTCATTTGATTATATTCACTAAAGAATTATTGCACTATACTAAGTGCTGATCAAGACATGGCCCAGACCTCAAACAGCTTATATTTAAAAATAAGAGCTGCTCAGTCAAAGTCCAATACTACTAGCTTATATAGGATAAGCCACAAATTGCTGAACAAGTTTGGATATGACAAATCATATCCAGGTATATTCACAGAATGGTGGAATTTAAGTTGAGATTGTATTATTAAGATTTGGATAAGTGAGTATTATGAAGTGGAGCTATATTACTAAGGAAAATTTTGGGGGTAGGGAATATATTCATTAGCTTGATTGTGGTGACAGTTTTATGAATGTATTACTCTGTTAAAACTTATCAAATTGTATACTTAATACAGATGCAGTTCATCAAGTGTCAATTATGACCTAATGTAGCTATTAAACATGATTAAATTTTGTGTATTCACACAATAGAGCATCAAACGGAAATGAAAATAAATTGTATAGCTCTGTGTGGCAACACAGATGATTCTGAAAGCATTAAGCAAAAGGAAGCTAAGCAATAAAAATACATAGAGTCTAATTCCATTTAATACGAAGCTCAAGAACAGGCAAAACTAATCTATTGCACTAAAAGTTGTAACAGTGAGAAATCCTGGGAAGAAAAGAAGAGGTAGAGATTGGGAAGGAGCATTAGGGGAGCCTCTCAGATGAAAATGTTCTATTTCTTGAAGGCAGTGGTATTTACAGAGATATTTAATTTGTAATAATTCATTGAGAGTTGAAAGTTTAGTTTTGCTTTTCACATTTTAAGTATTATACTTCAATTAAAAATTTTGAAAAAGACATAACACAAACACATACACACACAAAAAGCTATGGGTGAGATTTGTTGACTATTTCAGTAGAGTAACATGGGTGCAAGTCATATCATTAAGAGCGAAGCGATAGTCTATTGTAAATAGCAAATGTAAGTAACCTTTTAAAGAAGTACCTGAAATAAAACAGTAGAAACATGGGATAGGAGTTAAGGATGTAACAGTACTTTAAAAATTTTTTAAAAGGAGATACTAAGACTACATGATATAGTGGTTAAGAGCATTAGTTAGGAATCATTCTTCATTTTGAATTCTGGCTCTATGTCTTATTAGCTATGATTTGGGGAAGCTATTTAACCCATTTTTCCTCAAATACAGGTTGGATATAATAACTTAACTCTCAAATAGTGAGAATTAAATGAGACAGTATAGGGCTCAGCATGAAAGACAACATCTACTAAGTTCTTTAAAAGTATCAGCAATGTAACAGAAAATATCACAGAAGAACCAGCACAGAGATTGTCATTCATGAAGGTCTGGAACGACAAAATAGGAGACCTCTAGGGCTTTTATATGTGGTTAGTTTCTCCCTCAAAATGTTGAGGGGTAGGAGGTCAAAGCACTACAGTGAAAACCTCTGGAAGGCAGATCTAAATCTTCCTATTCTTCCACATCCTCAAAGGTTTAGGAGACAAAAACCACCAGGCTCCCAGCTGAAAGCTCTGGAGTGCCGTGCACTAGGAATATGGGATTAACATCAGTATACTGAGTCTTACCAAAACTGCAACTCATTCCAGATCTGGCTTAATCCCCAACTGAATTAAGGTGATCAGCCTGCAGTCTATCTGCCTAAGAGAGGAAATGCGAATTTTCTCTAGTGAAAGACAATATTATATGGATTCTCTGTTTTTTTTTACAGACAACGCATAGCATATAACAAAAATATTACTAGACACACAAAAATACATGACTATATGATTAATAACCAAGAAAAAAATAGAACAGAGCAGACCAAAAGATAATCCAAGTAATTGATAAACTAGACCAAACATAATCCAGATTAGCAGATAAAGGATTTTAAAGTAACTCTAACCAACATTTTCAAAATAATAGAGAAAAAGATGAAAAAACAAATAAAGAGACACAGATAATGAAGTTAAATGAGAGAAAGGAAATGAGAAATAAGCAAAATGGAGGATAAATTGAGAGGTTCAAATATATAATTAATAGAAATTCTAACAAGAGACTATAAAGAAGTTGTTTTTGAAAAGATAAAAACTGAGAATTTTCCAATTTGAAGCAAAAAAAAAAGAAATGCCTCCAGATCAATAATACATTCTGAGAATCAAGAAAAATGAATAAATAAAACTCTACATCTAGATACATTGTATCATAAATGTGGAGCATCAAAAGACAACCTTAAAACCTGCTAGAAAAAAAGCACATTTCCTATGAAGGATTGATAAATCAACAGCAATCTAATGGCAGTCATAGATAACTGAAATTAATAGAGTAATTGCTTTTGTGCAGAGGGGGGAAAAATAACAGCTTAGAATTATTTGCCAAAGTATACTTGTATTCATAAATGAGAACACAATAAAGAAATTTTAAGATACACAAAGAACAGGAATTATCAAGCATAAATACAAATAAAAAATATTGTTTTCATACATACTTACAACATTGAAAACAATTACCATTTACTAGGTCACAAAGGAAGTTTGAATAAATTTCATAGAATTAACATTATAGAAAACATGTCATCAATCATAAGGCAATTTAAAGAAGAATAAACAACACAGTTGTCTCAAAATACCCTCTATGTTATAGAAATAAAATGAATTCCTAAATCACTTATAACTTTAATGCAGAAATTACAATGAAAATTTCTAAATGCTTATTAAGTTTGTAGTGTGCATCTGAAGCAGAGCTAAGATGGAAAGACCTTATGAATGAATATAGTTATCTAAAAAATTAGAATTAATGTGAATGAGTTGATTGCTTAACTCAACAGGTTAGAAATTTGACTTAAAAACTTATCCTAAATGATACAGAAAAAATGAAATTAGAGCAGAGATTAATGAAAATAGAAAATAAAAAACAAAAAATTCATATACCAAGAGCTACTCCTTTATTTTTCCCCCCAAATATGTTTATTTTTTCAGTGTAAGAGCTACTCCTTTAAAAGAGTTTTTATTTATTTATTTATTTTTTAATTTTTAAAGATTTTATTTATTTATTTGACAGAGAGGTGAGAGATCACAAGTAGGAAGAGAGGCAGGCAGAGAGAGAGGGGGAAGCAGGCTCCTCGCTGAGCAGAGAGCCGGATGCGAGGCTTGATCCCAGGACCCTTAGATCATGACCTGAGCCGAAGGCTTTAACCCACTGAGCCACCCAGGCACCCCTAAAAGAGTTTTTAAACACAAAAAGCACAAACCTTATGAGAACAGGCTGATAAACTCAATTAAATGAATGCTAAAATTTTCTATTCCATCATAGCACTCTACACAAAGTTTAAGGGAATATTATGCAATAATAAAGATGAATGAAGTAAAGCTAAATGCAACAATGTGGGTCATCCTAAGTATAACTGGTAAAAGAAACAAAAATCAAATTACAAGAGTATCTCCAGTGTGATGCCACTGACATAACATGAAAACAGTCCTACAAAATCATTTTATTTGTAATAAAGCACGCATAGGAATTTTATTTGCCAGGTTCAGTAATTATTTTTATTGGGGGATGTAAGAAAAGACTGAAAAGAACACTGAGCTCTTCTGCTGTCCCTATAATGCGTATTTTTGTTTGCTTAAATAAAAGATCTGAGTCAAATATGACAAAATACTAAAATCTGTTGGAAGTTGCATGGATGGTAAGGACATGAATGTTGTTTAAATGATCTCTGCATTTTTGGGGTGCCTGGGTGGCTCAGTTGGTTAAGCCGCTGCCTTCGGCTTAGGTCATGATCCCAGGGTCCTGGGATCAAGCCCCACATCGGGCTCCTTGCTCAGCGGGGAGCCTGCTTCTCCCTCTCCCTCTGCCTGCCACTCCAGCTGCTTGTGTTCTCTCTCTGTCAAATAAATAAAATCTTTTAAAAATAAATAAATAATAAATAAATAAATAAATAATCTCTGTATTTTCTATATATTTGAAATATATTTAATATAAAGAAATGGGGGGAAAAGATATAAGAAAGGGACTGACTTTGCCCCGAGCTAGGGGAATCTGGTGCATCTGCACAGAGGGGAGCAAGGTCTACCCAGGGAGGAGGAAGCGGCAGCTGAGGAGGGCTGAATGGGTAAAGTCATGTACAGCCCATAACCCCTGAGTACAAGATAAGAACTGTGCTTAACAGTATATGAAACATCCTAAGTTATATAGATCGGCATATAAAAAGCACAACCAGGCAGCAATGGAATTCATAAAAAGCAGATAGGATCTGGAGAATAGGTTGGGATGCCATGTACAAAAAAGCCAATACCTTCTGGAAAGCTCTATTTATAATCTGAGCACGTACCTACCGACAAATTTTAAACATCTCCCAAAGAAACCTCACCTCACCCTGGTAGTGCTGCTTTGAAGCTGGAAATGAATAAATGTCATTACTGGTGGAAAGAATATAATGTAACCGGGACCAGAAACGAGGACCTTAGTTAGGGCCACCCTGGATGCCAATGACGGTATCAGCATGAGCATTCAGTCTTTAAGTCTCTCCCTCCGCACACAAGGAAATCTGTGCCCTGTAGCCAAATGAAGATTTAAACTCTGGCTGGCCTTGGCTCTGCCCTCATCAACCAGAGCTCACTGAACTGTTTGATTGTAAGTAGCTTCTCTGATTTTTAAACTGGTTAAATATGATGAGAATCTGTGCACAAACTTGCAAATGAACCACAGAAAGACAAAGGCCTTTGAAATGGACATTTCAAATGAGCTAAGTAGGCAGAGGAGCCTGTAAGTAATTGTTCATATTTCATGGGGACTTGGCTTTTCATGAATTCATCTCAGTGTCATCTTTCATACATATTACAGTGTCGGTTCATTAAAATTCTTGATGCAGCGCTGAACCTGGTCAGACTGAAATGGGGCTGACAAACCTCATGTCTGCCACACAGATAACCAGACCTTATGAAGGTGAAATTAGTTTTCAGGAGCTGTACTGCTCACTTGATTGATTCCGTCTTAGAAGTCATATGACTTAATGTTTCCTGCTTGGGCTGCCTCTGTCATGCAAACATGACCTGATAACACATTGTCAGGAGCGCTCCAGAGAGCTAACAGCAATCTAACATCTTTCTACTGAGTGTGAAGTTCCATCTGAAATGTGCATATTTGATAAGCAGCTCGTCTTCTCTCTGTCCTTTTCATTTTCAGGAAGTTAATCTTTTCTGCTCTAGTGAGTGCAGCGGTGGGATGAGGTGAGCCAGCGTGCCGCAGGTGGCCCCAAACTCCAGCACATGGGGAAACTTATTGTCTAGAGGCCAGCATGTCTGGACATCACTTCCAAGAGGCAGCCAAGCAAGGAGTGACAATGCAGGTCTGCTGTCATGTTCAGAAGGGACGGCATTTCCAAGGACTCCGAAGAGGACTCGGGAAGAAAATGAAATCAGAGAGTTCCATTACTGAGTGTTACTTGACTTTGTTGTCACAGATTCATTTAACCATCTCTCCACCACAGGCAAGAGCTATAATGTAGATTCAGTCTGAAATACACAACGCCTCATTCTGGATTAAAATGCTGAAAGACACAGAGAGGCCCCCTTCGTATCCCGTTTTACAGAGTAGCTAATCTAAGCCCAGAGACGCTTAGTTGCTCAGCCAACGTCACACAACTATGTAAGTGGTGGATCCCGGATGAAGACTCAAATCTCCAGGTTCAGTTGAGTTCACCTGACACTCCATTGTGTTGTCCCTTCCAGAAGTCAGACTTGCACTGCCCTTCATTTAGAAGGCGGACTGGGCTCCAAAGAGATTCCAAGCACAAAGTCACATTTGGATCCATATAAGAGCTTTTCATTCCTGATCTAGACTTCTAATTTTCTCATATAACATTATTTTATGTTGCACTTTCAAGTAACAAAATATGACCACAGACATTATCTCACTGCACTTCCCAAATATATGTTATGAGACAAAGCATAGGGAGGCATTGTTCTCATTTCACTGGTAAGGAAACCATGCATGGGAAAAGTAAGCTAACTTGCTCCAGGTCAACCAGAAAGCACCTGAAAACATCGGATAAAGATAACCAAAGAAGAGACAGACATAGGAATCCAAAGATCAAAATATTCAAAACTGAAGAGTGGGGAGGTGTCAGGCATGTTGCCAGATTGGAGAGCAAGAGGGCAGGGCACTCCAGAAAGAAGCCCCAAGAAAACAATAAAACTGAAATGATAAATTATCTGGTATGTTAGATCACTGATAAAAGAATATTCATTGGGTGTCAACAGATCTGCAAGAAAAATTCTGAAAAAAGAAAAGGTCCATAAAAAACTAAGTAAATTTTAAAAAGAGAGACAATAATGATTCTTAGGAAAAATTCAAAAGGAAGCATTGCTGTGATAGACTGTTTAGTTCTAGTGTAAACAATATTTGAAAGTCAGAGCAGTATGATCACTGACTTCAGATTAACCAAGAGATGTGATATAAATACATTGACAGGACAGTGGGGAGGTGATGTTGTAGGTGTGTTATACTCTCAAAGTGTAAGAGAGCCAAATCCTCATCACCATCAAAGGAAGTCAATAAACAATGTCTAAAATTGATAAATCTGTTCGCTGTTGCAACATAACAAACAACTATAGATGTTAGCAGCTTAAAACAAGAACCATTTTATTTGCTCGAGATTCTGTGAGGTTACAATTTAGGCCAAGCTAGATGGGAAGATTTCTTTCTGCTCCACATGGTGTCAGCTGAGCTCATTCACATGTTTGGGGGCAGCTGAAACGGATGGCTTTATGCATGTATGTGGCACTTGGCTGGCTGTCAGCTACGTCAGTGGAGACAACTGGGTCTGTGACACCCCTCATGCAGCAGGTTAGCCTGGGCCTATTTACACAGTGGTAGCCACAGGGCTCCCAAGTGCAGTAAAAAAGCAAACCCTAATTTAAAGCTTCTGCTTGTTCAGAATTTGCTAATGACACGTGGGCCAAAACAAGTCATGTAGCCACGTCCAGATTCAAAGCATAGAAAAATAAACTCTACCTCTTCAGGGAGGAGCGATAAAATTACATTGAAAAAATGAATAACTTCAAGGATGGGAAGAATCTGTGGCCCATTTTTGCATTTTACCACACTAGAAAATAACAAACATTTTATTTTAAAATACAAACTGAAAAACTAGAATCTAGTTACATTGTATATAAGGCTATATTGTATAAATCACAAAGAGACACCTGTAGGATAACTGGGGACAGAATGGCTACTTTAATGTTACTTAAAAATGTATATGTAGTTAGGATGAAACTTTCAATGATGGAATGTGACGGAACTTCACTAAGTCCTTCAACTGAAACTACTTAGAAAAGAAAATTATGTCATCCAGAAATTATATTAGGTAATGCAAAAAGTGGATCTAGAAATGAAAATTCTGATGACAGTTGCTATGAACTAAATGTAACAAAATTTATGTATTTTTTAAAATTTCAACTTTATATTTGAGGGTTTTTTTCCCTTTAGATTCCACATATAAGGATATCATACTGTAATTGCCCTTCTTTGCCTAGCTTGACAAAGATACCAGACAAATACCATATGATCTCACTTGCAAGTGGAATTTAAGAAACAAAGCAAATGAACAAAGGAAAAAAAAAAAAAGAAAGAGAGAAAGAAACCAAGAAACAGACTCTTAGCTATAGAGAACAAACTGACGGTTATCAGAGGGGTGAAGGTAGTAGCTAATACTAATACTATTGTGGCAATTATTCTGTAATTTATAAATGTATCAAATCAACACAATGTACACCTTAAACTTACACAATGTTGTGTTTCAATTATATCTCAATAACACTGGGAGAAAAATGTATACGTTAAAATTCTAAATCTCCAGTGTGATAGTATTTGGAGATGAGGCCTTTAGGAGGTAATTAGGTCAGAAGTGTGGTGTCTTCATGATGGGATTAATGCCCTTTTTCTTATAGTTTCCCATCTTTCTCTCTCTCTCCCTGCCATGTGAGGATACATGGAGAAGGCCATCAACAAACCAGGAAGAACTGGCTAGTACTTTGATCTTGGATTTCCCAGATATTTCTTGTTTAAGCCATCCAGTCTCTAGCAATTTGTTATAACAGCAGGGGGACATGATTGAGACAATAGTTCAATTAAACTGTTTCATGAATATGTGTTTAAGAAAGTAATGTTCCTTAATTAGCATGTTATTTTACAAAAGTTAAACATGTATATATATGAATTTATATAAATTATAAATTAAATATCACTGTTACACACTGATTATTTATGATCTATAAATACTAGGTATTTACCCAAAGGATAAAAAAATATAGATTCAAAGGGGTTACAAGCACTGGTATACATGTTATACCAGCATTAGCAACAACACCCAAACAATGGAGAGAACCCAAATGTCCATGGACATGGAATGGATAAAAAAGATGTAGTGTGCGTGTGTGTGTGTGTGTGTGTGTGTGTGTGTGTATGTGTGTGTACACACAAACAATGGAATATTACCCAGCCAAAAAAAAAAATCTTGCCATTTGTAACAATGTGGATGGAGCTACAGTGTATCATGCTAAATGAAATAAGTCAGTCAGAAAAAGACAAATACCATATGATCTCATCTAAGAAAAAAAAACAGATGAAAAAGAAAAAAAGAAGAGAGGGAAACAAGCCATAAGACTCTTTTTTTTTTTTTTCAAAGTTTATTTATTTGACACAGAGAGAGAAAGAGAGAAAGAGAGGGAATAATACAAGCAGGGGAAGTGGGAGAGGGAGCAGCAGGCTTCCCGCCGAGCAGGGAGATTGATGAAGGGCTGGATCCCAGGACCCTGGGATCATGACCTGAACCAAAGGCAGACGCTTAACAACTGAGCCACCCAGGTGCCCCCATAAAAGACTCTGAAGGACAGAGAACAGAGCTGAAGGAGGGAGGTGGGTGGGGAGGGGCTAGATGGGTGGTGGGTATTAAAGAGAGCACTTGTGATGAGCACTGGGTGTTGTATGTCAGTAACGAATCGCTGGATTTTACTCCAGAAATGAATATTACACTGTATGTTCACTAACTAAAATTTAAATAATAAAAAGAAAACTGGACAAAGAAAGGAAAAAATATAATTTTAATTATCAAACGCCTCTCTTTTTCTCTTGCCTTTTCTCCAGTGACATCAGTTCGCATAAAACACTAAATCTACTGATTCTCTTTAGCATTATCAGGATGCCCTGCTTTATCAGAGCACCATGCCTACTTGAGAAAGGAAAATGAGAGAATCCTTTTTCAATGTTGTCATCCCAGAGGATGGGAGCCCGAAATGAACACGACCTTTATAATAGAATCCCAACTGCAAGAACTCCAAACTCTCACTGTTCTATTTCTTTGCCTTTTGGCTTAGGGAAAATCATGCTGCTGACTTCAGGTGAAGAGTGATGAATGAGTGGTTCTGGTTAGTTCAGAACCTCATCAGCCTTTCCCAGGCAAACCGTTGATCTATTTCTTGCTTTTCCAGAACCAAGCCCAGGCTGCAGCCGCTGGCAGAGGAGTTTTATTATGGGTAAGCAATCGGTGGAATGGGGTTGAAATCTCCAAACAGTTTTTCCATCTGTGACATCAATTCTGTTTGGGAGCAGAGGTGATAGGCCTGCATGTTTGCCCGAGTGTTTGCTCTGCTTCATGGAGTATAGACATGCCCAGTGCATCACCCCGCCTATTCACTGCACACTCTAAGCTTGCTGAGGTCCATGTCATAAATGCAACGATAAACCTGGCCACATTTATTGTGTGTCCCAATTCCCTTCTCTTTTTAACAAGAGGAACTGTCCTTTATTGGTCCCTCTCTCCTAACACGTTTGAGAAATTTCCTCCAGGTTTGAAGCATTCATTCATTTTCCTTTGAAAGCCTTTAGATGCATTTTTCAGATCAGCCACTAGATGCCCAGATGCCAAAATAAAACCCTCACAGCTTTTCAGAGGAAAACAATGGTTTTGTGATTTAGCAAAGATAGGTTACTTCAACGATGCTCTCAGGAGGCCTGGCTGTTGTGTATTCAAGGAGTTCTGTTTTTGTTTTTTCGTGTTTTTTTTTTTTGTCTTGTTTTGTTTTTAAGTACTAAGTAGTGTAATTATACAGATTTGGGGGGAGGGGTTTCTCAAGCTAAGAATTATTAGAAATAAAAAAAAAAAAAAAACCACCAGAAGCTACCAGTATCTCACTGATGACCTAAGGAAGGAAGAAAATGCCTCAGAACACAGCATCCAGGAAGCTTCAATGTTCATGCCCCTCTGAGAAAGTTCTCACCAGCATCACTCTTCAGCCTCTCCAGGAGCACTGAGAGCACCAGGGTCTGAACTCTAGCAGAAACTGAGGAGGTAAACCAGGACCTTGAAAGATCCCTGACATACATGGAGTTAACATCAGAGTCTCCCTGTCAGTCCCTTCTTACTGGCATTTTCTGCTTTTGTTCATTTGCAAGATAAACATGGCCACTACAAGGCCAGGGGAGCCTCACCTTCTGCCATGAGAGCATTCTTTACTGTCTCCCTACTTCCAAAGTATGGAGGTTCAGGTCAAATTCCTCCTTGGCCTTAGAGGAGGAAGCTGTCTAACCCCTTGATGTTAAGACTCGCTCCTGCAAGACTTCCTCCTGCTCTAGGGAACTCTTGACTGTGTGTGGGGGGTAGCCATTCCTTCTATAGGTAACCTACACACTCACGCCAGGGGCTCACTTAGCTTCATGGCCACATGCAAATCAAAAAATAGGCTGAGTGTAGACTTTTTTCACTGCCACTTTATTGCAAGAAAGAATTCTCTAATGGATAAAGGTGGGCAACAGTAACATGTATGAACTCCAATACAGTGAGTGCCCCTTCACGGAAAGGGTTTATGATGAGGCAGTGTAGCTCCCTGCTCGAGCTATTGAGGAAATGGTGTCTAAACTAGGGGAACGATTAGCCCCAAAGACCTTGTTTAGTATCTCCCTTCCAATTCCATGTTTCTATGTCTACAGACCACATTCTGAAAAGTGAGAAGGGCAGATCCAGCATTTGGAAGCCATACAGAATAACGATATACCCACCCACCTCCAAAAAGAGAGATTTCTTTTTTTTTCCTGACATGGTTAAAGGATTCTATGAGGTTACTGAGGTTAATTGTTTAGCCCTAACAGGGCTCTATATAAGCCTGAAAAACATTTGTTTTAAACAAAAAAAATCTGGGGAGAATGGCACCACATTTTCTTGAGTAATGGTTCCTATACTAAGCAATGCTTCCTATCAAATATTGACACCTACGTCATCCAGACAATTCTAGAAGCACTTATTTTAAGGAGTAAGTAAAGTTTTCCTTAAAATGGAAACTTGAGTCAGGCTTCCTGTTGGCAAATGCTAAACCAGGCATCTGACAAGGATGATCCTATTATTCAAATATTCCATATCTTCCAGAAATGGAATCCATATTCCCACACCATGTCAAGGAGGAACTTATGCTCTGTCAGCAGATGCAAAGGAATGTGTTGAGTCCCCTGTCAGGTTGAACAAACAGAAGGTGGCCAAAAGACAAACCACTTGCACAGATTCCTCCCTAGAGCAAGAGACCTAGGGAGAATGTTCCTATTACATACCTAGTACTGTATGTCAACTAATTGAAAGAAACTTTACACTCAAAGGAACTATGGAGATTGTCCATTTACCAGCCTATAGTGTTATAGGCCACCAAGATTCAAGGCTATGGGAAAGCTAGCACTCCTGTGTAACATCCACCCAGAATAGGTCTGGCAGTAAATCATGGTCACCCCAAGGTTTCTTTCACGCTAAAATTGGATCTAGGTTCCTCTTTGTCAGATAGCTAATTTTTTTATAGCAGAAAATTTCAGCCATGAAATCTATGTACCCCCTCTATTCCCCATGAGAATTGTACAAAATCATATATGCAATTTAAGCTTAGCTCAAGTAAATATCATCATTAAATCCTCCTGAAAGGTGTATTAAGAAGACTCTCACCATCTTGATGTTATCATTTCTTCAACAACATATTTTTGGATAACCATACACTTACATAGAAGAAGCCTCAACGAAAATGTTGCCAGGGATAATAGGCTATGATTTAATGTGTTCATTAATTTATCCATTTCTGCATGCATTTGACACCTTTTTATCAAGCACTGACTATGTCCAGAGCACACTCTTAGGTATAGGTATGAGCGAGACCTACCTTTCCGAGTCAGTATAGAACTTTGTGTCAACCCAGTATGTCAGTGGCATAATGTAGTGAGGAACAGGGTGTGACGAAAACAGAGCATGTGTAGAGAGAGGACTTTATCTCAGCTTGAAGAACTGAAGTTGTTGGCTTAAGAGCTGATCCAGGAGATGGAGAGTCAGAGGCAAAGACATGAGGGCACAAGAAAGCTGGTCATTTGGCTTATAGAGAGAATAGGGATGTGGAGGACAGTGACAGAACATGAAGCTAGATAGATAAGTAGTGGTCAGGAAATAAAGAGTCAGGGGTCTCTGGGTGGCTCAGTCAGTTGCACATCTGACTCCTGAACTCAGCTCAGGTCATGATCTCAGGGTTGTGAGACTGAATCCCACAATGGACTCCCCACTGAGCATGGAGCCTGCTGAAGATTCTCTCTCTTCCTCTCCCTCTAGCATGTGCCCTTCCCCTTCCCCCCTACTCATGTGCGTGCATGTGCTCGCTCTCAAAAATAACAATTAAAAAGAAAAGAAAGAATTCACATTAGTTTGGCCTAAAGTTCTGATGAATCATTGAAGAATTTTAAGAAAATTGATGGCTGGCAAAACTAGAAAGATCACCCACTGCAAGAACAGTGCACCATAACGGGAAAAGAGATGATCAGAGGAAAGGAAAACTACAAGAAGGTCACAGCAAGGAAAATTCTAATGTAGTCAAAGACAAGGTAAAGGAGAATGGTTTAGAAGGCAGATTTGTCTGTTTCAGTTGACCAATTAGAAATGGGGGGTTAGGAAGAAGGAAGAGCCTAGGCTTATTTACTGGTATCTGGCTTGATCTAAGACTGTGGTCCTCAAACTTAGTTACACATTACAATTAACTAAAGAGCCTTTTAAAATATCCAGCCTGGGCCCTTGTTGCCCCCAGGGTTCTTATTAAAAAGGTTTGGGATGGAGCCCAAGGAACAGTATTTTTAAAAGCTCCCCAGGTGACTCTATGTATGGCCAGGTTTGAAGACTTGTGATCCAGGGATAAACCAAGAGACACGAAAACACAGGATAATGGAGGAGGGTGGCCGTTGCATAGAAGAGAAAGGAGGATGTTTGGGGTTTCTTTCTGTCTGGTCCTGCTGAGGCTGAGAAGGGGGTCAGTCAATTTCCAGGTCCCTACAGATTTCAGTCTTGTGCTATTGTCGCAGTGTGTGCCACAACAGTTGTTGAAACTTGTGCTCTGATCTTGGGGTCCAAATGCATAGCTCCTGTTAGGACTAGAAACATGGCTTTGGTGTGAGAAGAGAAAACAACTGCAGGGAAACATTTCTGTAGGAAAAGGGTATGAAAAAAGGGTCGAGGATAAAACAGCAGGAACTTCCATCAGAATCCAAAATGATATGCTACATGTTTTATCTGGGGAAAAACTGCCCAACTTTCCTTTGGCTAAACTCTTGAACCAGAGAACTGTTGCTCTGCTGAAACCATTCAGGATGCCCTGGGGCACTGAAGGGATTAATGAATGCTTGTGTAGCCAGCCCATCCCAGAATCCAATGAATAATCAATGGTACTTGAGGCTCCTCAGGTAATTGAATTGCAAACCTGGTAATAAGGAAACTTGTATCCATGGTGGAATTATACACTATATCTACTTCTTAATGTAGATATTGATGAAAGACCACTGCACATATGGATTATTTACCTCCCATCTCTATTAAAAATTGAGCACAGTAAATTGGCTGTTTGGTAATAAGTATTTTCTGCCTATACCTTGTGCTTAATGAAGTAGAACGTACAGCTATACAAGCCCATCACTTCCACCTCCCACCTACAGGAAACAAGTACAAAAGTTACTCTAATCTCCTATTTTTAGAATTGGAGTGAGGAACAGATACGTGATCGCTGGTGCAATGTGGGTTTTAGAAATCCAAAAAGGACCTGTTTCAGAACTCTAAAATTGTACAGTAGATTCAAAGAAATCTATAAATTGACAATTTTCTATAATTTTCCCCTAGGACACACATTTTTAGTGTGAATTCCCAATATAAAAATTACCATGACATTTATTAGTAACTGGGAATGTCACTGTTCAAAAATTCTACAAATATTTACAGTAATCCCATTTGAAGCTGAGATAGCGAAGCTAAAGGACTCCATAAAAATCTACTTCTTGCTCCTTTTCCTTGCTTCTATTCTTGCTAGGACCTGCACCTCCACCCTACTTTACACATGCCTTGTAATGAAGATAGCATGTGTCCTCTTAGTAAGGGACAAGGGGTCTAGTGACTTTTCTAGAATAGATAACATCTAAGGAAGGACCAGGTGAGAAGAACCAGAGGAAGCTCTCATATGCATATTCTAAACCACAGGAGCTAGACATCCCCACACCAAGACTCCCTGGCTCCAAGGAATAACACCTGGGTCCTCGTCTTTGTTCTTCTTACTGGTTCCTTACTGATGCCT
>CM053615.1:16787968-16791731 GCA_028646535.1 Procyon lotor
GGAATTAAATAATTATTTCCTTGATTTTTTTTTTTTTCTTAATAAATACCTCAGGAAGTATAGGCTTCTGGCATATCTGGTTTTTTCATACTTAAACAGCCTTAAAAAAAAAAAGAGAGAGAGAGGAAAAAAATGATCAAAACATATCCTTGGTTCTATGAAGTCTAACAGTGGACTTTAATAGTGAACTTCGATTTCCAAATCTATCTTCAAACTGTTAATTTACTATTTCCCTATTTCTGGTTACCACCACACCACCAGACAGAAAAAGGAAAAAGGGGGGAAAAGTTTTCATTAACTGGGGGTACTTAAGTTATTTGATAACATTGATTGTCAGCTTGCTCAGAAAATCACACCCCTTTCTCAGTACATTTAAGAAACAAAGATTTTTTTCAAATATTCATTACTTCGGCTGCTGTGATGAAGGGACTGGTTGCAGTTAAGTGCCAAACCGGCAAGTAGAAACTACCTGCTGTGCTGCTGAATCTGAGAACCATTCTTGACTCTCATGGAGTATTTATGGGCTATGATGGCAAGAGAGCAACAGAGGGCAAGGAAAACAGTCATCAGCAAAAGAGGGGTTAACAAAAACACTCTTCACTATATTGTAGGAGTTGCATCCGCACAACCCTCAACCTTTGCCAGTTTTATTTGCATTTAGGAGATGGTCTCCCGTTATGAGGAAATGTGACCCCAAGACCTTTCACTTGACCTTTCTCTGCTAATTCTAGCAATGTGCAATAAGACTCACCACCAAAGGGCGACCAAAGGTGGAACGGCCAACTAGAAATTTCATTTCCCAACCGAGGGAACATTTCAATTTCTAGGAAATCAATTGAGCTTCTATTAAAAACAATGACACATCTATGTGCTTTCCACAAATAGGTTGCTTCTTGTTGGAAGGCGGAAAGCTACCCTCCCCAGAGCGTCCAGATGAGCCCTGATTTATCCCTTCTGCACCAAGAATCATGTGAGCTGAAAGGTCAGGCAGTTAAAGATTTATGCTTTGTTTTATAAGATTGCTAAGAGAGAGAACTCTTTTTCCTCTCTTGTTTATTTTTTATCCTCCCCAGCCTGTCGTCCATTTTTCTGCCCAAACTAGACCATAGAAAGGGAAATGGGAAAATGTCCTGTAATCTGAGCCCAGGAGCTTGCCTTGTCCCCAGACGGCAGGGTATGTGAACCAATGAGGCTAGCCTCCCGTGGCCAGCCATCACAACCCACCCGGAAAAGGGCACATGCATCACTGTGCCTTGTAAATCTTTTCTAACCTCAGTTCTGAACTGGGATTTATTTGTTTTTCTAGGCAGATAGATCTGGCTCTCTCTGGGCCCTACAAAATGATCTGTCACTGTCTACCCTGACAGTCTGTAATAAAGTCAGCTTGCCAGGTCTAGCAAATGGATGCCATATCTTAGATCATGTTAGGTTTTTTTCATTTATTAGATTCCCATCTTAGGCCACCCAGACACTGGTCTTTAAAGTACACACTTCCATCTCCCACACCGGGACATCTATCTGAGCAGGGCATTGTAGAGGACAAGGGCTATGTGTGTTCATCACTTGCTTTCTGGGTATTCTTATTAATGCCTATTATTATTGACATGATAATATTTAGAGAAACAACTGGTCATAAACTGATACACGAGAACCAGGAAAACATATCTTCAGAGTGCACAAAATTTTAATCAGTATGTTAACCTTTGTCAATCTCACTTGTTTCTCTCACAATCTGTGTCTCCCTTTTCTCCTCTATTTAACAATATCATTATGTCTCTGAACAGAGCTAGAAATCCATCCGTGTGCTTTGACTACTTTTCCCCCTTTGTCCTCATATCCAAGCATCTCCATATATTACTGATTAAGGCTGGAAATGGCTCCTGCCTCACTGCAGTCCTCTGTCATCTCTCATTTGCATTACTGGGATAACCTTGGATCTCACCTCTCTGACTCTGGTCCTTCCCCATTATAGTCTTTACCCCTCCTCCATAGTCCATGAATCTTAACACATCCTCCTCTCTGGAACCATCAATGCCTACCCTCCTTTTTTTTTTTTTTTTTTTTCTAGTACAAAGTTCAAAATGCTTAGAATGGCTTCCCTTTACTTTCTAGATTAATTTGTTGCCATTAGCTTCACCCACATACTTGTGTGCTTGTTCCAGCACCCCTGTAATCCACCATGACCTTCCACATCTCCAAACATCTATTTCAAAAGTTCCCTCTATCTGGAATGTCCATACCCCCCTTCCTTAACTCAGAAAAACAAACATACATATAAAAACTAGATTTTCAGGGTCTACTTCAAATGTCATCTTCATGAAGCATGCCTCAACATGTTCAAGACGAATTAAGCTGTCCTGCCCTCTTTTCTCCTATGCTGCTTCTTTATTCATCTGCTAGGGAAGCGCATATACCTCTGCTTTATAGCAACCGGCAAGTGTTTCTTATTTTCCCCATGTCTGAAGCCACAGTGTATCTCTTTCATGTTTCTACCTCTAGTAATGGACCCAATGTTTAGCCATCGAGGCTAGAATACTTTGATCAGCTGCAGAAATATGACAAATAATTAAATTAAGGACCTGAAAGTATTTGGCTTTTGCAAAAGATTGCTTGAGAAGAATTACATAGATATAGTCTATAGTACCTTCCAAAGGCTTATACTCTCAGTAACATTCAGGCATTTCAGTTTAGATTGAAATGGGTTTCCTCTACAACTCTTCTTCTTGCTTTATATTCATACAATATTTAAATATTATAATATCAAATTTTAAGTCCTGAGACTTGCAGTGACCTTGAAGAAGTCAGTTATTGATTTTTTGGAACTTCTCTAGGTGAAAGTATTCAGAGAGCTTGAGGCCATTTACCACTCCCTTGTTGTATACACTCTGCTGAGGCTGTTAAACACAGTTCTGGGTCTTATTTTACTTTGTTATTTTTTTTTGTGTGTGTGAGCCTTTTAAATTTATTTTTTGCATAGATAATACATTCACATGTTTCTAAAAGTCTTGTGCTCCTCCTCTTTTTCCACCAACTCACTACAACCACCTCATTTCTTTTGCTTCCCTTAAATTCTTGTCATCTATATTCTCTAAATAAAAGGAAATATGGATATATATTCTTATTTTTCCATTTTTCCCACACAAAGGGTATATGTTCATCTGGGTCCTCTGAAAAGTTGTTGCCAAGACAAAATTAAATGTAAGAATAATTCCCAGTTATACTTGTTGGGTTAAAGGGACTACGTATTTACAATTTATAATAAATATTGTAAAATTGTTCTCCTTAGATACTGCACCATTTTGCATTCCCATTGGCAAAGTATGACACTGCCAGTTTCTCCTCATTTGGCCAAAAGAATGTGCTGTCAATGTAAGAGAAAGGTCAAGTTTCATTCTTCCATACATAGCTGTCCAATTTTCCCAGCACCATTTATGGAAGAGACTGTCTTTTTCCACTGGATATTTTTTTCCTGTTTTGTCAAAGATTATTTGACCACAGAGTTGCAGGGCCATATCTGGGCTCTCAATTCTGTTCCACTGGTCTATGTGTCTGTTGTTGTGCCAGTACCATGCTGTCTTGGTGATCACCACTTTGTAGTAAAGCTTGAAATCAGGCAATGTGATGTCCCCAGATTTGTTTTTCTTTTTCAACATTTCCTTAGTAATTTGGGTGAAAGATAAACTCGAAATGGATAAAAGACCTCAACATGGGGCAGGAATCTATCAAAACCCTAGAGAAGAACATAGGCAGTAACTTCTTTGAC
>CM053615.1:16792231-16834058 GCA_028646535.1 Procyon lotor
GCCAATGACATATCAGATAAAGGGCTAGTATCCAAAATCTATAAAGAACTTCTCAAACTCAACACCCAAAGAACAAATAATCCAATCAAGAAATGGGCAGAAGATATGAACAGACATTTCTGCAAAGAGGACATCCAAATGGCCAACAGACACATGAAAAAGTGCTCCGCATCACTCGGCATCAGAGAAATACAAATCATTTCCATATAAGTTTGATGTAATTGTAGAGGCCGCTTTCAGGCTATCAACTTGAACAATGGAAATGTGAGTCAGGTGGAAGGGCCCACAGTGACCCACTGGCTGAGTTCAAACAAGCCCATTGGGTGATCCACATCAAAATATCCCTAAGTCCTAGCTAACCAATAGGTTACTTACACCCAGACACGGGTACCAAAAAAGGAAAATTCTATACGTTCCCACACCTTCTCACCTCCCCCTTTAACGACAGCCCCCCCCTCCCCCACTGCCACAGTCTCTACTCTGCTGTCCTGCCTGCTGCTCCCTTGCAGTGTATTCAAGGTATATTCAAACAACTTCTATCTCCTTTGTTGTTCTGCCTCAGGTGAATTCTTTCACCACCCATGTCCTCCAGGCTTCCACCAGATAGGCTCACTCCATATTTGGGGGTCCCCATCCAATTGGGAGACCCCATAGTAATTAGGCCTGTAGATGCTTCTTTCAGTGCTACACTGAAATCAAAAGATTGGTTGTGGTTCCTTCTTCAAGGTAGCTTTGCTGTCATTAGTCTCCTCACAAAAAGCTGAGAGTCCTGCCTTGTTCTTAAATCAGATCCTAACAGTAATATTTTAAAAGACCTGTTGCCCCCTACGTGGATCAGTCAGTTAAGGTTAAGCATCAGACTCATAAGTGCCACTCAGGTCAGGATCTCATGGGTCTTAAGAAGGATCTCCATTTGGCAGGGAGTCTGGTTGAGATTCTCTCCCTCTCTCTCTCTGCCTCTCCTCTTATTTCCACGCACATGTACATGCTCTCCCTTTCAAATGGATGAATTAATCTTGAATGAATGAATGAATGAATGAATGAATGAATGAACTTATCCAAAAGACCTATAGCTATACCTGTGGTGAACACTGCATAATGCAAAAACTTGTCAAATCACTAAGTTGTACATCTGAAACTAAGGCAATATTGTGTATCAATTACACTCAAATAAAAAAATAAAAATTAAATAATTAAAAAAAAAAAGAACTGTTCATTCATGTGAAGGAAGCATCCTGCTTAAAATCAACTTAATTGTAGGTAACTAGTATCAAAAGAAAAGCAGACCAATAAACTGATGCTTCTCTTCCCTTTCTTATGAAAAAAAAAAAAAAAAAAAAAAAACTTGGGACATACCCAAATCCCTGAATGCAGTCCTACAAACTGGTTTGGAGATCAGATATAGAATCAGCATAATTAGAAAGAGGAAGAATGAAAGAAAAGTAAAAGGGATACAGGGAAAACAGAGAAGGTAGAAAAATCTGAAAATAAAACAATCTGTTTTGTGCTGGTGTGGTCCTTGGCCCAGTCACATTGGCATCACCCGAGAGCTGATCTGGAGTATGGAATCTCAGACATCCTGCTGATCTCTTGTAGGGATGGTGTTGGTGCATGGATACTTTTCATCTCTCAGTGTGCCCATCCTTTAGCTACCACAAGAGCTTGCTGCTAACAATTCACAGCTGGCCCTTTATCTAAAGAGTTACCCCTGGCCAAACAGGAGCTTCCTCACTTGGAAAGCCACAGAGTACCCAGCCAACAAACTTCAGTTAACAATTGACTGGTGCCAAGGGATGAAAGCCTGGTTCCTCATCTTAGGGTGAGATTACTTGTTGCAGGATGTGTTCCAAAGCTTCTGCCTGGGCTCAGACTACTCTCATCTTTGACTGAGACCATATTCATGATTAGCTTTTATGCCCTGCTCTGTCAGGCACCGTTCACTCCTTCTCTCCTGAGAATACTCCTCTAGTGAGTGACTTGAAGAAGAATCCCCATCTCATTCTCCACTTTTAAGAAACTCAACCTAAGTTGGCTTGTACTAGAAATAGATCTGAGAGGCAGATGCTAAGGATAGAATTTTGTAGTTGGATCTAACTTGCCAGCTGGATCACGGGTGGTAGGTGATGTACCGATATTCTCTGGGATGCTGTAATAGGCTAAAACTTTCACTTGAGGAGAATGGGATGGGACGCGGGTGGAGGGAATGCATTAACTGGTATAATTTCTCAGCCACTGGAGAGATATGGGGAAGGAGCAACTATAAAGACTGTGAAATTGAGTGGCTGTTGCTAAGTACCATTGATTTAGTGAAGAAAGAAAAGGACAGGTTCAGAACTCTTAATAATTCAAAGTAAAGTGTCAGAGGCCTCGTTGGTAGCATTTGAAAAGATTCTCATCACCTCAAGCCAGAGGGTGGAAATGGCTGTAGACAGAGAACTTAAGTGTGATACTGGCAGAGCTTTGAAGAATTCTTGGCCTCAGCAAATCTCCCAAGACAGTACAGGACCTAGAGAGGGAAAGAGTAGAACTCTGAGATTTGAGATGAGGACATGTAGGTAGATGACCTTGTGACCTTTGTATCCTTAATTTCTCTGAGCCTACCAGGCCAGAAGAAGTGGCCTACTTCTTTTGGAGAAGAGATTAGTCACCTTGTTTAAAACTGTGCAGAGGCCTCCAATGAGATAGGTGCCAAACAAAACAATGAATGGCCTCCTTAGAATCTGCCCTCTAATCTCCACCTGCATACCAGGCCCTTAAATATGATCAAATCTCAGCAGAGCCAGCCTGGAGAAGTGCTGGACCTGTTAGTGATGAGGAGGGATGATACATCAAAGTTGCTATAGGACATGGGTAGTATGTACTGGCAGGAACCAGGAAAATGTGTCTGGAATTGAATCCTGAAGGTGCTAGATCAAGAAGGTAGGATACAAAGCTAGATAAAGGAGGATTTGCAACATGAGGAAATTCACTAAAGATGCAAGATTTACCTACCTGGAAGAACTCCAAGTGATGCTTCTAAAAGGCTTAGGAAAAAAGAAAATAATAGCTGGCATTAAATCAGAGAGGCCATGGAAAATTGTGAGAAAGAGCTCAAAAGGGTTATAGAGCTGAGCATGCTAGAATGGATCGATTATACACAACTGGAAAACCTACCAGCTGGTCAATTTCCTTAAGAGGCCTGGAGATCACTCCATTTATTAAAGTAATAAGGAATGAACTGGTGAGGAACACACAAACATCACTGCAATGCACAGTAATGCCTGTCTTCTGTGACAGCTGAATTAGTAGCTGTTACAAAGCTGAGTTCCCTAGAAGCAATGGGGATGACAGGATCTTGGAATAGCATGGTTAGCAAAGTATAAATGGCAGTCAAAAGGGATCTGACTTAAAATGGTCTTTAGAAATAACTTGGAGTACATGGTATTCCTAGAGGCAAGATCAATAAGCAGCCAACTGCCCATGGTACTGTCAAATCTATCTATCTATCTATCTATCTATCTATCTATCTATCTATCTATCTATCTATCTATCCATCCATCCATCCATCCATCCATCCATCCATCCATCCATCCATCTACCTACCTACCTACCTACCTACCTACCTACCTACCTATATATCTATCTGCAAAAACTCAGGAGTAGATGAGTAGAAGGCAGAGGTAACCCCCCACCCCAGTGGACAGTCATGAATCTTTGCCCACATTCTGGCTGGGAATCAACACCCAGATGCAGAACTCATTGACTGAGGGAGGATCCAGGTCCAGATGATAAAGGTCTTCATGGCACCACAGCAATTATATACACAAATATGTGTGTCATCCTTGTGCAGGAGCCATGCTAATCTTCTCTGTATCTTTCAAATTTTGTATATATGCTACCGAAGCAAACACTAGCAATTATATGTAATAATATGTAATAGCAATTCCTCTATCCTTCCCCAGTAGGACCTATAAATACTTACTTGGGTAATGGCACACTTGGAAAAGGGGCATTCCCAGATCTTTCAAGGCCAGGTAAATATAGGGTTCAAGTTCAATCTGATACCAAGAGATTCAAAGTGCCACCTTGCTCTCTTTCCCATTAGAGTTGAGGAAATAAGGGATTCAGTTAATAAAGGTAATAAATGGAGTTCTGACACAGGTCTACCTCGCAGTAAGGGCTATTGTCTCTATGGACTCACTTGATTGTCATTTCCCTTGGTCCCCAAATGTGTACTTCAAGTAAACATATTTAGCAGCTAGCAGAAACTTAAGATTGGTTCCTTGACCTATAGATTAGGAATGGTTGTGGTCAAAAAGCCAAGTGAAACTATCCCCACCCACCGCAGAAATTAGAGTAAACACAAATATTATAGCACAATAAGAAGATCAGTGCTACACTCAAAGACTTAAAATATGGAGAGGTGATGTTTCCCACCATATTCCTATTTCATCCACCAAAATAGCTGCTACAAAAATTGTTTGGATCCACTATACCACATGTGGTATCTTTATTAGAGGAAATTAACACAGCCTCAGGTACACAGTATGTGGCTATTGTACTAGCAATCCATAATCCACAAAAAAGGAACATGAGGGCAGTTTATATTCACATGGGCTATATTCATTATATTCACATGGGATATTCACTGTCATATCCCAAGGTTGTGCTAATTTCCATGATCTCTGGCACACAATAGATTGAAGGGGCCTGGATTGTGTAGGAAAGGAAAACTGTTTTCCTTCTACTTATCTGAGGTTCACTAGGTGGGGCCCTATGAATTACCCTGATAAAAGATGGATTAACAACAGAAAAACAAACAGAACTTTATTAACATGTGCACAGTACATACATTTGCGAGCACTCAGAGATGAGTAACTCACAGGGGTGGTTAGAGCACGGACGTGTGTAACATCATAATAAAAGAGCAAAATCTAAAAAATATATTAGAGACATGACGAGACAAAGGCAAGGAACTTTAAGCTGTAGGGGCAGCATTCTGTGGGAAGGCAAACATACGGGGAAACTAACAGTACATAAGGACTAGTTATAACCTTTGTTATATAGATTCCTTCGGTATCATCTCTAGGGCAAGAAGTACCTGATCATCTCCGGTGATTAACTTCTTCCTGGTAGAGAAGGAAAGGGGGACACCTTTATAAATTTATATCCTGCCTTTAAGTAAATTGGGGTAGGGCAAAGAACTTTCCTTGTATATACTTCTTCTGAATTGCCTTCAATCAAAATAAGCCTATGTTGAAGTGGCATATTTTGAGGTGGCATATTCTGCTAACCTTCAACTGAAATGACTTATCTGGTTGGTCAATGGCTTGAAAAGAACTAGATCAAAGAAACAGGAAATTTGGGAAAGTGTCAGGTAAATGGATCTTTGAGAGTAAGCACAAAGTATGAGGATCTTTGTATCACACATTAATGCTGAGCAGAGAGCATCCACCTAAGAAGAGACATTAAACCACTTCATGGACAAGATGACTTAGTGAGCAGACATCTTCTAACCTTTGGCCTTGACTACCACTGTGCTTGCATTATGAACTCACAAAGAGAGTGGCCACAGTGGCAGAGTTAGAGGTTATTTGTGATTCAGATAGCATGACCTTCCTCACTAATGCAATCTATCGTCTGCTCTTTGCAATATCCCACCCACCAGCCAAAAAGAACAAAACCGAGACCTCAGAAGAGTACCATTGCTCAAGAAAACCAAGTGGCCACTTGTAGCAAGTTGATGTTATTAAACTCCTTCTCCACCCTGCCCCCCAGGAGTGGCAGCCATTCATCACTGACCAGAAGCAAAGCATATTCTAGGTTTGCCTTTTGGATCTACTTGCTCTTAGCTAGCACCACTATCCAAGGGCTGTTAAGTGTCTGATCTACCAAAATGCTGCAGATAAACACATTTTACCTAAGCAGGCATAGCAGCAGACAGTACAATTCATCCCACTAACCTAAGTTTCCCCCAAAATATGACCAACCAAAATCCTGAAGAAGCTATGCTTAGAAGATATGAACTTAATATAGGTAACAAGTGGTGAAAAGCACAAGGAGTTGATAGTTGAATGCTGTGGTCCCCCATGCAGATGTCTTCTATTAGGCAGCAGACATGTGAGCATTGGTTTATCACAACTCATGGCTGCTCCTGTCTCCAGAGAACTGTCTTTGTCCAAACAGGAGCATCCAAACATTAGTGGGACTAATGATCTAGATAGGACATCCCTAAATTGTACCAAGAGCACAAATATTTGGCAGACATACATGATTCCTCAAAATATTTGCAAAGTGATGTATTAAGACGATTATTGACAAAGACTAATTCATCAGAAATATAAGTATATATCACCAAGTGCTCATAACTTCAGGGAAATGACATATCTCGGAGATTTTATCTGTTTTCCCTGTTTTATAAATGCTGGTACACACCTAAGTAGCTATACATCTTCTATTTGTCCTTTAATGGATGGCAACATTCTGATCTATTTTTCTGTGTTGAGTGATACCTTGTTGCCACCTGTTACTGCATTTCCAGATAATAACAACTTAATTAAAAAAAAGTGAAAAGGAAAGCATATAAGCAAGTATCGATGGTGAAGTGGAAATGTGCTTCTGAAAGTTGTAGTGTACCGCATCAGAGGGCTCATCAGAGCATAAGAGCTGGATAGAGTGCTGAACGCCAGCCATTAATAGCTTTTATGTTAAATAAAATATTCCAGTGGAAGATTCTGAGGTGACAGAATATTGTGATTAAAGATAACTGGAAGACATGAAAAAAAATCAATAGTACTTACAAAAGATGGTTACTTTCAGCAGCACACACATTAAGGAGTCAGTAAGGGAGAAGCTCAGACAGTAGGGAACAGGGAACTTAATAAAATTAATACACCTATTTCCTTCTTAGGACAGTTCTTCCAGGAGAAGGTGAGCAAACTGTAGTGTTTTTCCTGAATTGTTACAGCAACAGTATATAAATATTCTATTGGTCTGATCTGGGTCCATCCTAATGTCCCTCTGTTCCCAGGATAAATGAAATAGTCCCATTTAATACCAGTTGCAAAATCACTGCACAAGATTGCAGAGAGAACTGACTCAGCACCTGTGGCTTCGGCTTTCCTGGAGAAGGCTGGTGATAGGCACACATGTTACTTCCTGCAGGCACCTGAGCCCCAGCAGAATTCTCCTTTCTCTCACCCTGTCTGCCTCCCACTCACCCCTCCTTTTTTTTTTTTTTTTTTTGTCCTAGACACATACACACACACACGACTTTATAATCTGATGTTTTTCATTTAAAAGACATGCATTGATGTCTAAGTAGAATTACTTATGCTTCACTCTGGCCTTGACTTACACCAATGAATCAGTCCTATGCCAACAAACCTAACCCACAGTAATGACCCCAGGTTTCTAGCAACTGGACTCCCTATGCTAAATCTTCTGCAGTTTTCTTATAGCCTAAGACCCATGTTGGTTGGCTGGTAAAACAAAGTAACCCTTGTAGGGAAAGGGGAAACAGCTCTAAGGAATTTTATAGTGTAGCATTGGATTGCTGTGTCATTTCGGTGAGAAAAGTGGCAAACCAGAGAGTGAGGACAGAGAAACTGGTAGGGTAGGACTTAGGTAATTTGAGAGGTCTGGTATAGTGTCTGGGGAGAAAACAGGAGGCTGACATTTAATAAACACATTCCATGCCTGGTGCCAGTCACTTTACAATATGCAGGTTTGGGTTTTCTTATTGTCTAAAAACAGCTCAGAGAGGTTAAGGAACTTGTCCAAAACTTGCAGCTAGTAAGTGGCATATCCCTGGTTCAGTTCCAGAACTGTCCTTCTGTAACATCATGCTGCATAAAGAGAAGTCTCACAGGGAGGGAATGCCATGTATCACACACCAATGGTTCCACCAGATAATTAAGACAAGACGAAAAAGTGCAAATAGACCTCTTCCCTATCATCTTCCGTCACAGTGAGCTGGGCTGTGGGCCTGGAGGGAAAGTGCAGAGGATGGGACAGGCTTGCTCTGCACTATGGCTGCCAAAGGAAAGACCCCTGTGAAGAAAAGACTATTAACAATCTCAGCTCCATTAAATTTAAAGCAGCTGCTAACAGTAGGGGCCTTTACATTGTCAATTCTATGAATTTTCCTATTACTATGTCATACCAAAGAGCAATTACAGTACATTCATCAAACACTGCTTCCGCTTCTCTGGTTCTGTGCATTAATGCCACAGTGGCAGGCCACAGAAATCCTTGAGGACAAATCTAACATGCAGACTTTAATTGTTTCAAGGATTTGTGGTCAGAAACAACACTAGGTGAGTAGTAGGGGGTCAATTACACAATTAGATAGTGATAGGCAGAGACCAGCTGAACTCACATGACGCACCAAATATTTATATATCTGCTCACTTTGCAAAGTGCTTTGACACCTACCATTTCACTCTGAGTTTGCTTCTCTCCCATTAACTGGTCTGGGAGCTATTTAATTATCCTGCCTCCTTCATAGTCGAGGAAATGGAGACCAGAGGGAGTCTCTGCTGAACTGGAGCCGGGGGATCCCCGGGAAGCCCCACCCGCACCAAAGAAGCAGAGGAGTGGCAAACGACCAGTCTTCCCTCATCGAGAACATCCCTCATGAAAACAAAGGAATAAGATGGGGAAGATAGGTCCTACAAAAAGAGATGGAAGAAGAGAGCAATACGAGAGAGAGGGAAAGGAGACAGAAAAAGGCTCCTGATTGAGTTACCTTCAAATCATCCCGTCTCAGGGTATGCTGTGCGATGCTAAAGCCCCCAAAAGAGGGAAAGACCAACTGCCAGAAAGAGAGGAGCGTGAGCAGGGGGAAAAGAGAGTTAGTTCTTTGTAGGAAGAACTGATAGCAGAGAAAGTCCACCGACTCTCAAAAAGCAGGTCTCCCACAGTCTCAACGTCAACAGTTTTTGTTTGTTTGTACATAATTTTGATGTGTAACGTTGTGTAAGTTTAAGGTGTACAGTGTTACTTTGACACATTTATATACTGTAAAATGGTTGCCAGTGTAGCAATATTCAGTCTTATTGTCTAGATTATCATACTGTGCATTAGATCTCTATGGCTTCTTTACTACTCATCACTAGTTTATACCTTTAAACACCACTACTCTTATCCCTCATCCCCTGAAAACCACCATTTTACTCTCTGTTTTATACAGATTTAACTTTTATAGATTCTACATATAGGTGATAGGATGTGGTCCTTGTCTTTGACTACCTGACTGGTCACACTTAGTGTAACGTGCTCAATAGTTTAGAAATCACCAGAGAAACGACCCCTCTTTCAGTCTGTGCAATGAAGTGCTCCTGGAGCACCTAGGTTCCAAATTCCTTCCTCTACACTTGGTAGACACTGAAGTCAACAAGAAAGGTTTTCTGCCCTTGGGAAATCTGCCATTCCTAGAAATGACCAAAAAATCGGCAAATGATTCAATATGGCGTCTTAAATGACAGAGGTGAGCTCAAGTTGCCATGGGAGCACGAAGGAGGAAGAGCATCTAGATAAGCCCGGAGGAGTTCTCCCAGAGCTGTCTCACATGATAGGTAAGAGCTGACTAGGCTTTTAAAAAAAAGAATAGGAAGGCCTTTCCAAAGAAGGAATAGCATTAAGATACAGATTCTGCTCTACCACTTGGCCAAGCACATTATGGAAAGAGACAGGTGTAAGACAGTTTTTGTGAATGGATGCTGCTCATCACACCTCATATACCTCATGCGACAGGATGCTTCGGTATGGTGGTCATAGTGCCCAGGACTGAGGATAGTGATGCATCGAACATTTCTCAGACTCTGTGTCCTTTCCTGTGGTTCCTCTTATTCTCCCCATATTCTCTCCTCTCTGCAGCTGCCCTAGTTTTCCCACTGCTACCTCAAGTTGACTCTTTGACTACTTGGAACAAAGTGTGCAGAAATCCAGTACTCTCTTAATTCAAATGGGATAATCATTCCCAAGGAATTAAAGATAAAAACAAACTCTAAAATTAAAAAAAAAAAAAAAGACTGACCTTAGGATTATAAAGCTGATTTATGAAGTCATCTATTTCTGCATCACAAACTATGGCAAAACTTAAATTACCCCAAATGACTTAAAGCAACCACTACATTTGCTTATAATTTTATGAGTCAGAGATTCAGAATGAGCTTGGTTGGGTGGCTGGTCTCTCTTCCACAAGGCATTAGTTGGTGGCTGAGACTGAAGGATCCACTTTCAAGACGGCTTCTGAACTCTATACTGGAAGTTTCGAGGTTCTTTTGCATTCCCCTCTCCCTCCGTCTCCTACTCTCTTTCCCTCTCCCCTCCCTCATTCTTTTGCCATAATGTCTTATGCTCTGGGATTCATTTATGGGGCGTGGAATTCTTACAAGGTGATTGTTTCAAGATAGTCTCCCTTCCTACTTGGCAGCTGGCTTCCAAGAGAGCAACATAGTAGCTGCCAGACCTCTTTTAAACATCTGACACTTCAATGACATCATTTTGCCATTTCCCATTGGTCAAAGCAGTCACAAACCATCCTAGATTCAAGAAGAGGATAAACAGATCTCTTCCCTCGATCAAAGGAGTGTCAAAGAATTTATGTCCATCCTTAATCTGTCACAGTAACTCAGTAGAGCCTTCATTAAACTGGGAGGCATCTGGAGTAGTCATCCCCTGGATTCTTATTTCTCATCATGATGAAGGAAAAAACAAAACAAAACAAAGCTTATATTCTAAGTTTCTCCTCCTAAGTAGATGCTATGCTTGTGACACTCTGTATGGTGGTTCTCATAGAAAAAAACAAGGAGACAGGGTGCCAACTGCAAAGGAATTCACTCACACTATCTGTATCCATTTGTTCCATTGGGACCTCCTGTAGCAGAGGGAATATAGAGAGTGGACCCCTGTGAGACCCACACAATTCTACCCCCCTACACACACATATGCCTATAAATAATTGCTAGAACTTTGTCATGATGTTAACCTCCTCAGTGAGCCAAAATGTGTAGTATCAAATTCAAATCCTGCTCTCTGGCAGGTAAAGAGTTACTGGCAGAAAAAAACCAAGACCTAATTTCCAGTATGTCTTTATAAGGAATTCACCATTAGAACCATTCTGCACATTATATCTAATGTGATTAGATGGAAGCAGTATTTAAACCTTTAAAAAAAACGCTTCAGTGTGTTGCCATCATAAGTAATTGATGGAGGTGAGACCAGAGCCCTGGCCATCTGACCGACCATCTGACTCCACAGCCCATCTTCCTACTGTCTGTACTGAGCTTCCTAATGCAATTAAGAAAAAAAAAAAAAAAAAAAGCTCAATAGGAGGACAGGGACGAAAAATGCCATCCTTGCTGAGAAAGAATAGAAGCTGCTACTGTCTCCAAATCCTTTTTAGTTCCCAAAAGTGGCCATGACAGGTGAGCAGACAGGATGCCTCTTGGGAGCTGCTAATGAACACAGGGCCAGGAGATGATAGGGAGGATTAAAGAGGAGGCCAGCTATAATATCAATAGTTGTCTCCTGTGTCTGGCTCCAGCTCAGGGGCACTTAGGAAAGCCCCAGGCAAACTTTCAGAGTAGGAAGCTTGTCTTCAAGAATTTAACTTTTCTTTCCCTTTTCTTTTCCCCACTCTGGAGCTCTGAGCTTATCTGCTCCCCCACCCCACGCACTGTCTGGACTCCCAGCAACGTCATGCTCTTCCCTCCGCCACCAAGACGTCTGCTTCCCCCATCTCAGTACAAAGTGGCTCCTAGGAATGACTGCAGTATCTGCCATTTGCATTCAGGTTTAGGGGTTATCAGTGTGGCTTCCTCTTCAGGAAATACTTGAATTTCCAAGCTACTCCTCTCTTCACCGGCACCCGCTAAACCAAGTAATGGAGGCAGGAGCCATTAGATTATAAATCAATCCCAGGAGATGCTTTATTTAATCAAAAGATCTAAAAGGAGGAGAAAAAAAGAACTCGATAAATAACTTCATTGTTATTACTGAGTAAACAATTCCTGAGAACAAGTCAAATTTTACTGTCTTTACAAGGCTATGGTAATTAATTGTGAGAACCCTTCCACGCACTCTGAATCACTTTCCTAGATAGGGTTGATATTTTTTTTAAAAATTCAATAATGTTTTATGCTATTCAATTTACAAAGTTTATATAAAAGGTGAATAAGAATGAAGGTGGGACTAGGACCAGGTCATTTGATCCAAATCCCATGATCTTTCTATTTTCCTTGCAAATTTCTCTATTGCTTTAGCTCTGAGCTGTCTCTATGGTAACAAAAGGAACTTTTCCAGTCCTTTGTATAGTTTACCAAGAACTTTCATACATATGCTTTCATCTGATTAAAGGTAACGGAGATCTATTAAAAGATTGTACATTGTTTCAACCAGGTTAAACTGCAATAAAGAGAATCCCAAAATCTTAGAGGGTTTTCACCCAGTGAAAGTTTCTTTTCATACACATCCAAGTCCAAAAAGAGTTGAACAGACAGAACTCTTTTTCATTATCTTTTGGGGATACAGGTTTAGAGAGCACCGTCTCGCACATACTGTCACAGGCTCTAATGCAATCAGAAGGAAGACCCTGACCTGTACACTGGCTCTAAAGCTCCCATCCGAAGTGACACAGGTCTCCTCCGCTTACATTTTATTGGCTAAAGCAAGCTGCATAAATTCTGCCTAAGTTCACAGGGAAGGGGATGCTACTAACTTACCACATGCATGGAAGGAAAAGAGATGGAACATGTGTGAACAATCAAAACTATTACCATATGCTCAAAATAGAAATGAGCATGAGTAAAGGTCATCCTAAACAGTAATTTAATAACTCAGTTGTAATTCATTTAAAACTCACTTGTCGTCTGTGGGTAGATAGTAATAAAAATAAGAGAAAGCCTAGGAGTGAGCATGGCTCGTAAGAAAAATGAAATAAAAAAAAAAAAAAAAAGAAGAATGGAATCAGGAATGAAAAACACTCCCCCAGGTTAGTCACAAGAATAAGATGATGCAACACATATAAGTATTCTGTATATCACAGATTCCTGGTTCCTAGATTGAAAAAGTACCATAATTAAAACCAACAATCAAGAATATCCAAAGCTGGGGCACCTGGGTGGCTCAGTGGGTTAAAGCCTCTGCCTTCCGCTCAGGTCATGATCTCAGGGTCCTGGGACCCAGCCCCGCATTGGGCTCTCTGCTCAGCGGGGAGCCTACTTCCCCCTCTCCCTCTGCCTGCCTCTCTGCCTACTTGTGATCTTTTTCTCTCTGTCAAATAAATAAATAAAATCTTAAAAAAAAAATACCCAAAGCTTCTATATTATCTCAAAAGAAAAGTTATTATAACTAATCAACTGCATAAGGGAGGTAGATGGAGAAAATTTTTATGAAAATTGGTTGCAACTTTATTGTATGGCAGCTTATTTATCCTAGGATATTGAAACTGACATTTTTTGACTTTCTATAATTTATATGGAAATTTCTCACATATTGTCACCTCAGATCCACATAACAATCCAACAAAGCAGTCATCCTTATCTCCATTTCACAGAGGAAGAAACTGAGGCTCTGTAATTTTATAAAGTATGCCCAAGGGCACTCTTATGAAAAGAGTACCAAAGCCCATTCTGAGCCCATTCCTGTCCCATTAACCCAAGAAGGGGTTGAACTGTGGCAATAAGGTCAGAGATATTAAATGCTTAAAGCTGAAATTATTTAGTCTTCCATTTCTTAAGCCGTGTTCCCTGTAAGAGCAGGTATTTTTGGAAATAAAGAGAAAACGGAAATAGGTTTGGGACCCTCCAGGTTAAGGAAAACATAATTTCTTACAAAACTTTGCAGAACCTGTAAATGCTATGTAGCATTGTTAGTTTCCATGAGTGAGAGTGTGGTACACAGAATAATGGCCCCCCAAGATGCCCACATCCTAATCCCAAACCTGTGAGTATGTGACATGGCAATAGGGACTTTGCAGATATGATTAAATAAGGATCCTGAGATGGGAGACTGTCCTGGATCACCCAGATGGTCCTAAGGCCATCACGATGGTCCTTATATCAAAGTGACAGAATGTGACGGTCAGAGAAAATGTATATGATGATAGATTAGAGGTCAGAGAGAAGATGGTAGAAGACACAATCCAAGCTGGAAAAGACAAGGAGATGAATTCTACTTTAAAGCCTCTAGGAGGAAAGAGAATCTTGCCAAAACCTTGATTTGGGCCCAGTTGACACCCATCTTGAACTTCTGACCCTTACAATTGTTAAGAGGATAAATTTGTGTTGTTTGAAGCCACTAAATTTGGGACAATTTGTTAGAGTACCGTAGAAAACACAGAAGGATATAGTAAGTCTTTGCTCTTAAATTTATTTGTAATTGAACATTTTAGTCCCTGAAACGCTCACCTTAAGAAATAGAGTTTGAGGAACAATGGTATAATTCAACTCCCTACAATTATCCTGAGGTATGGGTCACTGATGTTGAGAATAAACAATTTGATTAGGGTGAAAAAATAATAGTAAAATAGAAGAGAAGGCGGTATTTGACATTTAAAGCTCAGTGAGAACAACGCACTTCATCACCCCTTGATATTAGTTGCAAAGGTTTTATCTCCTAAACATTTCATATGCCTGCCTTTCTCGGCTACCTGGAGAGAAAAGGCAGCCCTTCTTTCCCTGTCTCCTCTCTCTTCAATACAGACACTTTTCTTAGCTGCTGCAGGCAAAAACAATTTGAAGCAGGTGACAGCAGAGCTCTTCTTTTTAATGCCCTTTGCCTCAGGCACAAGACTGGATCTTTCCAGACACTAGAATTGTTATGAGCGGACATTCGCCAGTTCTCCCCCTGGCAAAGCCAAAACATACTTTTCAATTGGATCTCAGAAATGCTGATGAATATCAGAGGCCTGACAGGATGCATTTTTTACTTGTGTCTTACTTGGAGTGGCTTGCCCAGGAGAGGAAAAGAGTGAGGGTAATTCTCTCCAACTTCCAACCCTGCCTTGGCCTGCCAGGGCTGAGAAGCGAGGGTGGTGAAAATCCATCCTGCTAATGCAATAGGCTTAATGCTGGTGGGTTTGAAACCAGCAGAACCACAAAATTGCAAACCTTCTCAGAGTATAGCAGCTCAGTATCATAAAGAAGCATAAATCATCACTAAAATAGTAGAAAACTGGGCCCCCAGCCTTTACGGGTTTCTACAAATCATTTTTACCTCTTACCCAAGAGAAACTCTCATGATGCATTAGATTTGGAGAAAGGAATTTTTCCTTTTCTTTTTTCCTGGAGAGCACAATGATGGTTATGTCACTATCACTGAAGGGGCCAGCATGATTGAAGTGTTTTGCCAGGACAGTAGCTCCAATCCCCTAAAGGCAACTGCAATACTCCAGGAACTAGAAAATGAAGGTCTGCTCAATAATCTAGAATGATTGTTAATATGAATTCCAAAGACATTAAATATGCTTTATTCCAACATGTTCGAGGGCCATTGTTTATTCTATTTTCACAGTCTGCCCTCCTTCAGTCTCATTAACATTTGTTCATTGGGATTGTGGCCAATATCCTATGGGCTGGAAAACAAGCCACAATGAAACAAGCAAGCTGCTGGCAGACTGTTAGATTTTTTTTTTTTTTTTATCTAGTTGGAGGGCCCAAGTGATGTACAGATGTCTTCCAAATGCACTCCACTTCTTTATACAGAAGGCAGGCTATAGCCAAAGGCCATTATCTAATATTTCCAATTGTCAAGTCACTTTTGATGACTGACAACATTTACCTTGCTACCCGGAAGACAATGGGTTGATCTTTAAGAAATGCCTTGTACAAACACTACTCATTCCCCCATTCTTTTTGCAGTGATTCATTCGGCAAATACCTAATAGTCTTCCATGTGCCAGGATACAGAACTGATGAATTCCTTATCTAAAAGGAGCTGATAAGGTTTTGTAGAGTAAATATGCATGTAAATATGTGGAATTCAGATTGGGTTGTAAACAAAGAGCAGAGACATCCATTCCGTCTACATGTCAGCAAAGGTATCACATTACAAGAGGCACTCGAATGAACTCAGTCTTGAGAAAGTAAGTCAGAATTCAAAAGTCATGACTTTTGAATTCTGGCAGAGGTATGGAGTGGAGCAATACCGCACCCACTTGGGGCAGGGCAAGTGATTCTGAATGGCTAAACTGTGATGTGAGGTGGGTAGCTGTCAGAAGATAAGTTGAAGAGACGGGAAGAAACCATATTAGGGCGGGCTTAGTGTGATGAGAAGGACCTCCAGCTTTATGCCACATCAAAGAGGATTAACAAGTTTACTCAACGCCACTTGGGATTAACAGCCTGAGTGGAAACTGAAATAACCAATGTTCTCTTTGTTTGCCCAGCTTTTTCACTTCTTGTATCAATCAGGTCCAGTTATTTCAAACAAAAGGAGCTATTTTTCAAACAAAGAGAATTTAATACAGGACATTGTTTACATAGTGACGGGAACGTCAAAAAGCCAGACAGAGGCATTGAGGCAACCTAGAAATTAGCAACAGCAGAAGATTACTATGAGATGTTACAGGAGCCCAGAAGCCAACGATGTCTGGCTGGGACTGGAACCCCTGGGACTGTGGTAGCAGCTTCCTCTCCCAGGTCGAGAAGATAGAGTGATGGACACTCCAGCGAGAGGTTGGACCCTGGAGAAGATGACTTGCTTTGAGATGCCACCACATAGAGGGAAGAAAGAAGAAATATGCTGGCTTCTTCCTTCTCCTCTGGTTTTCCCCTAGTACTTTCCATTGGGCAAACATATCTAGAAGGCAGCAGACAAGGAAATATGGGAAATGTCTTTACCGTGCACAGAGCAGTACGGGAAAAGTACAGTGGATGAATATGACAGAAACCATTCATGACTTCCACAGTCCGCTACTATTTTGCTTCTCAAGATTGATTGCACTCCTCTGCCCGTATTTAGCTCCCACACCGTAACCTGTTTCACAGAATATTATCTACAGAATAACTATCCTACCTAAAATGAACAGGTTTCTCACCCACTTCCCAAATGGGAAGATACAAAGGCCCGTTAATCACCATGTCTGTATTGAAGTAAATATCTCCTTGTGATATGCAGTCCTCCTCTTTAAGCTATCACTAGTCCAGTGACCTATGAACTAATTTTCTAAAAGTAATCACATTACATCTTTGAAACAAAATAGTAGTGAAAATGAAACAAGAATCAACAGGATAATAGATACATAATATAAATATGCATAGCGGTTATAGTCTGCAACTGATCCTGAGGTTATAGCTGATAATTTTTAAAATAGCTTTATTGAGGCCTAACTGATATACAAAAAGTACACATATTTAAAGTATGCAATTTGATATAATTTGACATTCGAATATACCAATGAAGTCGTCACCGCCGAAAATTTCCTCATGCCCCTTTGAAATTCCTCTCTCCTGTTTCTCTTTATTCCCCACCCCACCACCCACCCCTGGTCCCAAGTAACTACTGATCTTTCTGTCACTATAAATTGCATTTTCTGGAGTTTTATATAAATGATATCATACAGTATTTTGCATGGCTTCCTTCACTCAGCAAAGTTATTTTGGTTTTCATCCATGTTGTGTGCAGCAATATCCATTCCTTTTTATTATTGAGTAGTAACATATATTACATATTTTTATCTATAAACATATAAATATATATAGGTAGATAAACATAGATAAAAATACATAGATACACATACCATAATTGATTATCTATTTATCTGTTGGTGGACATTTGGATTGTTTGCCATTTGGGGCTATTACAAATAAAATTGTTATGGATATACACACAAATGTCCTCATACGGGCATATATTTCCTTTTCTCTTGAGTAAATTTGTGGAAGTGGATCGTATATCAGGAATATGTTTAACTGTTTAAGAAAACTGTCAAACTCTTTCCCAAAATTGCTGTATCATTCCTCGTTGATATTCCTCAAACATAATGTTGCCTTTGACCTAAGTCATCTCTTTGGTCAGGATTCTTTAACTGGTAGGATGCTGTAAACATCCCTGAAATGTCTGCATATTTAGCTTTCTGCTATTATGGGTTACTATTGTTTTCCACTGATGTTTATAATTAGACATGAAATTATTAAAAGACACTCTAGCAAATCCACTAATGTCCAGAATCTAAGAACGAGGCTCTGAGTTTCAACTTACCTATCCCCATTGTGTAGAAATAACCCAATTTACCCCTAGCAATCAGAGTCAATCACCCAGCCAGAACCAATCACCTTTCCCTCACTATTGGATCAATGTCATGAGGATCCCCAAAAGAGCTCCAATCCAAAGGAACGAGTGTTGTGTTCTTTGGTGGAAATAATCCTTCTTTAAGAACCAAGACCTCTGAATGGGGGATAGGAATAGGAAACAAGAATTCTGTAAATGTGCCACCATGTGTAATAATGACAAGGTCTACTCCTACTTATACTTTGGTACCAAGACTTGTAAATTTTAGCCATGAGAGAAAAAGTGTCACATAGTTCAAAGCAATGCTGTATCCTGTAGGAGACCAACTTAATCTCACAGAATGCTGTCTCTTACCTAGTGCTGACATTGAATCTTCAGTGGATGTCCACCACTCTATCAGGCTATCTACTTCTGAAAAGCAAAGACATAAGAAAAAAACCAAATTTTTATGGGCATCTTTCTTAATGTAAAATAATTTCCTCAGTCAAAAGCAATGTTGTATGGGATACTATCATGATAAATAAGGAACTAAGTCCAGGAGAGTAGTACATGTGAAATAATTTAGGCATGTAAAACAACTATAAAGCAATTGGGGTATTTTCTAGTAGGTACAGATTGCTGCCCCTAACATATGATGGAAAAGGAGTGAAATATAATCAAACTATTACCAGATGGCTAGCTTGACCCCTGGTGATATAATAGTACCAGGTTAGGGGCTTGGGATGGGCCTTTGCTATTGATTCATTAAGTATTTAGGAACCCTGCAGGTAGCCATATAAACCTTAATAAGAGGAAGTGCAGGTTTTTGTATCCACGCAAGGCTTCCTTTCCCACCATTAGGGGCTAGTTTGTGGAGCATCAGTGTGGTTAAGAGACTGACATCTACAGAAACTATCATCACATCCACCTCATTATTACAAGATATCTCTCCATGGATATCCTTTGAGGAGCGTTCGCATGGAACATAAACGTACTCACACTATTACATGGAGTCCGTCTACATATCTTCTCCCAAACATCCTTGTTGATAATCTTCTAATCATGTTTGTTCTGAGTTCCTGAACAGCAAGTCAAATCATTAGCCATTGCTAATAAGAAAGTGTAGATCCATACCTCAAGACACATCTGTTTACAAGCAAAAGAGATAACCAGATGTATTATCTGAAGTTCATCCCACTGATGGGATTTTCCTTGACAACTCTCTTTAGGGGCTACCTCAATAATTTCATAATGCAGCAACAATGATTTTTGGCTGGTTCCAGCAAATTTTATAGACTCATCTGTAAACCAGCTTTGATTTTTTTTTTTTTTTGTCTTCATCAACTGGTAATAGATATGGAAGCAATAAGATATACTTCTGGTGAGTCCTAAGGAAAATGCACATCTCCTTTCAAAGGAATTTTTTCAGGTGAATAAAAAATAATCTCTTTTGTCAGGGACGACTACCTTCATCAGATATAATTGTATCTGCTGGTAATGAAACTTTGGGGATGTGTTGTGTTCATGGTTCTCAAATTCAACTGCATCTGCTCAAATATCCCCTTGACACTCGCAGTGATCTACCATTTAAAATTAATGCCTTAATGTTAACGTAATAGATTGATGAGCCTGTGTTTTCAACTTGCATGGTAACTCGGCAAATTATACATGGTTCTGATCCTCAACCTTGATTTCCCTTCTGATGTAAAAAACTCTAAGAATTGCTATAACAGCTTTCTGATTCTCTGGCCATGTCCCTTCGGCTAAGAATTTAAAGCTCTAAGCTTGTCATTTTCTTTTTGTAAGCAGTCCAGGACAATCAAAAACAGCCATCTCATTTTTGTAGTTAAATGCAATAGCTACTTGTTTTCCCAAAGCCTAGCTTTCAATTGGCACATCATTGCAAACAAACAAGGTTGTAATTTAAGTAATTGCAATGCCACTTGATGAGATAGATTAATTATAGTATCCCATTTTCCACCTGAAAGAAGTTTTGCACTGTCTTCAAGCTGTTGCTCTTAAAACATAAAAGAGATAAGCATTCTTAAAAGTTAAAGCAAAGTATCCCGTGAAGACGGAAAGGCTTACTATGTAGGGGTGAGAAGTTCTGGAGCAAGCCAGAGGGGGCAGAAATCAAAGTGCTAGGCAGTAGGGACACTTCCACTGTAATGAGAAGGAAGAAGGACAGGAGAGACACAAACACATGATGCTTGCAAGTGGGAAGATGCTTTGTTGTTTCTGAGGAAATAATAAAATCGTTTTGTGAAGGCTTTTTTTAATTCTTTTCTTAATTCTTCCTTTCTCCAGGAAGAGGACCTTGACTGGGCAAAAAAAAAAATGTTAATTTTTGAAGAAAAAAAAAATTCCTTTGCCCAGTCAAGGTCCTCTTCCTGGAGAGAGGGAAGAATGGCTTAGAGGATGAGAATTTTTGGAAAATGAAGGGAAGCAGAAAGCAGAATGGCAGGACAGTCCCACCTCAAGTTTTTAATGAGTGTATTAGTTGGCTTCTTATTTGGTATACCTTGATTTCAAATTAGGAAGTGTTTCCTGGACTAATATCAGGTTCCTCTGGAAAGATTATTTTGTGTCTCATTGAGGCTTCTCTCCTCACATTCATGCTCGTCTCCCTCACTACCCCCCTCATATGCGCACACACACACAGTCACCCGATCATACCATTCAATCTTTTGAAAACTTAATGCTATGTGAATATTGCTCTTAAAAATCAATCTACTGCCACGAATTTTACAGCTAAAATCAGAGTGGAATTTAGTTCCCTGCTAACAAGGAGCCTACGAAAACCACTGCCTGACATTTGCTAGATCTGTACAAAGACTTCCCTGGAGTGTTGCTGTCTCTGTTTATCACAACTGAACTTGTAGCAGAGGCACTGCCTTAATCCAAAGCCTGCACAGCCTTTACAAAGCCCCTGTTAAAACTACAAAGAAAAAAAAGGCTGCCCCAAATTCTTCTCTTACTTTCCCATACATTTCACGTGAGTGCCCAAGAAACCTATGTGAAGGCTGTTTTAACTTCGGTGTGTTACAGAGGAATTGAGATCATATGAAAAAAAAAATGCATGACAGGTAAAGTGTTTAAAAACTAACATCTATATGAGTGGATCTCAAGGTTCACATTGATTTGTAGCTTCCAATTAGAGAAATTGCAGACTGATTCATATCAATATTCTCCTTGTCTTAGATACCAACATTTAAGAAGTGGCTTCCTTTCTAGAGAGCATTACTGGCCACAGAATATTCACCATAACAGTACAACATGAAAGTGATTTTGGTAGATTTTACTCTTACCGTTCAAATTAAGAGAAATCTTCCAAATATAAAAGGAAAGAGAATGTTCCCTCCTATTTCATCAATTGCTATAAAATTCATGAAGCCCTGTCTGGTTTGGGTCTTCTATCTACTGACAAATGTAATTAAAATTAGACTTGAGAAAAAATAGGAATGGAAATGTCCAAGTATAAGGATGTTGCCACTGAAAATTGGTTTCTAAAAACAGCATCGATTAGAAAGGAAGTGCAGAGAAATGAGAAATCTGCTGCCAATAGTGCATCTCCAATTATATAAAATATTGCAATCAAAGGCTCGTGAGGTTAGGAAGACTTTTATTAAATAATGCAATTAAAAGCTAATAAGTTTAAGTATTCCACCTATACACAGAAAGGGTATTTGATGAATTAGCTTTCTCGTGCTGCTGCAACCAGTGGCTTAAGACAACGCAGATTTATTATCTCACAGTTCATTTTTTTAGAAAAAGATTTTATTTATTTGAGATAGAGCGAGAGCAAGAGAGCGAGAGAGAGCATGAGCCGGGGGGTGGGGCGGGGAGTGGTGGTGGAGGGGCAGAAGGAGAGGGAGAAGCAGGAGAAGCAGACTCTCCACAGAGCAGGGAGCCCAAGCAGAGGTTGATCCCAGGACCCCAGGCTCATGACCTGAGCCGAAGGCAGCCGATTAGCCCCTTGAGCCACCCAGGCGCTCACAGTTCTATAGTTTAAAAGTCTGGTCACAGGTTTCACTGGGTAATCAAGGTGTCAGCAGGGCTGTGCTTCTCCTGGAAGTCCTGAGGGGACAATTTGCTTCCCTGGCTTTTCTACCTTCCCACACTCCTTGGTTTGTGGTCCCTCCATCCATCTTCAAAGCCAGCAGCACAGAATCTCTCTAACTCGGTTCCCTATCATGTCTCTTTCACTGACCTCACTTCTGCCCCTTTTAAGGCCCCTGTGATTAGAAGGGGCCCACCTGAGGCATCCAGGATTATCTCCCATCTCAAGGTCTTTAAATTGATCACATATGAAAAATCCCCTTTACTGCAGAAAGTAACATGTTCACAGTTTCTGAGGAGTAGAATGCTGACAGTTTGGGGGTGGGGGTGGATGCATTATTCTTCCTACCACACTTGGGAAAGTGGAAGGGCACGTTTTTCAAAGAAACATAACACTACCAGCCTCCTGTTTTCTAAGCCTATCATGTTCAAGGAGGAGATAAAAGAAATTTTAAGGATTTTTGTCCCCCATAACTGTGCAGCAGTACATCAGATAATCAGAACACTCCTTTTCAGTGACAAGAATGCTAAATAAGAACAGGATTCCTTTGGCAGAATGAAACGAACTCAGAAGACAGGGATTAATGATTGAAAAGCTACCAGGGACACCCACAGGACGTCATACATCTCCTTTCCAGGAAATTACAGCAGTAGACAGAGAAGACAGAGGCCATAAAATGGTAATAAAAATGTATCTTAATTAAATTATTCCACAATAAAACTAAAAGGAATCTAAAAACAACGACTGAGTATTATCCTCATCATGTGTCTTGAATGGCCCATGCAAGATACTATTTTGAGATGAGAGCGGAGATGGTTACAAACCATTTCACCCTGGCTCTCTCTCTTTCTCTGCATCTCTCTCTCTTTCCCTCCCTCTACCTCTCAAGCCTCTCGCTCTGCTATCTTCCCTTTTGTCCTTCAGGAATGATGGCCTGAATGGAGACTTGGGTGCATCTGCTTATTACCTTTGAAAGCACAGGCAATCAGTGGCCTTCACATTGCTGTGGGTTAAAACTGGCATCAGATAGAGCTCGCTTCGGCAGCACATATACTAAAACTGGCATCAGATAACCTGTTGCTTTAGCTGCTCTTGTTCTAACTTCAAGAACAGTGTCAGATGCCAAAAGATACTACTGCCAGGAAAGCTGGGTTTCCAAGAAACAATAACTTTCATTTTTGTCATCCTAATCTAGAGCTGAAGGAAATAACTTTCATAGTCTTATCATCATCTAGATCTCAATGTGCTCTTTTTTTTTTTTTTTTAAATCTACAGAACAAATAAGCATCTACATTTTTCAAATAAAAACCTGGGGCATGTGGTCTAACAAAGGATGTTTCATTATTTATAAATTTTAAATAAAAAGTGTTACAAAGTCATAAAAAATAAATTGCACTTAGCGACATGCCGAATAAATTTACTTTATGGGGGAAAAAAATGAAATTATAAGAAATCAAGGCTGTCCCGGAAAAGCCAGGATGCATGGTCACCATTATTTATACCAGGCAGCTCTGAACGCTCTTTGGTTGTAAAGCCCACAATTTATTTTGTGCAGTGTCTGCCAGTGCCTCAGAGCTTCAGAAAAAAAGAAAAAGTCTTTTTATTCCATGTGAAACCATGTGAGCTGAGTATTTGGCTTAATTATCCCAAGAGTCTGGTTCAGTAGCTCAGTGTCTGGCACACTAAATGCTCAGTAAATGTAGATTGAATAAATGAACAAATGCACGAACAATTTAAGATTAACCATACAGAAAGCAGGGCAAGTTTCATTTCTGCCAAGACTGAGTAAAAAGCTCGCGAGATCTATCTGGAGGAATGACTTCTCAGGACATCTGGTCCCATAAGAATAGAGACAGTTGTAGCGAATAACTGATAACTAATTTAATGGATTTCATCAAGGTGCATCAATTTGTGATATAAGCATGAAAAGGTAGTTGTTTGTTTGTTTGTTAATGTAACAGTTCTTTATCAAGGCTTCATTCCCTTTGGATTTCAGGTTCCCAAGTCGTATCTCAGTCCAATTTCTTAAATTTTCAGACTGATTTTAGTGCTGTTTAAAAACCCAATGCCAGTGTCGAATCACAGCTCACTCCCTCTACCAACCAAGACAGGGCGGACAGGTATGCCCGTGGCTTGGAAGGCGAGGTGAGAGGGAGTGGATAGGACATTCTCTCTCTTACCATTCCTCTCGGCCTTTGCTATCATTGCTCTTCCGGGATTGGAGCAGGGATGAAGAAGAGGAAGGAAGATGTTCTTCAAGTGACGGCTTATAGTAAGTTGGCCTCTCTCTTTTGTCAGTGGACCACTGTCTGGTCCTTATTTCCCTCTCTCCATCACATGTTGACTTCCTAATGGGAGGTATATATGGACTCGTAGGTGGGACTTCCAGGAGTCTCTCCTGGAAGAGAGACAGTCTCTCCTGGAAGGAGACAGTCTCTCCTGTTGGGTATCTGACTGGGGCTTAGCTTCTTCCTCCTTGCCGCAGGCCTGGCCCAGGTGATCCACCCACATCCTCTCACTGTTGGGCTTCCTTTGCCCACTGAGTGGCACTTGTAATGGGGATTGAGGAAAGCTTAATACTCAGTCACCTACTCACTTTCAGTCAGAGTCCACTCACATATCCCGGTCATATCAAACATGAATGTGCAGGCATCACCTTGGATCTTCTCCTTCACCTCTGTCATATCACTCTGGTCCCTTCCTCCATGCTCAAGCCTAAAGAACAGATGATCCATCAGTTCAGTGGCTCAGCAATTTCTAATAGCTTATCCTCAGTCCTTGACTTATATATGGTGTCAGGGAAGGCAGCTTAGGCACTCCTAACCTTCTGGGGAGACAGAAGAACAGACTGCATAATCTTTTCTTCTAGGGGATGGAATAGTTACCACTGAATACAATCCATATTTCCTTAAGAAATGATATCCCACTCCCCTGCAGATTTATTTTATACATGGGGGAAAGAAAAGGATAGGTTTGCTCATTCCATTAAACTGCTGTTCCTGGCTTCTCCTGAGGAGAAGTGGCTGGACTCCTAGATGGAGATGTGTTGCACTTAAATATTAAAATAACTAGTACCTGTTATCCTCACAGGATTACAGCCATGAGGACAGTGATCCCTGAAGAACAGAATCATAATTAGAGAAAGCTTGCCATGTGGCCAGTCTTTTTTTTTTTTTTAACACATAGTACTCTACAAAGAGCAAGCCATGTTTCTCCCTACAGAAAGTCTACCAATGAGATACGTCCATTTTACAGTAAATTTTACAGGATTTTTCTCTGCACATCACTAGTACATCAGGTATACTAATAAGTACTTAAGAAACAAGTTAGATTTTAAAAATTAATTTAGCTAACTCATAGTAATTTAGAAGATATTGTAATCATCTTACAATATGGTGAGATCACTAATGTACTGATTCCCATTTATAATAACTCGCCTAATTTCACCAAACCAGTAAGTGTTAGAATTAGAACTAGGTGTTCTAATTTCATGCCCAATGTTCTTCCTTGATTCTGTGCTCTTAATAGGAAATTCTATCTTTCCACTTGTTAAAGTTCAGGTCCGGTGGGTTTTCTGGTCCAGGAAAACATCTGTGCCTGTACCAAGATGTCTATGGGAAGCCACATAGACATAAAATAACAGACATCTGAGTTCATTCACAATGAGTTCATTCAGAAAAAAAAATTTATGCTAGTGAAGCTAATTCATGAATAAAATACTGCAGTTGTCACATGAAATATTCTTGGGCTTCTGGCAGATAGCCCTCTGATGTTTCTACTTGGACCATCTCCATGCAAAGGGCCAGCAGCATGTGCGTTAGTGGTGCAGTGGTGAGCACAGCTGCCTTCCAAAGGCCAAGCAACTTAAATTATTGAAGAGCAAGGCTGCCTGGACTGCAGATGAGATCCCATTTGATGTGTAAACATATTGACCCCACAGTTTTTTCAAGATTTGGAAATACCTTTTCCTATATTTTAAAGTCACAACTCCAGAGGATTTTGTAATCCAGTAAATACTCTGTCTATACAATTACAATTTATAACGTAGAAATGTTCAGGGAGCATTTGAACCACTTTGGAATACTGGTGCTGAAACAAAGACTCACAGGGACCTACATTTCCATGATATAAAGAGAAAGGTCAGTCTCAGTGGATGGATGACGGGAGTCATAAAGATACTAGTGCTATCTTCCTTCATATACAACCTTCAAATGCATCCTTTCTTCCTCAGTTCTGAAATTCTTCACAGCATTATATTATCTCCTCTAATAAGCCTACTAGAAAGCAAAGTCCAGAAAAGAATTCATCTTCTACTAATTTAGTCAGATACTGTAGGAATCACTTAATCACTTCATTCTATCAATCGACAAAGGCACCGGTGAAATAGCCATATATATATATATGTATGTATATTAGCCATATTTGAATTGGAGGGAATATGGCTATTAACAAGGAGACATGCACAGCAATGTTCACTGCAGGACAACTTATAGTTATGAAAAAATCAGAAATACTTGAGATGCCCATCAAGAAGAATACAGTAAATTATGATGGATAGTTCTGACAGAATATTACATAGCAGTAAATACCAGTGATTGAATTAATATCTCAAAAACATAATGTTGAGAAGAAAAATTAACTGAGAGAAATGTCTTCTAAGCAATACCACCAAAGGCCTTGTAACATGCTAGAGTGGTTAAAAGCATCAGCATATGATGAAGCACATGGTTCTGGAGTGAGATGTCTGTCTGCTTTGAATCTCCGCTCCACCACTTGGATGTATGACCTTGTGCAAGTTATTAAAGTCCTTGGGGCATCTAGGTGGCTCAGTGGGTTAAGCCTCTGCCTTTGGCTCAGGTCATGATCTTGGGGTCCTGGGATCGAGCCCCACATTGGGTTCTCTGCTCAGTAGGGAGCCTTCTTCCCCCCTCTCTCTGCCTGCCTCTCTGCCTACCTGTGATCTCTCCCAAATAAATAAATAAAATCTTAAAAAAGAAAAGTTATTTAAGTCCTTGATGTCTCAATATTTAAATAGAGATCACACTAATACCTATTTCATATAGGATTGTCTCAAAGTCAAGGAAGGAACACACGTGAGGAACTTAGAATACTGCTAGTTATATACTAAGTGATCAATAAACATAATTCATTATTAATTATTTATGGGTACACATATGTAGAAGAATATAAAACCAACTGGAATCCATGATATTGGATGGCTCTAGGGAGAAAGGGAGCAGAGAGCCTGAGTAAGAAAATGAGAACTTTACCTTTATTCTGTGTCTTTTATTGAAACAAAACAAATATACGGAACCAAATGCAAATGATAATGATAAAAATGATGATCATGGTGATGATCATGATGATGTTAACGATGATGATTTTAAAGCCAGAATATCAAAGAGTAGAAGTAACACAAAGGAGTACTTGGGAAGGAGTCAAGACAAATGTCACAATTTTGAAAGAGGCCTTCCCTATTCTAACTGAGGCTCAGGCATGGAAAGGACACTGGATTAAGGAATGCAAGAGGGAAGTCTTTGAGCAGAGTTGTTGGACTGGCCTGAAAAGAAGACTTCTAATCAGGGCAGCAGAGCAAGCTGATCTACAGACAGAAAAACTTCTTAAGAAGCCAAAGTTAGACGTAGCAACACCAGTACCTAACTCTGTTTAAAAAGAGCTAAGACCTGGAGAATTTATTCAAACAAGAACAGGGCAGACGATGGGAGTCTGGAAGACGGTGACAGTCTCTTGGACCTCAAGCTTGTGTCACCCATAAGCAAAGATCCAAGAAGATTACAGTTAGCCTGAGAAATACCTGGCAAGAGATGTCAAAGACCGTCTGATCTTCAAGGATAAGGGTCTTATTTTCAAAGACAGTAAGAGCTTCCACTGGGGAATGAGCAGAAGGCCAGGTACTGGGGTCCATAAAATGAAAATCAGAGTGAGAAGAGCTGGGAAATTGATGATACAATCCGGAAACACTGACAGGGCTGCAGCTGTACAAGTTTTCTGTTTCCTCTCTGTGCTGCCAGACTGTTGTGGAGCTTGTAGAAAGTTTCAAATAACACAGCTGGAGGGATCTGAGGACAAAGTACCAGGCAGTTCCCATAAGAAAGTAGTTCCGCATGGGGTGGCACAGTGTCAGACTCCTGATTTCAGTTCAGGTCTGATGTCAGGGTCTTGAACTTGAGCCCTGTGTTGGGCTATGTGCTCAGCGCAGAATCTGCTTGAGATTCTCTCTCCTCTTCCTCTGCTCCTCCCCACCCCCCTTCTCTCACTGAAATAAATCTTTTTTTAAAAAGAGAATGTAGCTCAGCATAACAACTATGTTGAACACCTGAAACTAATGTAACATTGTGTGTCAACTATACCTCAATTAAAAAAAAAAAAAGAAAGTAAGGAGTTCAGAGAGAGGCTGTTGCTCTCCCACTTTCCATGGTTTTTCCCTCCTGTCCCTTTCACTCACTCTTTCTATAGTTTTGCATCCATCAAGACATTATGTCAATAGAGCTGAGGTTGTTCCAGAAACCCCTGTTTGGAACTGGGCTAACTACTTTATCAAATCAAATAAAAATGTACTTTGATTTTCTTATGTCTATGACTAGGAGTACAGCATCTACTTTAAAAGTTGTTGAAGGATTAATCGTGATGATATGCTTAAGAGGTTTAGCCCACAGCGTGGCACAGAAAATGCTTCAAAAGTGGCATCAATTACTAACACTAGTCACTTAGTAGGCATTCGATAAATATTTGCTCAACTAATTAATTCAAAGTGTAAATTAAGTTGGAGTCTCTAGACAGATGACCACTAATAGAATACCTGAGCTAAGCCCCCAAAAATGTCCTTTTCCCCCTACTTAGAGGGGTTGTTATAAATAAATTATTTTAATATGAGAGGCTCATGGTTCACTTTTTACTACGTGATACTTAAGTTGAGATGTTTCCTCCGCTTGTAGCATTGTGTTACTTATCACTTTTGAATGCTTGACCTAGTGCATAGAGCAGCAGAACATCAGGCTACTTCTCCTCTCGGTCACGTAGAACACAGGGACAGTGGTCTAGGTATTGACAAGGATATATCCAGACACTTAGCAACTTACACGGTGTCAAGGTTCACACATCCAGAGTGTCAGTTGCACAATTAAACCACAGAATCCATCTGCCTCTGATATTTGATATTTGCCAGATTCCTTGCTATTACCCTGAATCCACACATCTCCCACTTCTCCTGATATGTCTGCTCAACCAGAAACACCCAGAGTCATGTACACAAATTCCAAGTGATATTTCTAACAAAGTGGTCTACAAATAGCTTGAGTGCACATCCAATTAGAAAAAGAAGCAACCTCAACACATGTATGCCATATGTACTACTATCATTAACTAAGCTTCAACACACATTATTTCTTGTTAACAAAGGTGGATGTAAAACTTAATTTCAACAAATTTCTTTATAATTAAAAAAATTAATTGGCCATCTTCTTGACACATATAATTAGGTAACTACTGTTTCTCCTTCCTGGTGTGATTGCCAAAGAGCTACCTGTTAGCTATAGCTGCCATGTTTTAATCTTTTTATTACTGGAATTTTTCCTACTATTTTTCAATCCACAGATTTGTTTTAAGCCTCATAAAATTGTTTCCATATGGTATAGTATGTTTAAAATTAATAAACAAGCAGGAATAAGGTTGGGGTCAATCGATCACTCCAAAATGTGAGACCCCCCACCTTCCCTCAGGGTAACTCACAATTTGTGACCAGCTCACACAGTGTCCAGACGAGTGCACCAGTTCTAATCCATATATTAAATACTAATGAAGCTCAAGTAATCTTTTGTGCTAAATAACAACTGAAAAAGAAGTTCTGGTATTTTGTTCCCACAACCTAATGGATCATTCTGCTCACTCCTTTGGCTGTCACTTCTCCATCCCTCTTTGGAGACCACTGATATGAATGCTTTACCCAAAGTAATAAATACTTCAATGGCATCCAAAACATTTTACGAACAATATAACTAGTCTTATGGGAGTCCACTTAAAAAATGTTATCTGATAATCAGAATCTCAAACTGAAGAAATCCTGAATTGTAGAATTGTAGAAGTGAAGAACTTCTAAATGAGCCATGTGCTCAGGGGCGCACGCACATGAGCAGAAGAGAAGCTGGAAAGAAGAATGTTGACTTGAACACAGTCATTAATGAAAAAAAGAAATTTTGCTGGAACAGCAACAATCAGCAACCTCTTTGAACATCCTCCATATGCACTGCACTCAGAATGATACATTGTTTCACCAGGCTTTGCCTTGGCCTGCTGTGTGAGGTATTGGGTGATATTTATGGTGTGTCTGAACCTTATCTGTTTGTCAGTGTCATCCTTCTCAAACCAGACCTGGTTATTTCCACAATGGTAAGAGTATAATGATAGATGGAGACCCAGAAAAGAACCTACTGACTACTTCTAGTGTCATTTTCAAAAGGGCTGTTGCATTTGCCTCCTGAATCTATTTATTGGAAAGTAAAGTTTCATTAGTCTTTCCTTGAATCACCTTGTTGATTGGGTAAATGAACTTATAAACAACCAACCAACACTTAAAAATTCTTATTCTTTAAATCCTTTCCCCCCAAATACTTAATTCACATTTGGGGGATGTGAATGCCCTACTTTGCACATATATTTGTATTTTCCATCTGTTCCCCATCCTTTCTCCTTTCAAAGAATAAATAAAATATATCTCCACATTTCACCTCTACTTGAAGAAATTTATGAATATCTGTAAAGATTACTGTGGCATATATTCCCCCATTTAAATACTATTTTCCATATCTGCGAAATTCAAATATTGTAGGATTTATTTGTAAGATTTTGGGAATGATAGATAATATTTCTCTAGAGAAAAAAAAACTTTGTAAATTATTAATAAAGTGGTAATTTGTGTGTGTGCGTGCGTGTGTGCATGCGTGCATGTGTAATCACGTGTGTGTGTAGTGAGACCACAGTTAAATATTCTCTAGTAATTTGGAGATAAGGGAATTTAGAAATGACTTAAATCTTCTGAATATAATTTAAGCTACAAACTACCAGAATTGAGTACCCTCTTATTGTTAAACCATAAAATGAGCGAAAATGAATTAGAACAGAAATATGCCACATCATTTCACAGACAAATGATTCTCAGACCAGAACAATATTGATTATATTAGCATAATAAAAAACAGAATATATTCATACAAATGGGCTTTGATCAATGAAGAATTTTAAATAAACAGAATCACTGTTTCTAACTCCTTTCTTCAGTGTTCAAGATGGGTCTACCCTGGCACATTTTTGGAAGAGGCAAATGTTTCTGTTGCAGGGATAGGCACAGGCAGTCTATAGGGCCAGATTCTCAAAGATTCTATCCAGCAGCCCACACTCCTGTCCTTGAATTTTTTACACCTCTATTGAGGCATAATTTGCATATTATGATAGTCATCCATTACAAGTTCAATGACTTATAGTAAATTTCTTTTTTAAAGATTTTATTTATTTTTTATTTATTTGACAGAGAGAGAGATCACAATAGGCAGAGAGGCAGGCAGAAAGAGAGGGGGGGAAGCAGGCTCCCCGCTGAGCAGAGAGCCCGATGTGGGGCTTGATCCCAGGACGCTGGGATCATGACCTGAGTCGAAGGCAGAGGCTTCTACCCACCGAGCCACCCAGGTGCCCTGACTTTTAGTAAATTTATACAGTTGTATAATCATGACCAAAATCTAGTTTTAGAATATTCCCATCATTTGAAGTTTCCTTGTGCTCATTTGCAATCAATTCCCACCAGACTCTCAGTTCCAGACAACTATAAATCTGCTTCCTGTCTCTACAGATTTGCCTTTCCTGGAAATTTTCTATAAATGGGGTCATATAATACAGAGTCTTTTGTAACGAGCTTCTTTCATTTAGCATATTTGAGGTTTACCTATGTTGTTGAAGTTATCAGTAGATCATTTTTTAAATTCACTAATAGCATTCCATTCATATGTATTTATGGATCTACATTTTATCTATTAACTTTGGAATACTTGGATTGTACGAATAAATTGCCATGAACAAACAAGTCTTAATGTGAACATATGTTTTAATTTCTCTGGGGTAGTTAGATACTTAAAAGTGGAATTGCTGGGTCAGATATAAGTATATGTGAATAACTATACCATTTTACATACTCACTAGTGATGCACAAGGATTTCCGTTTCTCCAAATCTTCACCAACCCTAGTACTGTAAATCTTTGGATTATAGTCATTCTGGTGGGTGTGTAGACGTATTTCATTGTGGTTTTAATTTGCATTTTTCTAAAAACTAATGATATTAAGCATCTTTTAATGTACTTATTGGCAATTTGTACATTCTCTTTGTGAAAGGTCTATTCAAATATGCTGCCCATTTTTTAATTAAGTTGTTTGTCTTCTTACTACTGGGTGATATTCTTTATATATTCTGGATATAAGTCCTTTTTAAAAAAAAAAAAAGATTTTATTTATTTATTTGACACAGAGAGAGAGATCACAAGTAGGCAGAGAGGCAGGCAGAGAGAGAGGGGGAAGCAGGCTTCCCGCTGAGCAGAGATCCCAATGCAGGGCTCAACCCCAGGACCCTGAGACCATGACCTGAGCCAAAGGCAGAGGATTTAACCCACTGAACCATCCAGGTGCCCCTTCCAGTCCTTTTTGGACAGTCCTTTATATATTCTGGATACAAGTCTAAAATGTTTTGCAAATATTTTCTCCCAGTCTATTACTGGTCTTTTCATTTCTCTTCTTTAGAAAAATAAAGGTTTTGTTTTTTTTTTAATTTTGACAAATTCAAATTTATCAATTATTCCTTTTATTGATTGAAAAATTACTGCCCAACCTAAGGTCACAAAGATTTTCTCCTTGAAGTTTTCGTCTAGAAGTTTCATGGTTTTTAGCTCTTAAAATTAGGGCTACAATACATTTCAAGTTTCTTCTTTTGTGTATGGTGTGACATAGAGACTAGATCTTTTTTACATGTGCATAGCTAATTTTCCCAGATGAAAAGATTCTCCTTTCCCTTACTGAATAGCTTTGGTACCTTGGCTGAAAAACAACTGACCATAAATATAAGGATTTCTTCCTTGATATTATGCAAACTACAGTATCCCCTCATAATAACTTGATTCCCCAAATAAATCAGCCTTTACTCAAGGAATTCAGTACTGAGGCCAGTGTGAACATCAATGCATAGTTCTACTTGAAATAAATTAATTGGAATTCCAATTCATGCATAAGTTTATAAATTCAACTGACCTGAGTTCCTGAACCCACAAAGCTGAAGACCTAACCGAGATAAATTTCTCAAGTAATAATGATCTAGGAGAGGACACTCAGGAGCTAGTCAGCCTCTCCTAATACCACTTGACAGAAACTTCCCAATTTATCATGAATAAATGTTTGTTGAGACTTTTTTTATGTGGAAGGCAGTATGAAGTATTCAGAGACATAAAATGGGTCATCTTTACTCTAGTATGTAACAGCCAGGTGGCTCAGAGCCAGCCTCCACTGTGATTAGCAGGGTCTATACTGCCCTTGCTATGAATATTTTGAACATCACCATTGAACAGAAGATACGATTCTCAATCTTTCATGAGCCTACAGTCTAGTTGGAAAGATATTCAGCTACAAAGTTAAAATGTTCAAGGCAGTAACATAGTATGTTGATTCAGAAAATTGAAAAAAAAAGATCATTAAGAGCTACTGGTAATGTTAATAGGAAAAAGTTTAAAAAAAAGTGTTTCTGAAGATAAATGAAATCAGTTTAAAATTATATAAAATTTAGGCTTCACAGACTTACAACTTATTAATGCCCCAGATATCCCAAGCAGTATTAGCTGATAATATTATTTTTAAAAATAATATTACTGATTGTTACCACTCACTGACTGCCCACTAGATGTTAAGCTATGAACTGTATTACCTACCTATGCAAGGCTATGCACTATATTACTTCTAATCCTTATAACAAACCTAATCAATAGAAGATACTATAGCCATAGGCCTAACTAGGTCAGCATGGAATAAAAAATAAGGCTGCAAGGGAACAGTAATATATTTAAATTTAAATTTTTTAATTTAAATTCCAAGCTCCATCCCTATAATGAAAAAGGAAAAAGGGTATTCTCCAAACTTCCCCACTCTAAGGGACTACTCAGAACCAAAGGAATACTTATGCAAATTATAAATTAGTCCTTCTCATTGCTTATTGCCTCCTACTTTCAGCCAGAAGGCTGTAATAATTCAGTCAAATACAGTCACCAAGATGGCTAGTCTCCGAACAGCCAATGTAGTGCTCTTAGTTTCTTCCAGTGATGTCCTACCATCATCACTGAGGAAGCTCACAAGATTGTGAATTTTCAGTGTTTGAGATTCAAAAACATGATGCTCTTCTCTCAATTGCCATGCCCTAGAGCCCACTACATAGTTTCTAATAAGGAGGAGCAGAAGCATTTTCCTGGGTGTGACCATGGTTCCAGGGTCAGGAGGAGCTAAGAACTTGGCTACATTCTATGTCAGGATGTAGCCCTTTCCCAAGACCTCCTTATCCAAGCCCTTGAGAGTTGAAGTTCATGTCTTTCCTTGTACCAAAGGCTGACACAATTCTTGCCCAAGGATGAATTTCTGAAGTGACTGACATTTGCTTCAGGAGAACATTAACATATGCACAATATTGCAGGACAAAAAGAGAGAGACAGAAAAACATTTCCTGCAGTAGAAAAATTCTTGTTAGAACAACAGGCAAAGGTTTATGGCTGTGCTTTCGTCACCAACTGGATGTGTGCTTCCTTCAGCAAGTCACAGTTTCTCTGTAGACCCCAGATGCCTCCCCACACACTTTTTTTTTTTCATGTAAACTGTTCATTTATTAGCACTGGTACCATGACATGATGGTTTCCAATAAACGTGCTGAGCTGCAGGGAGGTGGTGGAACAGGCTGATGTTCAGACAAATGAGAAGCACTTTCTTATTTCTTTGACTCATTCTCATCACATTCCCACTTTGCAGAGAAGCTCAGGATCAGGTTTATATTCATGTTAAGCATCCTCTTGATCTGTTTGGCCACCCACTCCTCTTGAAAGATGTGCAGGATATTGCCATACAAAGAGTGCTTCTCCCAGATCAGAAAGAGTGGCAGTTTATGCAACCATCCTCCCCTCATTAGTGCTCTTACTCGTTTCAGCAAAAGGTCAAGGTTTTCCTTTCTTTTTTTTCTTTTATAGATATTTCTCAATCAGAATTATTTATTTAAGAAATATCTTGTCAACAACTTTATAGCCCTGCAATTTTTCCAAGGTGCCCAGAGCACTTAAAAATACTCTGCTTATTTGGTGGCTCAGTTGGTTAAGCACCTGACTTCAACTCAGGTCTAGAGCACCATGTTGGGGAGAGGGGGAGTCCCCTGCTCAGCGGGGAGACTGCTTCTCCCTCTCCCTCTGCCACTCCACTCCATTTGCTTGTACTCTTGCTCTCTTTCCCAAATAAAAAAATATTTAAAAAAATACTGTGTTCACTTTTCTCTGGCTTGAACTTAACACCATCTAAAATACATGATATTTCCAAGCTCACCTTTAAGCTCGGATAAAGGAGGCAGTGTGTGAGGACAATAAGATATAAAAGACACACAGAGGAAAAGATTTACTATTAATACAACCATACATTAAGAAATTGTCTTTGGAGGGAGGAAGCAAGATGGTGGAGGAGTAGGAGACTGAAATATCATTAGGTCCTAGGAGTTCAGCTACATAGTCATCAAACCATTCTGAACACCTATAGACTCAAAAGGAGATGGAAGAGAAGAAGAGCAGCAATTCTAGGGACAGAAAATTGACCACTTTCCAGAAGGTAGGATGTGTGGAGAAGTGAATCCAAAGCAATGGGAAGATAGACCACGGGGGAGGGGGCCGGCTCCTGGCAAGTGAGAGAGCAGTGGAGGACAAAATGGGGACTTTTAAAAGTCTGCTCCACTGCAGGACATTGCTCCAGACATCCAGTGGGGGGTAGAGCCCTCGTGGGGATAGTGTGGTCTCAGGACCCACAGGGTCACAGAAAGACCGGGGGTGTGTGAGGGTGGCAGAGCTATTAGGTATTGGAGAGGGGAAGCTGGCTACAGAGACTGAGCTGAGGAGTGAGTTCTCAGCTTGGGGTTACCTCAAACTGTGATCCAAGTCATAGTCTGGCCATTGCTCTTCAAGCAGGGATCCCACAAGTGGCAAGTCTGGGGAGACCCAACTTCCTTCTCCAGGAGGAGTGGCGCGAGAGCACGCTGCAGGAATTAACTGGGTTTGGAGACTCCAAACGGGGCCGAGCACCAGAGATAGAAACCCTTGGCCACAGGCCGGGTGAACTCAGAGTACGGCCAGAGACCAGGGAGATGTGAGTGATTGACTGCTTTTCTCTGAGGGCGCACTAAGGAGCCAGGCCCTGAGCTCTCAGCTCCAACAGGCCAGAGACTGGGAGGCTGCCATCTTCATTCCAGTCCTCCAAAGCTGAATGGAGAGTTCAGGGAACAAAAGCTCCTGAGAGCAAAACTGACCAGATTACTCAGCCTGACCCCTGGGCAAGGGCAATGCAATTCTGCCTCGGGCAAAGACACTTGAGAATCACTGCAACAGGCCCGTCCCTCAAAAGATCAGCAAGAACATCCAGCCAAGACCAAGATCACCAATCAAGAGAACTGTGGAACTCCAGAGCTAAGGGAAAGCAACACATAGAATTCATGACATTTTTCCCATGATCCTTTAGTATTTCAAAGTTAAATTTAATTTTTTTCTTTTTCTATCTTTTTTAACTTTTCCTCTTTCCTTCTTTAATGTTTTTTAACTATTTTATCTTATCAATACCTTATCTAAAAAAATCTTTTTAAATTTTCATTGTTATAGTCATATTTTATCACTTCATTGTATTTAATCTTATTTTTTTGTATACATATAGGTTTTGTTTTTTTTTTTTTAATTGGGATACAATTTCTTCCAATAGATCAAAATATACCCTAAATATAGTGCATGGCTTTGTTTTAGTCTCCAGCTTGATCACATCCTCTCTCTCTTTTTTTTTTTCTTTTTCCAAACAATTTATTGTCTTACAAACTCCTTCTTTAGAATCTTTTTTAATTTTCATTTTCACAATCATATTCCATCACTTCATTTTGTTTACACTGATTTTATATATATATGTGTGTGTGTGTGTGTGTGTGTATATATATATATATATACACATTTATATATATATACATTATATGTTTTTCTTTCTTTAAAATTTTAGGAAGTAGTTTCTTCTAAGAGACCAGAATACACCCAAACTCAACTGGGTGGCTCTGTTCTATTCACCCATCCAATATATATATACACACTATATGTATAATGTATGTATATAATCCATATAACATATTATGTATATATGTATATATAATTGTATATATATGTGTATATATATATATATAATGTATATATATAATGTATATATATAATGTGTAGGTATATATATTTTTCCCCTTTCTTCTCCCCCCAATTTCAAAACTCTTCTGATTTGGTAAGCGAGTATTTTTATGGGATCTTTGCCACCCTTTTAGTATTTTGTTCTCTCATTCATCTATTCTTATCTGGATAAAACGACAAGGCAGAAAAACTCACCACAAGAAAAAGAACAAGAGGCAGTACTGATGGCTAGGAACCTAACCAATAGGGACATTAGTAATATATCAGAACTAGAGTTCAGAATAACAATTATCAATGTGCTAGCTAGACTCAAAAAAACATGGAAGATACTAGAGAATCCCTTTCTCAGAAATAAAAGAACTAAAATTTAACCAAGTTGAAATAAAAATAGTTTTTAATGAGGTGCAATAAAAAAATGCAGTCTCTTACTGCTAGGATAAATGAGGCAGAAGAGAGATGGTGATATAGAAGACCAAATGAACAGAATAAAGAAGCTGAGAAAAAGAGAGACAAACAACTATTGGACCATGAGGGGAGAGTTTGAGAGATAAGTGATACCATAAGATGAAACAATATTAGAATAATTGGGATCCCTGAAGAAGAATAAAGAGAGAGAGGAGAAGAAGGTATCTTGGAGCAAATTATAGTAGAGAATTTTTCTAACATGGCAAAGGGAACAAGCACCAAAACCCAGGAGGCACAAAGAACCCCCTCAAAATCAATAAAAATAGGTCCACAGCCCATCATCTAATAGTAAAGCTTACAAGTCTTAGCGACAAAGAGAAAATTCTGAAAGCAGCTGAGGACAAGAAGTCTGTAACATACAAGAGTAGATATATTAGATTGGCAGCAGATCTATCCAAAGAGACTTGGCAGGACAGAAATGATATATTCAGAGCACTAAATGAGAAAAATATGCAGCCAAGAATACTATATCCAGCGAGGCTGTCATAGAAAATAGGAGAGATCAAAAGCTTCTAAGGCAAACAAAAACTAAAAAAATTTGCAAACACTAAACCAGCCCTATAGGAAATATTGAAATGGGTCCTCCTAAGAAAAGGGAGAGCCTAAAAGGAACATAGATCAGAAAGGAACAGAAACAATATACAGTAACAGTCACCTTAGAGGCAATGCAGTGGCACTAAATTCATATCTGTCAATAGTTACCTGAATTTAAATGGGCAAAATGTCCCAATCAAAAGCCACAGAGTATCAGAATGGATAAAAAAACAAGACCCATCGATATGCTGTCTACAAGAAACTCATCTTAGACCCAAAGACATCTCCAGATTTAAAGTGAGGGGGTGGAAAACCATTTACCATGCCAATGGACATCAAAAGAAAGCTGGGGTGACAATACTTCTATCAGATAAATTAGATTTTAAGCCAAAGAGTATAATAAGAGAGGAGGAAGGACACTATACCGTACTTAAAGAGTCTGTCCAACAAGAAGATGTAACAATTTTAAATATCTATGCTCCTAACATAGGAGCAGCCAATTATATAAACTAATTAATAACAAAATCAAAGAAACACATCAACAATGATACAATACTAGTAGGGAACTTTAACACCCCCTCACTGAAATGGACAGATCATCTAAGCAAAAGATCAATAAAGAAATAAAGTCTCTAAATGACACACTGGACCAGATGTATATCAGATATATTTAGAACATTCCATTTCAAAACAATAGAATACCCATTCTTCTCTAGTGCACATAGAACATTCTCCAGAATGGATGACATCATGGGGTACAAATCAGGTCTCAACCAGTACCAAAAGACTGAGATCAATCCCTGCATATTTTCAGACCACAATGCTCTGAAAGTAGAACTCAATCACAAGAAGAACGTTGGAAAGAACTCAAATACATGGAGGTTAAAGAGCATCCTATTAAAGAATGAATGGGTCAACCAGGAAATTAAATAAGAATTGAAAAAATTCACGGAAACAAATGAAAATGAAAACATAACTGTTCAAAATCTTTGGGATACAGCAAAGGTGGTCTTGAGAGGAAAGTACATAGTAATACAAGCCTTTCTCAAGAAATAAGAAAGGTCTCAAGTACACAACCTCACCCTACACACAAAAGAGCTGGAGAAAGAACAGTGAAGAAAGCCTAAACCCAGCAGAAGAAGAGAAATAATAAAGATCAGAGCAGAAATCAATGAAATAGAAACCAAAAGAACAGTAGAACAAGTGAACAAAACTAGGACCTGGTTCTTGGAATTAATAAGATTGATAAACCTCTGGCCAGACTTATCAAAAAGAAAAAGAGAAAGGACCCAAATAAATAAAATCATGAATGAAAGAGGAGAAAACACAACCAACACCAAAGAAATACAAACAATTATAAGGACATATTATGAGCAACTATACGCTAGCAAATTTGAGAATCTGGAAGAAATGGATGCATTCTTAGAGACATATAAACTACCAAAACTGAACCAGGAATAGAAAACCTGAACAGAACCATAACCAGTAAGGAAATCGAAGCAGTCATCAGAAATCTCCCAACAAACAAGAGCCCAGACCAGATGGCCTCACAGGGGAATTCTACCAAACATTTAAAAAAGAATTAATATCTATTCTCCTGAAATTGTTCCAAAAAACAGAAATGGAAGGAAAGCTTCCAAACGCATTTTATGAGGCCAGCATTACCTTGATAACAAAATCAGATGAAGATCCCATCAAAAAGGAGAATTACTGGGGCACCTGGGTGGGTCAGTCTTTGGGCATCTGCCTACGACTCGGGTCATGCTCCCAGGGTCCTGGGATCAAGCCCTGCATCAGGCTCCCTGCTCAGCAGGGAGCTTGCTTCTCCCTCTACCAATTTCCCTGCTTGTGTGCTCACTCTTGCTGTATATCTCTCTATCAAATAAATAAACAAAACCTTTGGGGGAAAAAAGGAGAATTACAGACCAATATCCTTGATGAACACAGATGCAAAAATTTTCACCAAAATACTAGCCAATAGGCTCCAACAGTACATTAAAAGGATTATTCACCACGACCAAGTGGGATTTATTCCTGGGATGCAAGGTTGGTTCAATATCTGCAAATCAATCATTGTGATACAATATATTAATAAAAAAAAGAATAAGAACCATATGATACTCTTAATAGATGCTGAAAAACAACTGGACAAAGTACAGCATCCTTTCTGAATCAAAACTCTTCATAGTATAGGCAGAGAGGGTACATTCCTTAATATCATCAAAGCCATCCATGAAAAATGTACAATGAATATCATTCTCAAGAGGGAATAACAGGTCAGGAACACGGAAGGGATGTCCACTATCACCACTACTATTCGACATAGTACTAGGAGTCCTAGCCTCAGCAATCAGACAACAAAAAGAAATTAAAGCCATCTGAATCGGCAAAGAAGTCAAACTCTGTTGGAAGATGATATGATACTTTACCAGAAAATCCAAAAAATTCCACTCTAAAACTGCTAGCATTCACACAGGAATTCAGTAAGAGTCAGGATACGAAATCAATGCATCGAAATGAGTTGCATTTCTAGACACCAACAGCAAGACAGAAGAAAGAGAAATGAAGGAGTCGATTCCATTTACAATTGCACCCAAAACCATAAGACACCTAGGAATAAACCTAACCAAAGAGGCAAAGGATCTGTACTCAGGAAACTACAAAGTGCTCATGAAAGAAATTGAGGAAGACACAAAGAAATGGAAAACCTTCCATGCTCATGAATTGGAAGAACAAATATTGTGAAAATGTCTATGCTACCTAAGGCAATCTACGTTTTTAAACCCAATCCCTATCAAAATACCATCAATTTATTTCAAAGAAATGGAACAAAGAATCCTAAAATTTATATGGAACCAGAAAAGACCACGAATAGCCAGAGGAATGTTGAAAAAGAAAACCAAAGTGGGTGGCATCACAATTCCAAACTTCAAGCTCTATTGCAAAGCTATAATAATTAAGACAGTGTGGTACTGGCACAAAAACAGACACATACATCAATGGAACAGAATAGAGAGCCCAGAAATGGACCCTTAACTCTACGGTCAACTAATCTTTGACAAGGCAGGAAAGAATATCCCATAGAAAAAA
>CM053615.1:16834558-16864368 GCA_028646535.1 Procyon lotor
AAAACACACCTCAGATTAGCTCATATTGACAAAATATGCATTGTGATAGTTGAAATTCACAATTTCACCAGAGAACCTCACTCAGTAGCTCTTAAGAGTTGGAGGTAACTGTTCTACTGAGCTGGACATGCCCCATGAATATTTGTTTCCAAGTTGTGTGGCAAGAAAAAAAGATCTTTTTTTCATCCTAATGTTTTAAAATATTTGATCATGAGAAGTGTGCATATAAAAATATATTGTTTAATGAGTGTATGTACATTAGTGTGTGTATATATATTTTTAATGCATTTTTTTAATCTATGACAACATATCTACATAAAATGACTTGCATTTTTTTTTCTCTTAAAAGTAAAAGAGGTTTTGGGGGATGATATTTTTAAAGACACAACTTCAGGAAAGGTAAAATACACCCATTCTCATCTCAGAGAAAGTACAGTTCACTCGGGAAATGGGGGTATCCTTCTAGCAGAAAGACACAATCTCGTTTAGGACCACCAGGGTCAGATGAATCTTCATTCCACAGCAAGATCTCTTTCTCTCCAGTAAATGTGACCACCATTTTTATCGAATCACACATCCTTTTCCCACTTTTCTTTTTTACTTTTGTGTTTCTATGTTGTCTAGAAGAGCCTGAAGATCATAGTAATGGATACCATAAAGTCTGCATTGAGGATACATCCTGGGAAGGAATTTCTAAGGTCTCAACATTAGAAACTGAGAAACCCCAATACGATCTGTTTCTAATAAAGCACTCTAAAACAAGCAGGCCACAGATGGTTGATTTTGGTTACACTTAGTAAAAAAGAAGACATGCATCTATCTATAGAATTTGGATTAAATCGGACACTGTTTTTAGAAACTAATGCAGAAATGGAGGTGCAGAAAGGTTATATGATGTTCTAAAACTTACATAGCCAGTGATAGAGCCAGACTAAAAACTCAAGTCTTTCAACTCCCACTATGAGAACAAAATTAGTCACATGAGTGTGCTAGGACATCCAGATTAGAAAAATAACTGCTTGAATAATTAAGTAATTAGTGACCCTTTCTTACCTATGTCACTGCTGTGCACTGTAAGTTGCCACTTCCAGTTGACTGAAGAAATATTCAGTGCAGTGGTTAAAAACATTAATTGGCTATTAGCCTTTCCCCCGGGGAGCTTATAGTGTTGTAGGAGAACATGGTGAGTATGGTTCTACAGGAATATACTCAATAATACAAAAGCAAATCATGAGAAAGGCAGGCAGATAGAGTGGTGGGGGAATTTAGGGCGAATGTTGAAGACACATCAGTCTACTTCCTTATGGCATCTAGATCAACACTGATGCTTAAATAGACTCAAGAATCAAGCAAATGCATGTCTAAGTGATGTGGAAACTATATATCCAAGGATGCTACAGTAAACTGAGCAATCGTTATTTGAAAGAGACACTTGGTTTTTTTCAACTTTGTATTTTCAGTGTGTAACAGGGTCTCTAGTACATAACAGGTAACCCAAGACATATTAATACATGAGTGAAAGGATGTAGATGATGGAAATGGAAAGATTTCCAATCTGGAATGAAATGAAAGATTTCAGTACTTTCAGTGCTCGGTCCAAACTGAACAATCAGCATTGCAGGCAGTCTAGATTTTTGGACACCTTGCATAAGTCTAAGAACTAATCTTCCTTGTAAGCCATGGCACATCAAGCTCCAACTAATAATTCCTGTCTAACACAAGAACAGTTTACATTTTGGGATCCCTAAAACTTCAAGAGTCTACCCTCCAGTGAACACAGAGAATCTCTTTCATCTGGAGGTACTGCAGCCCTGGGGAATGGATTTATAAATCCACTAGCATTATAAATGCAATGAATTTGGTATTCACAGATGAGTCCTTTAATTCCATTCTTCACAAAGCAGGCAATATATAGATAGAGGTTGGATTTTAATAGTTTATTCATGACTCTCCAAAGGAGCAGTTTGAGTTACATAGAAAGTTTTATTAATACAAACGACAGGATCAGATTGACTATCAGAGAGGAGAAACAAAAAAAATACTGCAAAGAGTAAGAGAGAAATCAGGTTGTCAGTCTGTCAGTATTAACAAGAGATGGGCTTATTTTCTCAAATAAAGCCAATATGTGAAGAAAGATCCTGAAGCAACATGCCAGAATTTTTTGTGGATTTCTCTCTCCGGCACAATCACTGAGACAATTTACCCATCAGATGGTTGAAATGAGGATTTGGACATTCTAACTCCAAAATTCAGTGGTCAACTCCAAAATACTCCAGATTTGCCTGGCAGAAAAAACTTCAGCAAGCCTTTGATACTCTGGGTATTCTGCATGCCCTCTAGGGATGCATCATCTGTGAATCTTGAGGGATTGGTTTTGGCTGGGATTTGAAGCCTAGAATATTAGTGTGAGTAATGCTACCAGGGAGCAACTATAGACCTGAGAACAATCAAGCTCAGGGGTGTGAAATGTAAAGGATCAAGAAAGCAGCCATGCTCAGCTGAGTGAAGTGAAGCAAAAGCACAAATAGGACTGCATCTGGATAACAACCCAGAGGAAATGAGGAGTGACCTCCATGCTTCCAGACTGTTTCTAAACAGGTTTCCCTCCCAAGATTGTAAGCTCTGCTCTGCCCAGAGGGATAGGGTTCAAATTAAATCACTCACAAAAATCAGATGTCAAGTGTCTTAGCTCCTAATTACATTCCCCCATTAGGAAACAAGAAAAGGTTTTTTAAAATGATTAAGAATCCACATATGATAACCTGTATCCCTTTTTAAAAATCAAGATCTACCAATAATTAAGATGGGTCCATTGCCTGGAGTGAAATAATATATTTGTTAGTGGGTTCACAATATTATTTAATAAACTCAAGCAGGACACAATGGGTAACACAAATATTGCTCCTTAAAATGTTAAATTAGAAAAAGTCAAAAGGAAACCAAAGCAAATAAAAAAAAATGTGATTCCCCTAAATTCTGAAATGAATGTGTTCTGAGTATGGCAGGTTTGCTTGGCAAAGAGGAGATTTTTTTTTTTCTCATCACCTGAAGATGATGAAAAACATTGAAGACTTGGAAAACTGTATTTTTTATTTTAAAAATGACACAGAAAATATCTGACCCTGACATTCAAGGAAGCAGTGAGTCAGGTTTCCAATGCACTGTTAGTCTAATGAAGACATCAAAAGTGATGTAAAGAAAAATACCATGTGTCTTGCCGGAAAGAACAATAAAGTGAAACTGCAATCAGTTGCTAAAGCTTAATCAATATAATCACATTGCAAAGCTTCTAGAGAGTGTTTTTCTTAATGAAAGTTGTGAGGTCACTAAACTGTGGGTTTCTCTCAAAGACTGTTTATCACTTCTATCACCATAAACATAAGCCCAGTAATTTAAACATTGGTAGATATGTTGTCCACTAAAGAAGAAAAAAAAAGTTTCATTTGCAGGCTTCTCTCACATGTTTTACAATAATGCCAGTTTGGTGGTTTGGTATGTTGAGAAAGAGGTTATATCTTATTCCTAAATGTTTAATTAGGGGATCCCAAAAAGACCAATAAAGGCAGACATATGGTCATCCCTTTCTGTTTTTTTTAAAGATTTTATTTATTTGACAGAGAGAAACACAGCAAGAGAGGGAACACAAGCAGAGGGAATGGTACCGGGAGAAGCAGGCCTCCCGCCGAGCAAGGAGCCCGATGCGGGGCTCGATCCCAGGACTCCGGGATCATGACCTGAGCCGAAGGCAGACGCCTAACGACTGAGCCTCCCAGGCGCCCCCCCGCTTTCTGTTTTATAGAAAAAAAATTAGTTCCTAATCTTGAGTAATTTTAACACTCTTGGTCTTACTAATTAAAAATGGACTTTGAGGGGCACCTGGGTGGCTCAGAGGGTTAAGCCTCTGCCTTCAGCTCAGGTCATGATCTCAGGGTCCTGGGATCGAGCCCCACATCAGGCTTTCTGCTCAGCAGGGAGCCTGCTTCCCCCTCAAAAGAAAAAAAAAAATGGACTTTGACCCAAAAAAGGGACTTTGACTAAAAAATGTCCCTTTCAGAAAATATTCCAGTTACTTTCATTTATAACCTTCATGTGGGGTGAGGCTACCATGACTAATAGCATTTTGAAGTAGGATTACAGAACTAAGTTGCAAAATATAATTTTTCCTCACTCCAAGAACTATAATTCTGAAATACTTCTTTCCATGAAACTTCCTTAAACTCATGGCTTCAGCATCAACATTTTCCATGAAAAGACCCATGCTCTTATCAAACTTGTTTACATGAAGCAAATATAGCTAGCTACCACTGAAGAAGCAAGGCTCAAAGAATCAGTAACAGAAGATAGGGATTATCTCAGGTATAAAAGAAAGGGCGGTCTTTTATTTTTTCATTCCTATCCCTACATTCCGTCCCACCCATCAAATCCAAACACACACTGGGTAAAGGTATCACTGATGAAAATCCTATGAAAGAGACTAGGATGCTAGTCCTGTCCTGCTTATATGCTATTTTTAAAGATTCTATGCAGCAGAGATATGACAGAGGCTCCACTAGTCCCAAGCTGAGTGATATTAGGCAAGTCATTTAATCTTTCAGAATCTATTTTCTAAACCGGGAAATTAGTGTAATTAGGATAAAACATAGGTTGTCTGGATAATATATGTGAAAAGTCTGGAATAGAATAAGCATTCGACATATGATGGCTAAATATAAGGAAACAAATAAGTAAATCCAACCCAACACTTTTCATGGGAAGTTAATAATTATATAAGCAAGCTAAAACAATTCTCAGAGTTAAACTCATTGCCTTAAATGTTTTTATTAAAAAAAAAAAAAATGGAGGGGCACCCTGGGTGGCTCAGTCAGTTAAGTGTCTGACTCTTGGTTTCGGTTCAGGTCCTGATTTCAAGGTTGTGAGATCAAGCCCCGTGTCAGGCTCCACTCTGAGAATGAACCTTACCTAAGATTCCCTCTCTCTCTGCCTCTCCCCGCCAACTCATGCACACTCTCATTTCTCTCTCTCTCAAAAAAAAAAAAGTTTTAAAGAAAAAAATGGAGAGACTAAAGTTATACTATGTATCCAATTAAGTAATTTATAAAAGATTTAAAAATCTAAGAAAACAGGGGCGCCTGGGTGGCTCAGTGGGTTAAGCCTCTGCCTTCGGCTCAGGTCGTAATCTCGGGGTCCTCGGATCGGGTCCTGCATGGGACTCTCTGCTCAGCGGGGAGCCTGCTTCCCCCTCTCCCTCTGCCTGCCTCTCTGCCTACTTGTGATCTCTCTCCTCTCTGTCAAATAAATAAATAAAATCTTCAAAAAAAAATAATAAAGTTATCAGCACTAAATGTAAAACTTACTAAAAAAATCTAAGAAAATAATAATAAAAGAAATGAAGGCAGAAATAATAAGAAAACAGTAAGACAAAAGAACAAACAAATATAAGAGCTAGTTATTTTGGGGAAAAATAAACAGTATACATATAAAACTCTGGAAAATTGTTTTGAAGCACCTATCTGTATCTACTCTGGACAAAGCAGGCTTTTTTCTAGGAATACAGTAACTGATAATAGATCCATCGGTGTAATCAGTGAACTGACACATATTAAAGGAGAAAAATCTATGTCATCTCAAGAGAGTCTAAGAGTTCTATAATATTCAACAGTTATTAATATAAGTAAAGAAGAAGATCTGGAAAAGTAGTAAAATTAAATAAATAAATTAATAAAAGAGAGACTTAATTTGTTATAAGGTATATTCATAATAAATCTATGGCAAACATCCTACTTACAGATGATATATTTAAAGCTATTTCTCATTAAATTCAAAAATAAGCAGAAACAATACAAGAATGACTTCTTTCATACTTTGTATTTAATATTGTACTTACTCCAAACAAAGCAATAAGATAAAGATACAAGATGTAAAAATTATAAGGCAATGGATATGAGACACAAAATGATAATTATTAGTAAATGATATGACTGGATTCATAGAAAACTCAAGGAAATCCACAGAGAAATGATTAAGATTGAAAGAAGAACTGGAGCATGCTAGTAGTATACAACATCAATATTAAAATTTCTACAATATTTCTTTCCACTAACAAAAAACAATTATATACAAAGAAAAATAAAAGCCTCTTCCTATAGTAATAAACCTTGTAATAAATTTAATTAAGAACTTACAAAATTGGGGCACCTGGGTGGCTCAGTCGTTAAGTGTCTGCCTTCGGCTCAGGTCATGATCCCGGGGTCCTGGGATCGAGCCCCACATTGGGCTCTTTGCGCAGCAGGGAGCCTGCTTCTCCTGCTACCATTCCCTCTGCGTGTGTTCCCTCTCTCACTGTGTTTCTCTCTGTCAAATAAATAAAATCTAAAAAAAAAAAATCTTTCTAGAGAAAATTTTATTTAATGAGGGGTGCCTGGGTGGCTCAGTCAGTTAAGCAGCTGACCCTTGATTTCGGCTCACATCACAATCTCAGGGTCCCAAGAGTGAGCCCCGTGTCAGGCTCTGTGCTCAGTGGCGAGTCTGCTTGAGGATTCCTCTCTCCACCTCCCTCTGCCCCCCCCCATGCCCTCTCTCTCCCTCTTTCTCGCTCTCAAATAAGTAAATACATCTTAAAAAAAAAAAAAAAAAAAAAAAAGGCCTAACAGGAGAACAGAATAATGAAGTTTATGGAAAGACACCACGTTTTATAGATCTTATTTAAACTCAAATTAATCTAAAGCAGCAAAGTAGTTCTAGTCATGACAATATGACATGATTATGAATGTAACAATATGGCTTTAAAACTCATATGGAAGAGTGCCAAATGCCAAATACATTAGTTAGGATGTACTTGGTTGCAAGTAACAGAAAACCACCCATGAAAAAGCCTAAACTATGAAGAGGCTCAAAAATATAGAGCTTGTTCTCTTTTTTTTTTTTTTAAGATTGTTATTTATTGATTTGACACAGCCTGCTTCTCCTGCTACCATTCCCTCTGCTTGTGTTCCCTCTCTTGCTGTGTTTCTCTCTGTCAAATAAATAAAATCTTTAAAAAAAAAAAAAAGAAAGGCTCAGAACTCCTAAGATTTGAACATAAGTCATTGGGGCTTTTTAACTGAACCCATTTATTTCATACTGAAGATAATGAAAGACTTTAGGACATTTCAGTTCAAAATATGCCACTTTGGCATATTGATTATTTTGAGCTAAAGGCACTTGAAAAACAGCAGATGCAAGAAGAGCTCACTGGTCTACCCTTTTCTACCAAAAATAGGCCATGAAATTTCCCATGAGAAAAAAATACCCTCCCCATACCAGGAAGAGAATATCCTTAATCACCAGAGACTAGGAGCCAAAACTGAAATGCATCTGTGCAAAAACACACTCCCTAATAACCCTGGTCTTCACTAGTTTTGCTTCCCTACCTCCATATATATATATCTATAGAGGTATATAGATCTCTATATATCTTCTACTCACTACCCCACAATTTGTTGCCCCTTGTTTTGTCATTTCTTCACAAATTTGTGATTTTGTCTAAAAGGTATAAAAACTTTCTGCTTTGGGGTGCCTGGGTGGCTCAGTAGTTAAGCCTCTGCCTTTGGCTCGGGTCCTGATCTCAGGGTCATGGGATCGAGCCCCGAATTGGGCTCTCTGCTCGGCGGGGAGCCTGCTTCCCTCTCTCTCTCTCTCTGCCTGCCTCTCTGCCTACCTGTGATCTCTCTCTCTGTCAAATAAATAAATAAAATCTTTAAAAAAAAAAAGCTTTCTGCTCTGACCACTTCTTCAGGTCTTCATTCTCTTATGAAGGCCTCTATGTACATGTAAAAGTTCAATAATGCATGTATACTTTTCTCTTGTTAATCTGTCTTATGCAGTTAAATTCTTAGGCCCAGCTGGAGACCCTAAGAGGGCAGAAGAGAATTTTTCTTCCTCTACGATAACATTAAAAAATGATCGGATATTACACTCACTGCGTTTTTAGTACTCTTTTTGAAAACCTTCCACCTTGAATCATTTCAAATGAAGAACAGAAATAAATACATCTCCCCCACATACACACATCTCTGATATTAGGTGGAGTACAACAAAAAATGTTCATCTATAGACAAGCTCTTAAATAATGCCTTTCTCACTTAAAGTGACCTACCTCCCACTTTCACATATGAGATGATTGACAGGAATGATATCCAATTGCAATTTTTTCCAATTGCCTATTAAGAGGCCACTTCCTTGATGATCTAACAAAGATTCTTTCATTAATTAAACTCTACTCTGTCCTAGCCCTGAGGCATTTCTGATAATGGTAATATAGCAGAAGACAAAGATGTACAAAAGGCAAGAATTCAAATTGCTTACAAGGTAGCATGGTTTATGTTTATACCCTCTTAAAGCTGTTTAAAAATTATTAGGACTGGGGTGCCTGGGTGGCTTAGTCATTAAGCGTCTGCCTTTGGCTCTGGTCATGATCCCAGGGTCCTAGGATCAAGCCCCGCATTGGGCTCCCTGCTCAGCGGGAAGTCTGCTTCTCCCTCTCCCACTCCCCCTGCTTGTGTTGCCTCTCTCACTGTGTCTCTCTCAAATAAATAAATAAAATCTTAAAAAAAAAAATACTTATTAGGACTGTTGTAGAGTTCTTGGCAAGATGTCCCAGTAAGTTCCCACACACCACTCTTCAAAAAACAAAACTTCACCAGATACAGGATTCTAGGTTATAGCTTGTTTGTCTGTTTCACTTGCTTGTTTGTTTTCAGCAGTTAAATCATTGTTTCTCTGTATGAAATGTGTCATTTTTTGCTGGATGCTTTCAAGATTTTTTTTTTATTATCTTTGAGTTTTCAGCAGTTTGACTATAATTGCCCATGCATTGTGTTCTTTGTGTTTATCCTGTTTGAGTTTCACCAAGTTGCTTGAATAAGTAAAATTATGCCTTTTACTAACTGGGCAAAATTTTGGCCACTGTTTCAGACATATTTTTCCCTTATTCCCTCCCTCCTACCTTTCTGATAATGCCCTATAAGTCACTGGAGTCCTGTTTATGTCTTTTTCTAGTATCTTTCTTTCTGTTCCACAAATTATTTTTTTTCCCCAAATACTTTTATTTTTTCGGTGTTAAAAGATTGTTCGCGCACCACACCAAGTGCTCCATGCAATACGTGCCCTCCTCAATACCCACCACCAAGCTAGCTCAACCCCCCTCCCCCCTCCCCTCCAAAACCCTCAGTTTGTTGCTCAGAGTCCACAGTCTCGCATGGTTCATCGCCCCCTCTGCTTTCCCCCCATTCACCCTTCCTTTTCTTCTCACCATGTCCTCCATGTTTTTCCTTATACTGCACACATGAGACCATAAGATAATTGACTCTCTCCATTTGACTTATTTCACTCCGCATAATCTCTTCCAGTCCCATCCATGTTGATATAAAAGTTGGGTATTCATCCTTTCTGATGGAGGCATAATATTCCATTGTATATATGGACCATATCTTCTTTGTCCATTCATCTGTTGAAGGGCATCTTGGTTCTTTCCACAGTTTGACGATTGTGGCCATTGCTGCTATGAACATTGGGGTACATGTGGCCCTTCTTTGTACTGCATCTGCTTCTTTGGGGTAAATACCCAGTAATGCAATTGCAAGGTCATAGGGTAGTTCTATTTTTAATTTCTTGAGGAATCTCCACACTGTTTTCCAAAGTGGCTGCACCAACTTGCATTCCCACCAACACTGGAAGAGGGTTCCCCTTTCTCCACATCCTCTCCAACAACAAATTGGATTATTTTTATTAAACTATCTTCAAGGTCACCAACTCTTGTCATTTCCACCTTATGTATAAATGAAGTTTCTATTTCAGGTATTTTATTCCTCAAGTCTAGAATATACATTTTGTTCTTTTATTAAATTTCTATTTATCTGATGATTTTTTTTTAATCTTTTTATTCACCTTGAGTACATTTCCTTTTACCTCTTTGACCATAGGTATAATAGGTGCTTTAAATTTCTTGCTATTCAAACTTCTGGGTCTGCTTGGAATTGTTGGTCTTTAATTGTTCTTTTACTTTTTAATGAATCACATGTTCCTAGTTCTTCATATTTCAAGTAATTTGGTATTGTATCCTGGATGTGAACATTACATGAATTCTATTTTAATCCTCGGAGTGTTAATTTTTTTCAAGCAATTAACTTGGTTGGATCCAAACTGCCAATTCTGTCTTCTGATTAGCAGCTCAAAAGTCATTTGATTATTTTCTCTGTATCTGAATTTTCTCCCACACAATAATGGTTCTGGAATCATCCCAAGATTTGGGAAAAGTTTACACAGATATTTGGAGGTTTCCTTTTTTCAGATCTCGCTTTTCTAGGATTCTACCCTAATTTCCCTGTGGCTATGGTAACTCCAATCTCTGTTCTCTTATTCTGTAGACCAGAGAACTATGGTCTCCTATCAGAGTTTTAGCTACCCTGTGCAAATGTGATCACAGCCTGCCCTCATGCTTAAGTCCATAAAAATGGAATCTCATCCCACAATATTCCCCACCCCACCCCACATACACACACTCTCCAGTAAGAGGTTAATTGGAAGGAAAATCTCTGATAGCTTTTTCTATTCCTAATTTGGCTGAATGATGCAAAAGATAAGGGATTATTCTTAAAATATTCTCAGAAATGTGTAATTTTACAAGAACTTCCTTTTCATGTACTTCTGAACTTGAATTCTATAGTATTAGTAACAGTCAAAATAGTCAAATCTAGGAGAAGTAGTGTCCCATTTACACATTTCTGCTTTGCATAATTCCATTTAGAAATACCAAAAGCACGGATAGGGGCATCTTGAAAAACATTGTGTAGAATTTATAAGAGAAAGAAATAAAGGTGAAATTACTAACAATACAGCTCACTTCACTGTGTGAAGATGCTAAAAAGTGCATCCTTCCTCAGCACAGAGCCAAGAAAAATATAGCAATAATCAGGACTTCATTCGTATAAGAAAAGGTAGTAAATCTCATTTGGCTAAAGTTTACAGTTCTGATAAGTTCTTGTCTAGCATTTATGATAATCTCAGTTCTCCAATGGTAGAAAAAAGACATGAGGAACAATACTTTAGACCTACTTCTAACCAGGAGGGGAGTTATTTGGTAATAGAGAAATAATAAATCTTAGAAGAAAGCAGTCCTATCATCTTAGATCACAATACCTACAGTAAAAATGCTTGAGCAAAACCTGTTAAAAATACCCTACTGAAATATTTAGGAAGGCATATCTCAAAAATAATATAATTCATGGTACCACTGTATATGGTTCCAGTCATGACTCTTGAATGATTGCTCTTACTGATGCAACTCTAACTATGGAATGGCAAATCATCTTAGGAGGAAAAAAAAGAGGAAATTCATAAAGTAAGTACATGCCCCAAGAATGGGGAAAAAAATAATAAATAATCAAGAATGCGTGTAAAACCATGGTACCAAGGAGTCTAAGTCCAAAATGAGTGGACTTAGAGTTACCACATGCTAAGGACAAAAAAAACTTTTTTAAATGGTATTTTACAAGCAAAAAAGTGAACAAAAGGGGTCCAGGACCACTGCATGGGACAAGATTTGCTATGTTGACTTTTGATAGAAACAAAACAGAGTATCTAAATTCCTGTCTGGGGTTCTTGATTTCTCTGCCAAGTATAGAACAAATGTTCATAAGGGGATACAAAATCCAAGGGTAGTAAAGTTGTTTTATGTGAATTAAAGACATTTGGCTTAGTGAATTGCATCCTAAGGCTCTAAGAGAACTTATAAATGCAATCACTTAACAACCATCCTTGTTTGATAAGAAATTTTAGAGAAGGACAAAGGAAGCTGAAAACTGGAAGGAAGCCAATGTTGGTCCCACTTCTAAGTAGGAAATGATAGGTCTGCCAAATAAACCACTGCATACAAGGATGGGTTACTGAGAAAATGGATGGTGAACGCCTAGAAGATAGGGTAGTCATCAAAAGTAGTCTTAGAAGAGCTTAGAAGACACTCTTAGAAGAGTGTCAGTATGTTCTGCTCTGAGAGGATGAGAGGACCTGACTCCTATGAGAACTCAGGACACAAAGCTTATGGGGATTTCAGGAAGGGCATTAACAATCAGTTCTCTTTTTAGATCCCCCCAAAATTCAAGAAAATAACTTTTTGTTTTAATAAATTAATTATAGACAATTCTATCATTTTAATAAGAAAAACTGGAGTAGAAAGCTTAATTCCAATTACAACATGTTTAAAGAAGTTGGAATGGTGAGGCCTAGTTCAGAGGAATAGGATCAAAAGGAAGGGCCTCAAAACCATGCCATCTTAATGCTTGAAGGTGACAAAATAAAATGAGAGATAAATAAAGTGAATAAAGAGACAGAGGTAAGGAAAAGAGATGATGCAAAGCAGATACTATGCTCTCCACAAATACAGTCCCAAGGCACCAGAAGGTTTCTCCGTGACTTCTGGAGGCTGGAATAGTTTCTTAGAGTCTCACCCTCCTAACGTATAGTGCATCAAGCAATGTGCTGTCTGCAGTTTGTAGTAAGAATCAGAGTGTCATATGGTGGCTAATAACAAATGCAATATCCAATTCATTCTGAGACAACTTTTCCTACTCTGAAATGAGCAGTTGTCTTCCAATCACTGACTGCCAGGTGGCAGTGATAAGAGTTTCACCAACTCCGCCTGGACAAGCTTGGACACAGCCATTCACATTTTTGTTACTTCAGCTGAGTTAGGTGCATTGCTGGCATATCTCAATGTTTAGTTCAGTTACCACTTCTTCAAAAATACTGTACTTGAATTAGCAATGAAATGAAACTATTGCGTACAAGGATGGCATGGAACACAGCAAAAATGCACATGTTTCTGGAGCAAATACTAAATTAGCAGAGCAAATATTAATCAAGGAAGGAATGATTGCAATTCTATATTTACTTACAATGAAACAATCAAATGCTTTACAAGACTTAGGAAAATACACGGCATTTTGCTATGCTTTGTAACTGATTTACATGCAAACAGATTACCTATCTCCTGCTAAGCAACATAATTGAAAGCCAGAAGTGCTGCCATATTTCTTGGACAAGATGAAAGAATGTTCAAAATTAAAAGAGGCTAGTGTGACACAAGCATGCATCAGACAGTATACTAAGGAACTGTTTCATAGTCTAGTTGGCAGCATTTTTGTCCTTAGTGAAATATAACTAATGGTGTATCTTCTGACTGATAATCTTAGATTGAAGAAAATAGGGCACTTTCTATTTATACAGAACTTTATAATTTACAAAGCATTCCACAAATGTCATTTTAATTGACCTCAACAGCTACATGAAATAGGAGTAGGTCTTTTTTAAAACCATTTAACAGAGGAGAAAATGAATGCTCAGTAGCTAATTAACTTGCCTAAGGTCACATGCTTAACACGACAAAACGGAAAGTAGAGTTAAAGGCTCCTGACTCTTATTTCAGGGCTTTTTCTATTAAAAAAGAAAAGGATGGATTCGTTCATTTTGGTGGAAATATTATATGTAAAGTAAGGGCTAGTGGAAGAGAATATCTACAATATATAAAAACTCAGGAGAATAACCTTGCCTTTTGATAGCCAAAAAACACACCGAATGAACAATTAATCTTTTCAAAGCCCATTTCACTTTTATCTAGTACAAAGAAGGGCTCAGAAAATAGAAATCAAGGAAGTTGTCACAAGCGATACACACAAAAATCAACTCTTTCTCTCCTGGGAAACAATTAATAGCTTTGCCATTTTACCTCCACCAAAGCTAATGTCATTCTGAAACTGAATATTATTGAAAAGATTTTCTTATCTAGGTTGACACCTATGCAGGACCACAAACACAGACTATGTAATTTTCAAATATCTGTCTTCTGAAGCAAATATTAGCCTCTTTAATATATCTCCTTGATATAAAGCATACAAATATTCTGATTCCTGGATTTAAAATAAAATTTAAAATGAAGAACTATGGTGTATTGTTTTAGATATTCTCACCAACCTCACTTCATCATTTCATTCATCCTGTATCCTAATCTTGACCACAATTCCATGAAGTGGCATCATGACCACCATCACCACCGTCATCATCATCATCATCATCATCATCACCGCCATTTGACAGAGGAAGAGACTGAGGTTGAGAGCAATCATGTAAGTAGTTCAAAGTCACTCTGCCAAGTAGGTTATTTCACATTTTGGCTATTGTGAATAATGCTGCTCTGAAGACATGGGCAAGCATCTTCTGAGTCCCTGCTTTTAGTGATTTCGGGTCTGTATCTAGGAGTGGAATTGTTGGATCATATGGTGATTCTGTGTTTAACTTTTTGAAGAACTGCAAACTTTTTTTCCACGGCAGCTGCACCACTTTACATCCCCACCAGCAACACACAAGGGTTCCAATTTCTCCACATCCTCTCTAACACTTGTACTTTCTGCTTGTTTGATAATGGTCATCCTAATGGGTGTGAAGTGGCATCCCACTGTGGCCACTGTCCATTTTTAATTGGCTCATTTTTCTTTTTATTGTTGTTAGAGTACTTTATATATTCTGGATCCTCCTTTTGATCAAACAACATCTGTTACAGATTGATAATGTCCAGACTGAGATTGATATACGACAGAATCCCTTATAATGGTTTCCACTCAGATACTGCCAAAGAACTGCATGTTTTAAGGAGAATTTACATGTGGAGTGAAGAGCGTTTTCACTGAATTTACTGAGCAACCAGAGCAACGCATGTGTTTAATATTCAGAGCAAACACAGCTGCAGTGCCCAGCATGCCTCTGTGCATCCTGTACCTCCATGTGTATGAGTATTCATTTTTTAAGATCTGTTACTTTAAGAGCCACTCTCAAACTCCAAAAATTACTTTTGATTCATAGTAAGTTCAGTGGATGGGATTAGAAGCTGCCGTTTGTTTATTAACGAAGAGCCCCCGTAACGGCAATTTCAGAAGACCATAGGGTGGTGGGAAATAGTATTTTATGAAATGCTGCAAGACTTTCAAGCGGAAAATGGGCAGGGGAGAGGGGGCTGTTTGTGTGAGTCGCTAGATGATGCTTTTCCATTTCCTTATCGCAGAACGTGTCAGGGAGGCACTAAGGAGTCCCATTCAAATCAAGCAGCCGCGGACAGCCCAGATGGAATACAAATAGACACAGGAGAAGTGGAGCAGGGTTAGCGAAGTGTGCAGTTGGCGAGATTGATGCTGATACCCTTCACTGCCAAGTGAAATGCCAATAATGCTTGTATAGCATTTTGTGAGGGCAATGGGAGTATTGATTCCTGAGCAATAATAAAGAATGAAGCCGCTCTCTCAGGTATAAAAATATTGGCAACTGTTACAAAGAATTGACTCATAGGGGCCTGAGTGCTGGCCTATCTTAATACAAATAATTCAGGCTTCAGAAGGATTTCAAGAGCAGTCAGGCATGGTTCTCAGGCACCGATTCTGCTATTAATTTACCTGAGGCTTTCACGGGCCTTCCAGTCTTTCAGCCGATTGGTCTTAGCAGAGCAGGAGCTAAATAAATGGATTTCTGAGGTCTCATTGAGAGTTGAGAAAAGACAACAAAAATGAAGAAAGAAAGGAAAGGAAGAAAGGAAGAAAAAAGAAAGACTTGTAAAATTTTTACAAGTACATTTTTAAGGTTATGGATTCTACTTGTGTTTCTTTCCAAAAATGAAGTAATGCATGGGGTAACCACCTAAGCAAAGAACACTGTATGTGCTTCTAAACATATTTTTATTAGAGGTGTGATTTCCGGGAAGAATGTTTTATGCCATGGATTACAATAAGCCTTACACACTGAAACCAAAATGCACCACTTGCAAATGTACAGACCTATTATATTTAATGATATCATACACTTGGCAGGAAAGCTTACAAACATTCTACGTTTATATAGAGCTGGAAAATTGGCCCAAGAACAGATACAATGCCCCACTCCCAAAGTCACCTATTCCTAAAATAGGCAACCTCTTGGAGAAATAAAAATAAATCATGACCACTGGGACAACTAAATGTCTTAACAACTTTGCAAAAGTTTAAAAGCTCTTGGTCTCACATGAACTCAGTACCTGACCTCAGGATCATAAACCTATTTGAAATAATGAAATCTTTTAAAATACAGAACTGGGGCACCTGGGTGGCTCAGTTGGTTAAGAGCCCAACTCTTGATTTTCACTCAGGTCATGATCCCAGAGTTGTGAGATTGAGCCCTGCATGGGGCTCCACACTGGGCATGGAACCTGCTTAAGATTCTTTCTGCCCTTCTCCCAACCTCTCTCTCTAAAATAATAATAATAATAATAATAATGATAAATACAGAACCATGATCAACAGAATTTTAATAATTGCATATATATGATGATTACAAATATATTTGGTGGTTTAGACCCAAATGTCCCCTATAAGATAAGGGTGTTTTAAAAGCTAGGAAAAAGAAACTAGGCTGTTTATTGTTTTTGTTGTTTTTTTTTAAGATTTTATTTATTTATTTATTTGTCAGAGAGAGAGCACAAGCAGGCAGAGTGGAAGGTAGAGAGAGAGAAGAAGACTCCCCACTAAGCAAGGAGTCCAATGTGGGACTCGATCCCAGGACCCCGGGACCATAACCTGAGTTGAAGGCAGCAGCTCAACCAACTGAGCCACCCAGGCATCCCAAGGCTGGGTTATTAAAATAAAATTTATCCTTTTTCAGATGGTCTTTGGCTTTTCCAAAATGTGTTCACATGCAAGTAGTTTGTTCTCTTTCGTGTTTTGGTTTTTTGCTACTCAGCTCTTGATCACTCTTAAGAACACATGTGGGACATAAAATAAAGTTTAAAAAGGTAATTAAAACATACCAGATTGAGAAAACAATAGGCTAATACAAACTCAACATCAGTAATAACAAAGAAGCACTGGGACCCAAGGTCAGCTTGTGAAATAACCTACATTGGATTAAGTAGGGTTCTGCAGAAGCACAGATTTCCCTGGTCATGATAGTCTATTTAAAATGCCCAATGTTGGGGCACCTGGGTGGCTCAGTGGGTTAAAGACTCTGCCTTTACCTCAGGTCATGATCTCAGGGTCCTGGGATCAAGCCCTGCATGGGGCTTTCTGCTCAGCGGGAAGCCTGCTTCCCCCTCTCTCTCTGCCTGCCTCTCTGCCTACTTGTGATCTCTCTCTCTCTGTCAAGTAAATAAATAAAATCTTAAAAAAATAAAATAAAAATAAAATAAAATAAAATGCCCAATGTTATCCAAGGTGAAAGAAACTTATTCTCATCTGTTGTGGTGTGGCTTCCCCATACTCAATATATATCAAAGTTTTATCATGTTGGTTAATTTGGCCCTGAAATTGTACCTATAAACATGGATATTCACAGTGATTTAGCCATTAGACAGCTATGCTGTCTATAATATTGAAAAATCGAAGGCAAATATCTAAATGTACCACATCAGAGAACTGAGCAATTTTAAGTAAAACAGGCTCCAGTTCTTATTTAAAAAGAAAGAAAATCAATAGCCATTGTGATTGACACTCCAGGTCAACCAATGTCAATATCATCCTACCCCCATCTTACTTTGGAGTAAGTTCTTGATTTTGTTAATATAGTCACCCATCTCCCTATGACTCCGTAAAGGTGCCCCTCTGTCTAGTCCTAGGGAATGATCAGGCTTACTATAAATCAACCAGAGTTATCTCTTGACCTTTATCAGTGATGAGAGGAAATAGATTTCTTTATAGCTTAGGACAATTTGACTTGAAATTTCTTGCTTTATTTTTTTATTTTTATTTTTTGAAATTTCTTGCTTTAAACATATTATTATATGTTTATATTTTAAACATATTACTCTGCTAAAAAATATTATAGTTGAATGAATCCTCAATAGTAGACTTTTTTAATGTATTACTTTCAGAAGCAAGAATACAAAACAGTATATACCCTGTGGCTTCACTTTTTTATCAAACAGTATAAATACACTCCAAAATACTGATTATCTTACAGAATTATAGTGATATTATCCATGATTTTTTTGTACATGTGTCTATGTATTCTGAATTTACTATTGTGAATATGTATTGTAATTGAAATAAGAAGATAAGAAAAGCAATTTTTAAATCCCTACCAATATTAGTTAACATAAATAATTTGCTGGTTACATTTGCTTATCGGGTTCTATAGCAACTGAGAGTCAGGGAGTTCTAGCTATATTTTAAGGAAGAGGATAATAGCGTTCAAAGATCTAATTTTGCTTCCATAGCAGCAGGTATCATTTAGAATTAGGTCCCCCACTGAATTCTTGGTCTGTGCAGCAGGTACTAGATGAGAAGATACATATTATCTAAAATTGAAAACATTTTCCTGTCGCTATTTTGATATAATAATACAGCTTCATTATTTCATTAATTTATTAAAAACATTTATTGAGCATCTGTTGTGTTCTAGGCAACATGCTAGCTAGGCAGAGGGATGATAAAGATGAATGAAAAACGGTCTCTACCCTGCAGGAGCTCACAGTTGAAAGGGCAAAACAGGCATGTAAAAGTCTAAGCTATAATAAGATACTGCTGAAATGGAAACCTAAGAGAGTGAGTGGGAACATAAAGAAGAAAGTGATTAGTTTTAATTCTATTTCAGGGAAGGGATACAGAGGCAACAGCACCAGATTTGGGTCTAAAATAATTAGTAGAAGCTACCCATGGACTGGAGGAGGTAATCCTGGCAAAAGAAAAACATTACATGTGGGATATCCTGGGAATATCCAACAGATTGGTTTGACTGCAGTGTAAGAAAGGTAGTGGGCAATGAGAAGGAAAGAGGCTGGAAAAAATAAAATATGTATCCACTTGTATCTTTAGGCAATGGGGAGCTGCCAGATTTGTTTGGAAGCAAGCTAATGATATGACCATATCTCTGTCTTAAATAACATAGGAAGACAGTCTGAGGGAAAATATGAATGCAGCGTGGTTACTTGGGAAGAGATTGCAATCATCCAGGTGAGAAGTAAGTAGGATGTAAACTGGGACAGAGATCATGGAATTAGGGACAGGCACAGGAGGGAGCGATTTAAAGGCAGCACTGATTATGTAATGTGGCAGTTGATGAAGGAGGAGACACAGCAAGAAGAACTTGTTCATTCAAGGACTAGGAAGACTGTAGGCATCTTAAATAGGACAGAAAATACTGAAAGAGGGATTCATTTGGAGAGAAAAAAACATAATTAACCTGGTTTCCAAACGTATGACTTTGAAATTCCTGAGCGAAGAGACAGGTAGACAGCGCTAACAAGAATTTCGTTGCAAAGCAACATCCTTATTGCTTTAGCTTCTCTCTTTCTCAAATGAAGAGTTATAACTATAAATTATATCCATTCTTTAAATATCATTTAAGACGAGAGATACAAAAATTCTCCCTGACCACTAGCCTGCACGAGCAGCAGCAGGAGTGAAAAACAAAAAACTTCTGGCTATTTATTTTAGCAATGGAATGAAGGAAAATCATCAGGGATTAATCAAAAACCCAAAGCCTATTTCTAGCTTGGGAATGGAGTTTGAATACACAATAGTCATTTGCTTTGTAAAACACAAACTGTAACTGTAACATGAACATAACACTTCATCTGGGGCCATTTGAATTTCTGCAGTCCTGACAAAAGCAAGACCAACCTTCTCGGGAGAAACCTTTCCGCATCTCAGGCTCACGAGATTCCACCAGACTTGTAACCCTACCTAAAGAACAGTAATCAATAAAAAAAATGAAAAGCTACCAAATAAGCATGGTGAGGGAACATCTGCCAAAACAGAAAACAGAAAACTAAGAACATGCCAGTACTTGAAATAAAAGAATGATTGGAAAGTGATTACAAAAATACATAGGTAGATAAAAAAGATGTGGAAAAAATAAGGAAAAATTAGAATAGTATGAGAAAGAAATGAATACGCTTGAGATGAAACCACTATGAAAAGATTGTCATTGAAATAAAAACTTGCAAGGATGTCACAAAGTAAGTCATAGGAAACACATAGAGCTAAATGACAATAGGAATGATATCGAAACTAGTGGGATGAAAGTTGTGGTTAGCAGAACACTTACAGTCTTGATACCACATATTAGTAAGCAAGGAAAATTAAACGTTCTCTTACTTACCAGCACAAGAAATTTGAAGAAGAAGAAAAAAAGTAAACCTAAAGAAAGAAACAGAGAAGAATTAATGGAGACAGGAAATAAAGCAATAGGATAAGAAACAATAAAACGAATCACAAAAATAGAATTTTTGGGGAAGAAAACAACAAGAAAAACACTGATTTAACAAAAACAGTGCAAAACTTATACTCTGAAAACCAAAGTACTATTGAAAAAAAGAAGACCTAATAAATGGAAAGACATGTCATGTTCATGGATCATAGACTCAATATCCTTAAGATGGCAATACTCCTCAAAATGATCTCATGGTCAATGGATTTTCAACAAGTGTACCAAGACAATTAAATGGGGAAAGAAAATATTTTCAACAAATGGTCCCCACACAACTGCATATTTACACGCAAGAGAAAAATGCCACATCACACTATATATATAAACTCAAAACGAAATCAAAATCTGAATGTAGGAACTAAAAGAATAAAACTATTAGGAAAAAAACCCATTAGGCAAAAATCTTCATATCCTTGAATTAGCCCATGGTTTCTTAGATATAACATCAAAAGCACAAGCAACAAAGGAAACCATTACCACAATCAAGTTTGGAACATTTTCATCACCCCACAAAGAAACCCCATACTCAGTGGCAGCCATTCTCCTTTATCCCCCAAGCTTCTCAGCCCTACACAACCACCATTCCACTTTCTGTCTCTATGAGATTACCTAATCTGGAAACTTCACATAAATAGAATCATACAATATGTGGTTCTTTGGGAGACAGGGATTGCCAGTGCCCAAGCTGGCCTAGATAGCTCACCTGTTCTGCTTGTCTGTGCCCTAGATAAAGGGAAAGGGCTGAAAGGGAAGCACTTGCTGGACTCACACTACAGCTGGCAATCTGGGCCAGCACCACAGCCAAATCGGACATCCCTTCCCAAGGTGGAAAAGTTTGAGTTAAAATGAAGGGCGAATTGAGAGAAAGAAATCGCAGCTGAAACTAAAGAAGGAAAAAATGGGTTATGCAATGAGAAAAATACAAATTACATTGCTCCCTTGAGAAAGGCTCAGAGCAAAAGAATAAATTTGTCTCTTGGCATAATTAGACCAAATGCCTGAAAGAGTGGAGCTGTACGTCTGCCAAGATCGCCTCCACTTTCGAAACCTGACAAGGCTGGATGGATAGCTACATGACTGAGTGGCACCACGATGGGATGCATTCTGGTCCTATGTTATGATGCTGAGCAGGAGCACCTGTTGACAACTGAATGGAACTCTAGAAATATGCAGATATCCTTTGATTCTTATTTTTCAGGTTGTATCTACAACACAAGTTCTCATTTGGGAAGGAGTTTCCAGGAATCACTCTCTGCTGGGCCATCAAATCATGTGTATAACTCCTGGCAGACTTCTCATGGTGTAAATATAAATCTTGGTGACCAAAGGCTGCAAAGGCCCCTGCCTACAGTATGGAGAGTATATACTATATTAGGCACAGTAGCTGCATGCTGTAGTGTGCTATAGACAAATACTTATCACTCTCACTGCAAGGGCTGCTCTGGACTTTGCCTACATGCCTTTCCACTTTGCTGATTTTCCTCTGAATCTTTTCACTGTAAAAACCCTAACCATTCATATAATAACTTCTGAGTCCTGTGAGTCCTCCTAGCCAGTCATCAAATCTGGTGGTAGTCTTGGTAACTCTTAACACAAATATTTCTTAGAATTCTCTAGTATCTCACTCACATGTAGAAGTCATCATTTAAAATTTTCTAAGTGAATGAATGAACTAGACATAATACTATACCCACTCGTGCCCTCTGGCACCAGGATATATTGTGAGTGTCACTCTGCACAAGACATTTTAACTTGAGCCACAGGAATAGGAACAGGTTGCTATGGTCTAGGTGTCTTTACTTAGAACCAAAAGCAAATAAAATATTCATGTTTTCTTCCTCAGAATATGTCAAAAGAAAACTGGATAGCAGCTTAAATAGCAAATTGAAAAAAGAAAGAAAATGATTTTTAATAATAAGGCTGTGACGCTGAGAGAGAAGTCTTGTTAAAAAAAGGGGGGGGGAGGCAAAGAGCAAACTGAAGTTATTGTAAGACTCTTAAATAAAAAAGAATTACTTGCCCGTAAGCTTAAATAAAAATCAAATATATATAATTTGAGACAGACAGACTAATGAAAAGTATAAGAGGGAAAGAAAAATGTCAAATACAACACAGAAGTCCTAAAAACATCAGCAGGCCTGATGATTAAGCTAGACTAGAAGAGTAAGACAAGACTGAAATGTGAAGATAAAATAAAGAAAACCATCGGTTCTGTGGGTGAGTCATACGCTTAAAGATAGGAATGCCACTCGTCTGTATGGACATACTCACTGCATCTGCATGTCCATCACTTGGGACTCTGTTAATTGGCATCTACCTTTATTAGAGAACATCATCCAGCCATCCTTAATATGGTTAAAAAACACAAAAAAGTATTAGTTGTCTAATTTACTTAGGAACCTACATCTTAGCTCTTTGGAGTATTTTCTTTCCTTTCTTTCTTTTTTTTTTTTTTTTAAGATTTTATGTATGTATGTATGTATGTATGTATGCATGCATGTATGTATTTGAGTGAGAAAGCCAGAAACAGAACACAAGCAAAGAGGAAGGGGCAGTGGGAGAGGGAGAAGGGATTCCCCTACTGAGCAGGGAGTCGGAAGTAGGGCTCAATCCCAAGACCCTGGGATCATGACCTGAGCCCAAGGCAGACACTTAACCAACTGAGCCACCCAGGCGTCCCTGGAGTATTTTCATAAAATCATTTCTTTTTCCCTCATGTCCCTACATAATACATAGGATATTATTACTCAATTATAGAATCAGTAAAGCTAGTGTTGAGAAATATAATCACATGGAAATAAGAACATAATATCCTGATTTTTTAAAGTATTTATTTCTTTCTTTATTTGATACAGAGACAGCAAGCATAGATAGGCAGAGCGGCAGACAGAGGGAGAAGCAGGCTCTCCGCTGAGGAGGGAGCCATATTGATACAGGGCTTGATCCCAGGACCCTGGGATCATGACCTGAGCTGAAAGCAGATGCCTAACCAACTAAGCCACCCAGGTGCCCCAGTACTCTAATTTTTTTAAAGAAGTATAATTCATAGAGAACTATACATTATGATCTCATCTGTGCACAAATACATATATATATATATATATATATATATATATATATATATATATACACACACATAGATGTAACTCGAGACAGAGAGATGCTACCCTGAAGAAATATCCTTCAGAATTCACAGGAAATTATTCTTTTTTAAAGATTTTATTTATTTATTTGAGAGTGAGAAAGAAAGCACAAGCAGGGGAGGGGCAGAGGCCCAGGGAGAAGCAGGCTCCCCGCTGAGCAGGGAGGCCTGATGTGGGGCTCAGGGCTACATCCCAGGACTGAGATCATGACCTGAGCCAAAGGCAGACACTTACCGACTGAGCCACCCAGGCACCCTAAGAAATTATTAATAAAACTTAATTTTGAAGAATGAGATCGAGCACACTCTAGTGGCCAGTGGTAAGGAGAATGCTTGTGTTTCATTTTGTACTTTTTGCTACCATTCAAATTTTCCCAATGATAATATATTATTTATTCAATTGAAAGAAAGGACAAAAGAAGGGAGGGAGGAGAGAGGAAGGGTAAGAAGAAAGTAGGACAAAAGCAGAGGAGAGAGGAGGCGTGGGTGGAGGAAGAAGGAAAAAATGAATAGAGGAAAACAGAGAGAGAAAGTAATTTACAAGCTTCTGGGAGGGAAAATTTGTTATCCATAAAGAAAAAAACATCAGGATCATTTCAAGTCTTCTCTATTAACACTAAATGTCAAAAAGCAGTTTAGGTATTAAGTTTAAGTTACAACACAATCTGGCCACAGAAGTGCTGGGACCACTATGTCTTCAAGTTGTTGCAGGGCTGAGTTAATATGGTATAAGACTGGATTTTAAGGGAGCTGGATCAAAGGGGACAAGACAGTAAGTTAAATCATGGAGTTTACAGATATGGGAAATCTCTTGTGTGCTACAGGGCTTAAAACCATTCAAGGACTACAAGATGAGAAGATGATAATTTGTTGGTCTGAACAGTGTGGCAAAGTAGCAGCCCACACTACATGAAGCAGAAATGTCAAAGCTGCCTGTGGAAAGACATCCAAGGCAATGGAAAGTCCAAGGCAGATGCTGGAAAATGAGAAGTGGACTTGGGAGTAGAATTACTACTCAAGGCCAGAGAACCCACCAGATCACCATGTTTCAAGGGCAGATCCAGATGATACTCCATTCGTCTAAGCAATAAGACATATGCACATTAAAAGGGCACCAGCATCACTGAAAAGCTCGGTGGTAGCTCTGTTTTGTAGCCCAGTGCTGATGATAGGAGATACCATTACAGAACTTGGCCCTCTAGTAGCAAGGGAAGTTATAAAATTGCCAGTATGATAGAGGCCAGGTAGCAGCACTCAACTGTCAGAAATAAAGTGGGCACAATTATTTGAGTGAGAAGCAAGGATGGATGCCAGTAAGTGGAGTTTAAGCTGAAGAGAGCTATAGAATTGGGTAATAAAACATAGCATCAGTAGGGACAAGATCAATGGCCAACCAAGAAAAGTGTTAATCTGTACAACATAAGAAATCTTATGATAAAGAAACAGACCACAACTGTCACTCATGATCAGGGTTCTATCAGACTCAGTAAGACACAAGGTCAAGTTAACCCAAGAGCTATCTATATATGATGAAAGTGGTATATCCAGATTTGGGCATGAGCAGGACAAAAAGGCAAAAGTAAGCAGCACAAACAGATGGCCAGATCCCCTGTCCTCCATTACTACTGAACTGGCCCTTCTTGTTCCGGGGCTCTCTTACAATCTGCTGAAAGAGGATTAAAAAGTTCAAGATTGGAACACAGACAAGTTGGCTTAGTATAAGGTTGCAAACTGAAAGCAGAAAACTGCATCATATCCACATTTGGGGATGATGCTGAAAATCAGCTTTAAGGGGGGATGAGTCTAATGAGAAAGGTTTTGGGCAATGCAATCAGTCATCCATTTTTTGGGAAAAAGTAGTGACCTGGGGATATAATATATATGAACACATGGGCAGCAGTAAATGGCTCAGCTGATTGATCAGGAGCTGGAAGGAGAAAGAGCTCAAGGTGAGGCACAAGGAGATGTAGAAAGAGGCATGTGCATGGGTCCATAAGTGAGGAAATGGAACATGAAGATTTTCCTATCACATGTTAATTCCCTCTGAGAACATCCACTACAGAATAGGCATAAATAACCAAGTGGGCAGAATGACTTGGCTTGTTGACATCAGCCAGCTTTCGCTACTTCCTACTTGAGTGCAGTGCTGTCAATTCAACAAGGCCGATCTAGCTTCCATTGCTCAAAGACTGGGTTTCCATTGCTCGAAGCCCAATCTGCCAGTTGCAAACATTAAAAAATGAACTCTTCAAGAAGTCCAGTCAACCCTTTGGCAGCAAATTCACTTTATCAGATCCTTTAATCCTAGAATGTATAGTTTAACCAGGATTAACACAAACTTGTCATTAGTTTGCTTTTCTTCCCTACCGGACTTCATTCAACACACCATTATGGACCTGCAGTGTGTTTGGTCCACCAGCATAGCATCCTGAATAATATTACATGAAATCGAGGTATATATTTTTACAGAAAAGGGGTGTGATAGTGGCTCAAGATCAGAGGATTCATCAAGTTCATTCACTACCCAGAAGCTTCTGTCTATAACAACCTGTGGAAGACTCGGCTAGAGTGCCAGCTGGATGATCCCCTGCAAGGATGGGGCACCATCCTCCAAGATGCAGTGCGTCCCCTAAATCAACTCCAGAAAAATTGGCATTTTAAGCCACATAAGTTTTGGTTGCAGTAGCTGTCCTTTGTATTGTGGGATATTTAGCAGCTTCCCTGGCTGTACCTTCTAATAGCCAGGAGCATCCCCCCTTCAAGCTGTGATAGGAAAAATGTCTGCAGACATCACTGTATGTCCCTTATAGACACAGAAATGCCCCTTTCTTGAGAACCAGTGCTCTGAATCAAAAATTGTAGCAACAATAGTACCGTCCCTCATAATAAAACACAAATGTTCCCAGTGACCACCTACAAGAATTTGTGCATCCTGTGTCTGCAACTCCAGGATCTGTATGTTTAGGAGTCTGGGCTGCAGCAGGAGCAATAAGTTCACCAGGGTATACAGCAAAAATCCAATTACATTTCAAGCTCTGGCTGTTATCGAGTCACTTCAGATTTCTTGAGCCATAAGAAGGCAAATAGAGGAATCAGCATCATTCTTTCGGGGTAACTGACACTGATGCTCTGGAGAAGGTAGAGCTTCTGTTACACAATAGGAACAGGGAAGAATATGTTGGGGGAAAAGGGATCTACATGAGTATTTCTTGGGATCCCATTCCGTGATTTTGATGGGAAATCGACAAGTTCTGCAGTCACAGCCTAGGAGGAGGGGATGACCAGGGACTCAGACCCATGAAGAATGGGTTTGCGTCACCCCACCAGGTCAGCCATCTAGACCACAGAGGCCTAAAAATTCTAGAATAGATATTAGAAAAGGGAAATAATGAATGGTGGTAACAATGGTAAGGGCTTCAGTTCATCATGCTAATTGCCCTCTCATTACACGAAGAAGAGGGGTCCCCAGAATTTTGGTAGATCTTCTTCTACAACTTCTAGGGAAAAAAAAAATCAGTGGACCCACACAACACAAGGTGTGGGCTGTTGTGGGTGCTGTATGGTTCCATCCAGTCCTGGTGACTTTGGGATTCCAGCACGCCTTTCCTCAGCTGCTGAAAGTCATCAGGGATTGCCTGCAGGTAAAGGGAGTTGCTATCCCAAGACCTTCCTGGGAAACCCAAAATGCTTGTACTCATGCCCTTAATACCCACATTGTTCCTGGACTTCTAGAGCAGAGACCTGATGCCGTCACTGTCTCTCAATGACAGACAGCTCAGGATGTTCAAGCTCTGTGGCTTTGTTCAGAATTCTCCCTTCTGGTCCTTTAATATCTAACTAAAAAAAAAAAAAAAAAAAAAAAAGCCTGCCTCCTCCTTCCAGCCTCTCAAGAACAATAATTTTAATCAGTTTGAGAGAATTCATTTGTTAAATGCTCCAGGCCTGATGGTGTTTAGGAAGAAATGTTGCTTCATAATTCTATCATTTTTTTTTCATGGTTACTGACCCGTTTAGGTTTCCTCTTTTTACAATTTCGTAATTCTTCTTTTCCCAGAAAAGTATCTGTTCCAGGATCCCAAATGTGTCTTAATAGAGTTAAATAATGTTTTTTTTTCTGCATCTCTGGTAATTTCTCCATTTTCCTTTTGATTTAGTTTATTGTGCTCTCTGTGGTTTTCTTTATTGAGCTCGCTAATGGATTATCTGTTTTATTGACTTTTCCCCTAAAGAGTCTTTTCATGTATTATCAATTTTGACATTGAGTTTTTCTTTCCTTTTTAAATTATTTTCTGCTTTTATCTTGATTATTTCCTTCCTTCCGCTTTCCCTTGGTTTAATTGGTTGGTCATTTTCTAATTTCTCATGTAGAATGTAATTCACTTATTTTAAATCATTCTTTTTTGTGCAGCAAGATGAATATTAAAAGCTTTGCATTTTTCTCTAATCAAAGCTTTTCCTACATACTTTAGGTCTGGAAATGAGTATTTTCATTATGTTTATTTCCTTATTACTATGTAATTTTCTTTTTTAATTTATTTTTAAATTAAATTAACTTTAATATTTTTAATTACCCAAAAGTAATTAAACAGAGGAGGTTTTATAAATTACAAAGTGGTTAGGATATTTTTGTTGCTATTTATTTTATAATTTCTACATATGTAGCTATATGACAAGAGATATGGGATGATACTCTTTCTAATTAAGTATTTTCTCATGATAAAACATTTGGTTGTTACAAAAAAAATCTTATCCCATTAATTGCTGCAATATCATGCTGGCTTAATTTGGCACTTTATTTTTTCTTGTTGTTGTTAATCTTTAACTATTTTCTTGCTGTTTCCTATCATTTTATTATTTGATCTGCAGTATGCATCTGCTTTCCTGTAATTTTCTCCCTCCCAAAATTTAGAAAACATAAATTTTGTTTTCAGATTTTACTTTCACATCCTCATTTCTTTTTACTAACTTTAGAAGTGAACCAGAATCAACTGACTCAATTTTTTAAAGATTAAAATAATTATCACATTGGGACTTTTGTAGTAAGTACATTACAATTTTACTAACAGTGTATGGTATGTGATGTAGATTTCTTTCAACATTTGTAACACTTAAATTTTATTGCATAACAATAATTCCAAACTTGTTTAGCTTCAGTTCTACATTTAAATAGGTTCAATCATCACTTTCAGCCTTTTCACATAATGCCTTCCACATTCCTTTGTTCCTTGTTTTGATTACTCTCTTAGTTGACTTGGCTTTGTTAAGTCATAGATTTGAAGGCATTTCATGTATGTGGTAGTCCTTGAGTTCTTGCACATTTGAAATTCGCTCTCTGGTCCCTGTCTAGAGAATGCCTAGGTATAAGACTCTTTGGTCCCACGTTTCCCTTTCCCCTCTCTAGACCTTGCTTTATTGTCTTTTGGCACTGAATGATGCTGAACCAGCCTTATCTTTTCACAGAGATGACTTTTTATCTTCTGCCTGGATAAGCACAGGGTTCTTTCTTTTCCTTTTTTAAAGAACCTTTATCAATACAAGTCTTTATATTAATCATTCTTGAAGAATTTGTTTCCTTTAAAAACACACTATGGCCCCACTTACGTATTTATGTCTCCCTTAATTTTAAGCTTGAAGACTTTGGCTTTAGAATATTGTTATTTGTAGCTCTTGATTTTTTTTCTGTTACAAATGCAATACTGACATTCACCCTACTTTTCTGAGGCAAATCTGCTCCAGTAGATGTGAAATAACTTCCAGAATATATCGTTAAGTGGAAAAAAGTACAAAAGACTATATATAGTATGCTACCTTTTGGATAGAAATCATTTGCGCATTTCTTATTTTTGCAAATAGAAACACTTCAAGTCTAAATCAGAAACTAATGAATTTGATTACCTCTGTATGTGGAGAAGGGGGGCTGGGTGGGAAGGATAAGGGAAGCAATGTATGTTTTTAACACCTGGAATTATATTAATGATCTACATATGCAAAAAAATAAATTTAAACCAACAAGAACACAAGGAACTCTAAAATTGAATGCAAAGAGAAACAGATCTATTACTTCAAATGAAGGGGAAAAAAGAATCCACCCAAGTATTTTTGAACTATGTACTCTTAGTCTAAAGAAAATAAAAAACTGAAAATATATAGTATACTACCATTGGTAGGGTTTTTTTTTTTTAGTGGTGTATGCTTAAAAATTCTGAAACTATTTTAGGTATATTGTAGGATTGAACAAATGAGTAAACCCATTAGTGTTGCTGAGAATCTCATTTCTCATAAGGGAGATACTGATATGGAGTAAGAGAAGGCAACTAGGAACCCTATAGGACTGCAGTCAATGTATCAGTATAAACTCATGGTGCCTTATATATGTATACATGTGTATGCACGTGTGCACACACTCATTTTTTTT
>CM053615.1:16864868-16882636 GCA_028646535.1 Procyon lotor
GATGTGTTGAGATTTTGGAACTTGGTTGAAATTTCCAGTTTTGCTGGTATGAGTTTTGGTCTTTCTTTTTCTCTATCTTCACTGGCAGTTCAGCAGGAGGTTAAAAGAGGCTGCATAAGGAACTGTTAGCCTGATGCAATTTTAAGCTGAAAGTTGCTTTAATCCTTTTTAAAGAAGCCATTAGTCTTCATTTATTATTTCTTCATTGTACTCTCTGGTCACTGTTAAAACTTGGAGGTGTTTAGTTTGGCTTGCTAGCTTTCCTGGCTTTACTAATGCCCCTGTAAATTATCAAAGACATTCTCAATGTTTAGGCAGATCCATTTTTTTTTCCCTCCTAGGAAAATACAAAGTAGAAAAGTATGTTCCGCGGCTCTCCTAACATGACTTGCTCAGCCATTCCACATCTCAGTATCCTGGGGCAAGCTCAAATAGCCCTTCTCTCCCTGAGGTGGACAACGATCATTTCTAGCCCTTTCTTCACTTTGCACAGCTTTCCCAGGCCCGAAATGAGTCTGCTAGAGTTGAATTATTCTCACGGCAACAGGAGAAGCTGCTGAAAGGCAGCTGCTGTCACTCTCTCGATCCTATAATCTCATAATTTCTTCATGGCCTCCTGCACACCAGGGGTCACCGAACAGCCTTCCACACCTGCTGGTGTTATTCCTGCAACCCTTCCCCAGGGCCCTCAAAACCGGAGTTGGACCTTTTCTTGGCTCCCTGCTGCTAAAAGCCAAACAAAGGGAAGGGAGAGAACATCATTTATAAAAGCCTCTTTAGAGAGTGTCAGGATGGGAGTGAGTGTCTACAAGACATTTATCTCTGGAGGAAAACAATCTCTCAAAGCACATACCTTGGCGTCCAACATGGATAGGTTTATAGGTAAACATGGTTTAACTGTAACCTTTAGCCACCACAGCTCCAGGCAGACTTTCATTTCCCATTCTTCAGTCATGAGCATCGATTCTGGCTTTGTAGCCAGTACTTTCTCAGGTGAGCGGGGAAGGCTGGGCCCACGGACATCTGAGTGCGTCGACAGGGAGACTGAGAGCCCGAGAGTGCTACCCACGCTTTTAGCCCTCAGCCATGTCAGATTCCTGCTAGCCCTCTCCACCTCACTCCCCATAATTCCTTCTTGGGCTCCCACATTCTGCTATTACCAAGGGGAACAGAGAGGTGGACGGGTTAAAACTAAGGGGCTCTGCATGACCTATCTTTCCATTTAGTCAAAACAGTAGCAATGATGTCCACGACAGTCCTGTCCCCACAACCCAGGACTGAGAAAAGAGTACAGTTACCAGAAACATCTTTACCATAGAGTTAGAGGAATTTCAGATATGTTCTTTGATTCCTATAGGATATTGCTCCCATTTAATATAATGGAATGTCACCATCATATTCCATTTCACAAACATCCCCAGTGTTCAGTAGATTTTTTTTTAAAGATTTTATTTATTTATTTGACAGAGAGAGAGAGATCACAAGGAGGCAGGCAGAGGGAGAGGAGGAAGCAGGCTCCTTGCTGAGCAGATAGTCCCATGTGGGGCTCCATCCCAGGACCCTGAGATCATGACCTGAGCCGAAGGCAGAGGCTTTAGCCCACTGAGCCACCCAGATGCCCCTGTTCAGTAGATCTTGAGGGGAAACCCCAATCCCGTCATTTTGTTGATGGTGCTACTCATGGGGCCATGTTCTGGGTGAATTTCTCCAGAACTCATGTGTGAATTTTTTTCTCCCCACTATCGACACAACAACTTTCATACAGCTTCTCTCCCTGATGAGAGGAGTAGAGAAGGCTAACCGTTCCAGGTTTATTTTTCAAAATAAATAAATTTTTTTCCAGATATTTAAAACTGTGATGGGTGAGAGTGACATAAACACATTTTAGTTTTAAAAATATCACCCCCATCCCTATAAAGGGAAAAAAAGGAACGAAAAATAAAAAGAATCACACATATGCATTGCCACAAACACAAAAATTAGCCCTACCTCATACAAAAAACTCCAAAAATATGTCAGTGCATACACGAATTTAAACTCATCAGAAAAGAAAGGATGCAAAGAACAAAATCTAAAGCTCAAAACCAGAGTGCATTGCAATGCATTTAGTTATGAGAATAAAATATTCCTTGGTCTGGAACGTCCTCCATCAATCCACAAACTACCTGCAAAAATCCTTCCCACTTCAACTGTGCTTAAATAGTACCAGCTCAGTAAAGTCCAATTTGTCATCCCCTACTGTCCTGCCAAGTGCAATTATATCACTCTTACTTGTGGGTTTTCATGCCTATTTTAAATAGCATATATCAGTTTGCTATGTAAATATCTGTTCCCTCAACTAAGTTATACAGTTTTCATAATGAGTAAGTGGCATATAGTAGATATCATAACTGTCCAATGAATTGCTTGATGTATTAACTCAAAGAATACAGCCTTTTTTTATGATTTTATTTACTTATTTGTTTATTTATTTTCGAGAGAGCAAGAGTGAGAGAGCACAAGCAGGGGGAGCAGCAGGGGGAGAAGGAGAAGCAGGCTCTCCCCTGAGCAGGGAGCCCTGATGTGGGGCTCGATCCTACAACCTGGGCAGAAGGCAGATGTTTAACTGACTGAGCCACCCAGGTGCCACCAAAGAACACAGCCTTAACTAAAATAGAAAAAGTCTACTTGATCACTCAACCCAAGCTAGAAGCCTAAGTAGTTAGAGACACAAAATTAAAAAGTATATGACTGCCTTCCATAGCCAATATATGACATGTAAAATAGCACTAATGCATTTTGCTTGGGAGATAACCCAGTATGGATGGCAGGGCCCTAACTACACAATTTGAGGGTCTCAGTTCTAAATGAAAAAGCAGGGCACCTTGTACAAAAAGTGGGAAGAAAGTGCTATTAAAGTTACTAAGTTAATAAAGTCTTTTCCTTTCTTTTGCAGCCTTTTTTGCTATTCATCATAGTGTTTTTTATTTGTGATTTAATATAAGTCTAAGTAAAGAAAAATTAAAATGTGTAATAATTGGGATGAATTTTACCATTTATCTTTATATTGTGCAATGCTAGTTTTAAATTCAAATAAAGGGGATTTAATTCATAGGCAGAATCACCAAAATTACACGTGTGTTTTATAACTCATATATGTATATGTATGTCATTCTTACCAAGAGTGTAAACAATGAACTGAACTAACTCAACTGTTAGTGAAAAAAATGCATTTTTAAAAAAGATTTTATTTATTTATTTGACAGAGAGGAGAGAGATCACAGTTAGGCAGAGAGGCAGGCAGAGAGAGAGCGGGGAAGCAGGCTCCCTGCTGAGCAGAGAGCCCCATGTAGGGCTCAATCCCAGGACGCTGAGATCATGACCTGAGCTGAAGGCAGAGGCTTTAACCCACTAAGCCACCGAGGCGCCCCCCAAAAATGCACTTTTTGATATGTGCAGGTTCTACCAACATTCTCTACCTTCAGCTTTCTGATGAATAATGAAGGACTAAAAAGAAAGAAAAATAAATAACTGAGTTGTGCTATCTTTCCTTTATCCTCCTATGTCGCTATTTTTAGCATAAGCAATTGGTAGGAAATAATACAAGTAAGAAAATATGTAAGATTCTTTGGTTGTTTCTGTTTCTTACAATGTCATTATTTTCTTGATATATTTTGTTTTATTTAAAAGTAAGCTCCATGCCCTGCATGGACTCAATGTGGGACTTGAACTCAAGACTTTGAGACCAAGACCTGAGTTATCCCAAGAGTTAGATGCTTAACTGACTAAGCCACCCAGGCGCAAATTCTAGATCAAATGAAAAGCACAGCCTCTTAGGATTGTCCATGGAGGGGCCACTGGAATTCTGCACTCATGGGGCATTGTGTACATTATAAATTAATAGGGTGGCAATGAATGGAAGATATATGTACTGCACATATCACACATGCCCCATTGTCCCACTGGGTTTTATTTACCAAATACAAGTTCAAAGATAAAATTATCAATAATTTCAAGACAGTAACAGCAGAGTATTAAATGAAGCATGGACCCTTCTGAACCACACACCCATGGACCTGATCGATGGATTCATGCGCTATGCAATATGAGCCCGTAACTTGGAGGTAAAGTCCACTGAGGTATCCACTACCAACTGACAGTTACCATACCAACTTTTCTCATTTCTGTTAAAACAGACTTTCGGTGTATCTCCTCATTTTCACTTTCAGGTGGAAATATCATCCACTCACACTGGACTCCTGGAAGATTGCCACAAAACCAAGGGGTATTTGGGGCTATGCTGAGGGTATTCCTAGTTCCAAAGTTTTCTATGCATTTAACAGCCTGACTTACTAAGCAGAACATTCGCCAGCAGAGTGCAGTGAAAAGAAATGCATGTCCCATGAAGCCCTTGCTGGGCTTCTGCCTGCCTAAGCCTGTTGAATTTTCATCACGAGTGGGAGGATTGCACGCCCTAAGATGTTAAGCACAATTCTGGTAGAAATCCGAAGGCGGAAACCTTCTCCATCACCAACAACAGGGCTTGCTCAGCTGATAATGGAACTACCGCTGCTGCCTGAGAAAGATTACTGTTAGCATTTTGGAAAAGGCAGTAGAGTGACCTTTCTTTCTGAAAGCCAAAGACACAAAGTGTCTGACAGCTTTGCTGATGGATTTTTTTCTTCTTTTTTCTTTCCACACCTGGGATTCAAGAGGCATTAAAGCACTTTCAAGCCAAAGGAGCTATCCTCATCTCCATGGAGCTTTTCACATTGCGTTCTACCACTTAGCAATTAATTAGATTATGACTGATTATTATTTACTTTTCCTGTCACTTCATTCTACCAACAGAAGCTTACGCCATCCTCCCAAAGAGCATTTCTGTTTATTAATAGGATCCTCTTAACTTTTGGTGAATGTTAAATTTCAATGAAACATGATGAATAGGATGTAATACCAGCAATAATGTCGGTGTAAAGTAAGAAAGGTAAAATAACTAAGAGATTATTTTTCGCTCCTGCAAAAATTACCCCAGTATGCGTGACTGATTTTTTGTCCGTTTTTGAGGCATAATTTGTACAGTAAAATTTACCAATTTATAATATACAATTCGATGGGTTTTGACAACTGTGTATCACCACCACAGCATGATAGAGAACATTTCTTTGCTCTACCCATACTATGCCACTTTGTAGTAAATACTTCTGATTTCTGCCACTAGAGTTCTGCCCTTTTAAGAAGTTCATATAAATGGATTTGTACAGCATGTACTTCTTTATGACTGGCCTATTTCACTTGACAAGATGCCTTTGAGCTTCATCCATGTCATATGTCTTAGTTTATTCTTTCTTATAAATGAGTAGCATCAATTATATGGTTATACCTCATAGGTATGAGGTAAATTTGTTTATCCATTTACCTATGGTAAATTTGTTTATCCATTTACCTGTTGATGGAAATTTAATGTATTCCTAATTTGAAACTATTACGAAAAAAGCTGCTATGAACATTTTTGTACTAGCTTTTTTTTTAAAGATTTTATTTACTTATTTGAGAGAAAGAGAGCACATATGAGAGAGAGAGAGAAAAAGAGAGAGAGAGTGCATGAGCATGCATGCACACAAATTAAGAAAGGAGGCAGAGGACGAGGGAGGAGCAGACTCCACGCTGAGCAGTGAGCCCAATGCAGGGCTCCATCTCAGGACCTTCAGATCACAACCTGAGCCAAAGGCAGACACTTAACTGACTGAGCCACCCAGGTGCCTCTGTACTCATTTTTAAAGGGACGTATGATTTTATTTCCTTTAGGCAAAACTCTAGTAGAATGCTGGGTCGTAAGTACATGTTTAAGTTTATAAGAAGCTGCCATACTATTTCCCAGTGCAGCTATTATATTTCTCATTCCCACCAGCTATGCATAAGATTGTTAACATTTCCCCACCAACACTTCTCATTGTCAGTTTTTTGGATTAAAACCATTCTGGTAGGTATGCAGAGACATCTCCTGGTGGTATTTATTTGCCTTTTCTTAATAATTCATGACGTTGAGCATCCTTTTATAAGCTTATTGATCATCTATGAAATCTCTGCACAAATTTTTGCCTCACTGTTTTTTCAGCAAACTATTCTTTTATTATGGAGTTGTAAGAGTTTATACACACACACATACACACACACACACTCTGGATATATCATATAGTTTGCAAATATTTTATCTAAGCCAATGCCTTGACATAATGTTCCTACAAGGATCTTTTAAAGAGCAAACATTTATAACTGATGAAGTTTAATTTGTCCATTTTTCTTTTATAGTTCCTAATTTTTATGTTCAATTTAAAAAAAGCTTTGCCAACACAAGGTCATAGATTTTTTAAAAAAAAAAGGTTTTTATTTACTTATATTTACTGTTTCAAGTGCCCATCATTTTTCTGTATGGATTCAAATAGAATATTGTTTTCTTTCTTTCTGAAAACTTTTGTCAATGTCTTCTCCTGTGCATATCTGCTGGCAATAGATCCTCTCAGCTATTGTTAGTCTGGAAAAGTCTTTTATTTTACTTCATTTTTCAAAGCTCTTTTTGCTGAGTACAGAGTTCTAGATCTATGTTTTTCTTTTGTTTTGTTTTTTCTTTCAGGATTTTAAAGATGCGGCTCCATTGTCTTCTGACATGCATGATTACCTAAAGGAAATCTGATGTCATTCTTATCATGGCTGATCTGTATACATAATGTGCCTTTTCTCTCTGGCTGCTTTTAAATTTTTTATCATTAGTTTCCACAAATTTGAGTGTGATGTGCCTTAGTGCGTTTTGTCTGTTTCAGTCTCAGTGAGATTACTGGATCTGTGAGTATACAGATTTCAACAAATTTGGATATATTTTGGCATTATTTCTTCAAATGGCTTTTCTGTTCCTTCTTCTCTCTCCACTCTTTCTGATAATCCAGTCAAACATAATGCAGGACTCTTTATATTGTACCACAACTTCCTAATGTTCTTACTCTTCTCTTGATCTCTTTTATCTCTCTGTGCTTCACTTTGGTTGTCTCTTTTGCTATTTTTAAATTTACTACTCTTTTCTCATACAGTGTCTAATCTGCTGTTAATGCCATTCAGTGTGTGTTTTGGATGTTCAATTTTTTAATCTCTAAAAGTTTCACTTGTATCTTTCATATCCTTTCATTTCTCTTATTAGTATAAGGTTTTCCTCTATGCTTTCAAAATATGGATTATATTTATCATAAATACCTTTAAGTTCTTATCTACTAAATCTATCATCTGTCGATTTTGGGCCCCCTTTAATTCCTCCTGGGTATTCATAGTATTTTCCGGCTTCTTTTAATGCATGATAATTTGTTATTGAATGGTTGGCATTGTGTTTGAGCTTGATTGGATGTACTGGGAACAGCCTAAATATAAACAACTAGATTTTGCTGTAGTTGTTGTATTCATTTAAGTATTACTGATATTTATTCTTGGATTCAGTTAGGTACTTGAAATGATATTGATCAATTTTACAGTTCCTTTTAAGCTTTTTAAAGGTGACTCCAAAGCAGCTTTTAGTCTATAGCTAATTTGGCCCCCACCACTGAGGATCAATACATGATGAACTGTGTTTCTCTATTCTGACCACTTAGAATGAAAACTTATTTCCAGCCTGTGTGAGCTCTGGCTTTCTTCCCCCAACTTCTTTCTAGTTTTTGCCCCTTACTTTGGGCAGTTTCCTCCCATGCATGCACAGATCAATAGTTAGCCAAATACTCTGGGGAATCCCTTGGCAGAGCCTCTCTGCATCTCTTTCCTGGCCACCAAATGATAAGCACCTTGTCTTCTACAAACTCCAAACTCTGACTCTTTAACTCAGCAAAGCTGCTTGGTTCAGTTGAGTTTCTGCTCTTTAGCACTATGGACTGAACACTCTCATTAGATAGTAAACTAGGGTAGTCATAGGGCTTACTCCATGTGTTTTATTTTCCTCTGATATCACTGATCTACATTGCTTGTTTTCCAAAGTGTGGAAATTGCTTTTCATATCGTTTTCCTGTTTCTAGTTATTTAGGGTAGGATGGTAAATACTATCCCCAGTATTCCTTTATGCTAGAAGCATTAATCTTCTTGATATATCTGGTTTTAATGTAGGGAAAATTGTAACAGCAACTGTTGACCATACCTAATGGGAAAACTACACGTCTTCACTTAGGTATCTTTAACAGAAACTCAAGGGTATTAATTCAAGATCCAGTTCATACTTTTGTTACAAATATACAGAACTGATATATCTCTAGATATATCTCATGCCAAAGTTGCTGAGACATTGAATGGAGGAAGGACTGAAATTTTCTCCCATTGCTCCTTTGCTTCCTTTCATTAAGATTATGATGCCAAACTAGTTGTAGCAATTTAGTTAAAATCAACATTTTATTCAAAGTGTCATCTCTAATTTTTATTGACTATTTTCTTTAAAAAGTATTCACTAAGCATCACTTATGTGTAAAGCTGTATGTTAGCTACTGGAAGAACACAAGGGGATAAGTTATACATAATCTCAATTACAAGGAACTTATGGCATACTATCACTTTAACATAAAGCAGAATAAAAAATGCCATATGACAGAAATAGAGGATATTAATATGAGTATACAGAGACCAATTATTACTCTTAGAGACTGAATAGCTAACTTTTACTAAGTATTTTTTTAGCTAGGCATCTGAAATGCCTCATATGTATTATCACATTGAATCCTCAAATATATTCTATGAGATGGATGCTATTAATATCTCCCTTTTACTCACAACAAAACTGAAACCCAGAGAGTTACCCTCAAAAATCCCTTGCTCAAAAATCACAAATATATGGCAAATGCAGAATTTGAACTCAGAGACAATCAAGTTCTTAAACACTAATTATAGTAGGAAAAGGTCCACAAACACTGCCATTGAGCTGACCTTAGAAAGATGAGTTTGATTTAGGCAGACAGAAAGTAAGAGAAAATATTTCAGGCTTAGGAAGAGGAATAATGTGGGGCATAATGTTGGAAAACTATCACAATGACCCTCAAATACCACACAAAAGAGAATTGATTTGGTAGTTCATAATTATGCATTTATCTAGGTATTAGTTTCAATGGGGCCAATGTTTAATCCACCATGGATGTTGCTGCTACTGATAAGAGTAGTCTGACTGCAATTACACTACATGTAGTGTATCCAGAAATGGTGGGTTTTCCATAGTAGTGCTAGATAAGTAGTAGTCACACCAAGATGTAATTTAGTCTGAATATGCCACAAAAATTCCTATAGCCTTTCTTGTCTCAGTAAAGACTGTTCCCCAGGGGAATAAGGATCCAAACATATAAAGCCTACTGCTTTATTCTCATAATAAATCCATCATCTTCCTATATTCTGTTTAATAGCTTTCAATCCACAAAAAATAAGGGTGCTATGTATTTGTGCACAGCACACTGCAGCATTCTAGGCATGCGGCTGCTGCATTTTGTTCAATATAACACATTGGTCTTCCCAAGCATTTGGCCATCAAGGTTTATAGTTACCCTGTGATCAGTCTGCTATCAGTTGTATACCACATAATCAGATGATGATCTGGTAGAGAATAGTTCCTAGACATTTCTTCCCAAATGATATCCTTTGTAACTGGAAAATGGGAGTCAAAAGATACTAGCACATTACTAGAATTTCTTTTAGCCATCAAAAATTAGTCTATTTCAGTAACATACGGTATGGCTAAAATATTTCCCAGAGCAATGTCACTCAGGCTTGTGGACTTCCATTCCATCTCAAGTTCCAAAAGCAAGGGTAGTCTTGGCAATAATACAGAGTCAGCATTTTGAATATCTGATTATGCTAAAAGACCATATCATTCTCCTGCCTTCCTTATTAGACTGTATTTCTGACATGGACCAAGACACCATGAGCATTTCAGGTTTCAAGGTTATTTTATCATTTGGACATGGAGGAAGGATCAATCAGTACCAGCAATTGTCTCTCAAACAACATGTATCTTATAACAATGTCTGTAAATTATCTGATCCAAATCCCAGCAATCCCTGCTGGGAATCACTAATGGGTTTTGTCAAAGGCTCCAGTCTATATTAAATGGGACTTGCAGATACTTTAAAACTACTTCCGAGTCTGGATCATAAGAACCCAAAGGCATTGATTAAGCCACTGTTTCTTGCAATTCAGACATAGCCTGATGTTGTTTGGGCCCCCACTGAAACACAGTCTTATTCAGGCAGTTTTATGTCAAGGACCTAGCAATATTTCCAAATGTGGAATATGCATATATAACCATCTGTGATTATCCAATAGTTAGCAGTGGGTCATCTACTTGAATTTGCTCCTCTATTCTGTAGCATTCAAAACCAAGGAGACTGCTCTTAGCTTAAGTCTCTCTCACAACTCATTTTATTAAAGGTTCTTCAGAAAACTGTCATATTGATCCACAAAATGAGACAACTCCTTCATACTATATCTCCTGGTTTCAATAGTTTTTTGGTTTCTCCTTATCCCCTAACTCCTAGACTACACCTGATTGGTGACCAAAGGCATAGAGATGTTATCTGTTGTGGCAACATATTTTTCCCCCTTGGTAGTGGCTCTAAGGCCAGTGGCCATAGCCTAGACCAGCCAAAATCTGACCATAGCACAGTGGTATAATCTGCCCTAATATTCTCCCTTAATTTCATCTTGGTTATGAAAAATACTAATAATAGATGAAAAATAATCAAGGAATTGAATGTTTACCTTGTTTCTTATTATTTTGTATTTCCCTAAGTATACAGTGAACCAATTCCCCAATAGTTGAGTTGATCACTTCTAAATTTCAGTGGCAACTTTTGTCTTCAGTAGCTGATGTCAGGGCAGCTGTTACTTCATACTATGGGTGACTTGGTAGCCATCCAGCCATCAAAAGCTTATCATTCTTCCTTTTCCCAGACAATACTTTCTCCCTTCTTTAGTGAGTAAGAGATATTCCAGCAAATCCCACTTCAGATTCCAACTGTATTGCAAGTCCTCCAGACCACCTCTGCCTCAATGAGTTGCTGAGTCACTAAGCACATATTCATGGTTTGCAGTGAGTAATTACAGTGTAAGTATACTGTTTGACAATGGTGTCAACACTGATAAACTTAGACTCCCAGTAACGACATATGACAACACATGTACAGTGTTGCCAATCAGGGAAACTCACCTGAACCTTAGTGTCTGGGCTTTTATTGGTGGTCATGTAGGCAAGCAGTGTCTGCATAACTGATCACAACTACTCAAACTCTAGCCTTCCAGAATGAAAATAGGCATTCATCATAAATCATACTGTTAACAGGAACTATGAACTATGTGGCTCAAGGCCTCAGTCATACCAAAACATTCTTACTGGGCAGATTATTCCAAGGTCTTAGAGTTTATCTCCCAGAAACCAGCCAAAGGCCAGTCTCAAAGATAGGCCTTTCTTGGAAATGTGAGGGCTTTGAGTAGCCTAGGCCTGCTGAATTAACCCTTTCCTACACACATCTTAGTCAAACTGCTGAAAACTGAAGGTAAAGAAGAGATTTTGAAAGCAATCAGAGAAAAATGAGACATTCTATATAGGTGACAAGGATATAGATTACCTGTCTTCTCATCAGATACAACAGAAATCAGACCACAACAGAATTGCATCTTTAAAATGCTGAAAAATAGTAAAAACTGTCAACCAAAAACTCTGTATCTGATAAAATGATCTTTCAGAAAGGATGGTGAATAAAGGCATTTTTGGAGAAATGATAAATCTGATAAAATTTGCCACCATTCAAAAAAAAGAACTTCAGGCTGAAGGAAAATTATACCAGATGGACACTTGAATTTACAGAAAAGGAGGAAAGGCATTATAAATAGTAAATATGAGGGTAACTATAAAATACAAGTTTCTTTTGAGTAAATAACCAATAAGGAAACCCTGTCACAGCCAGTCAACTAGTACTAAAGATTCAGTAACAGCGGCATTATTCCTCCCAGAGGATGTTTACAAAGAATTAAAAGTAGAATTTCAAAGGAGCTGATATACAGAAAAAGTTGAAATGTGGACAATTATAATTAAAAGGGATGAACACCAAGTTTATCAACACCTCTACAGTACAACTTTCAGTACCAGATTGAGTAGTAACCTGTGGGTAAGCCTTTAGGCAAGTAAGTCTGCCTGACATCTGATGACTCGAAACAGGGCATCGTCTCTCGTCACACAGAGTGTTTAGCAGACTGTATGGCAAAGGCACAATACGACAGGTTGTTCACACTGTGGTTAATTGATCAATTCTTCTTAATGGTAATTAAAGGGACTTTAATTAATGACAAATCCAATTCAAGCACAAAAAGCAGTTCTAGCCTAAATCATCCAGAACACAGCTAATACCATAGTAATAGAAGTCATATACTCTCATAAAACACATACTCTATAAAGTCCAAAGTCTTTACAATTTTGAAAGAATTCTTCACACCTTTTTTCAGAGAAAGGGACATATTTTTATTTTACACAAAAGTCTAACCTTGCTTGTCCATAGCAGAGTAAATGCAATAAATCAGAAGGAGAAACGGTACCATTAGTAGCTGATACTTAATGAAGAAAAACAGTTGTTTAGAGGCTGCATAAAGAAGATGTCAGAAAAATAATTGTAAAATATTCAAATTTAAGAATTCAAGCAAAAAATAAGACCATTTATTGAGGGAATAAAATATTTTACACTTAAAGAAAATGCTGATATATCAAACAATGGGAAAACTTGTTTAATATTTCAGTTCCTAATATTAAAGTCAAATGTGATGTATCTGAGAAAATAAATGCTTTACATGTGATAAATATTGCATTTAAATGTATAAGCTTCAGTTATTTAGAGAATGCCCTCATGTGCATTCCCCCAAAGCCAGATGATCCTGTGCTACTTTAATTACACAAATGACCACCTGGCTCACACGTGACACATGCATGCATACATACGGTAATACACTCAGAAAAATTCACTGATTCTCAAACTATGATAAGCAAATTTATTCTCAAGTTACAAATACCAATTATTTTCTGGCTCATTAAAAAAAAATCCCCTCTCTGAAAACTATGTCAAATATATCTTTGCATCAGATATCCCAGAAAATATGGCAAATAGCAAATATTCTGCAATTAGAGAGAGTACGTCATTGAATTTTTAAAGAAACTGACCATTTTTAACACTAAGAAACCTGCTGATCATTTCTGTTTTCATAGCAAAAGAAAAATATATCAGGCAACTCCAACCATTAGAGAAATACTAATAGTTGATAGGTTACAAATCTGTTAACAGCTCTTTCACCATGACACATGACGGTATATACCAAAGTTTATTATTGAAAGATCACTAACTGCTTACCACTAGGCCCAGAAATAAACATTTGCATATATGGTCAAATGATTTCTGACAAGCATGTCAAAACCATTCAGTGGGAGAAAAGACAGTCTTTTTCCAAATGGTGCTGGAAAAACTAGATATTCACATGCAAAAGAAAGAAGTTAGCCCTTACCCTACTTATACACAAAAATTAATTCTAGATCAAAGACCTAAACATATGAGCTACAACTATAAAATTCTTAGAAGAAAAATAAGGCAAAAACTTATTTGCCTTATGGACTTAGCAATAGATTGGATTTAGCAATGATTTCCTGGATACAATAGTGAAAGTACAGGCAACAAAAGAAAAAAGTTAAACTGGATTTCATGAAAATTTCAAAATTGTGTGCATTCGAAGGACACTATCAACAGTGTTAAAAAGTAATCCACAGAATGAGAAAAAATAGTGGCACATCACATATCTGATAAGGGGTTAATAACTAGAAAGTACAAAGAACTCCTAAAAATCACCAAGGAAGAAACAATCCAATTCAAAAATGGGCAAAGGACTTACCTAGATAGTCCTCTGGAGAAGACATATAAATGACCAATAAGCACATGAAAAAGATGCTCAAATCACTGTTAGGAGAATCAAATCAAAACCACAATGAGATTCCACGTGACAACTATTAGCATGGGGCTACTCAAAAATCAATCAATAAATAAGTGTTGGCAAGGATGTAGAGAAATTAGAACCCTTGGGCACTGTTGGTGGGTAAGCTATCACAAAAAGAAGAATAACATGATTTTACTTATATGAGGTATCTAGAGTAGTCAGATGATAAAGACAAAAAGTAAAATGGCTGGGGAGAGAGAGGTATGGGTAGTTATTGTTTATGGGTACAGAGTTTAGTTTTGCCTGATGAGAAAAGTTCTGTAGATGAATGGTGGTGGTGATTGGAATCAACAATAAAAATGTACTTAATATCACTGCCCTTGAAAATGACCACAATGGTAAATTTCATGTTATGTGTATGTAACACCCAAAAGAATAGAACAAAATGCAAAGCTTACTGTCCAAAAATATCTGTAACCCAATTTCATCCACAAAGTTGTAAATTTATCATCATATTTAAGTAATTCTTTACTTGTAATTAGGCTCCAGATGCTCTCTTTCCCCACTCTTAGTTCTTGCAAACTTTTTATCTCTCACCTCTCCACCCTTTGCACAAAGTTCCCTGGTCGTGTGACAGGAAGTGGTTTCTTCACATAATGAAAAATGTCCTTGAGAATTCAGACCTCCTTTGTGTAACAAGACAGATTCAATGCTGGCTTTTAAGGGAGGTGGGGCTTTCTGTGTAGGCCCCAGAGCATCCCTTGAAAGCCTGGCAATACGAGAAATGTCTGTCTCAGTCCATCTGTCAGACAAATCATGCACAAGATAGACTGCAAGGTAAATTGAAGTATTTACTTCCTCACAGGGAAAGTGTGTAGGAAGCCAAAGAAAATCAAGTAACATCTCAGCCTTGCTATTCAGAGTTTCTGGGCCTCAATGTCTATTTCTTCTTGAGCAAAAATGTTAATGCAGAGACATATATGCTCATAAGATTTGAGCAAAGCAAAAGTTTCCAGATCAATTCCTATTCTTCCTGATGAATTTAGAGGTTCTTTCGGATCTGGCTTGAATACAGACTGGGTGTTGAACTTTGTTATGCATTTCTCAACATGCTTTTCACTCCGCAGGTAAAAACAGAGAAGTTATTCAATAGAGTAGATTAATGGAAACTAGGAAAAGTTGGGAAGAAAAAAGAAAAAATGCAAACAAGTTTATAAAATTTTATAGTACTTTGAATTTACACCCATTTCTGACCACAGGTGAAATTATTATAGGGCAATATGTCCTTTGCTGCTTTGAAAGTACATCATACCAAATTGAATGGCAATTCACAGACTAAGAAATATAGTAGCCAATAAACTTGAAAAATGGTGCAACTTCATCTGTAATAAAAAATATATCAAAAAAAGTATCACATTTCATGTTTCAAATTTGTTTAATGATAATCATCAATTCTGGCAAGAACACAGAAAAACAGATACTATCACACAGTACCAGGAAAGAGGGCAATTTATACTCCTGATTGTAGGGAAATTTGTAGTAGATAAGAAGACCCTTAGAAATGATCTATTCATTGACCCAGTAGATCTTCTTCTAGAACTTTAACCTATGAGATTAATCTACAACATACCCAAATATTGATTTAAATAAAAGGGAGAAAATGACAGAGTACAGATAAACTGCTATATGATGGGAGTAAACTGCTATATAAAAAAATCAAATACATCAGTATCTTTCAGTTGTGCTTAATTTATTTGGAATGGGGACATTCTTTGGGAAAAAGTCTGCCCAAACTAAAACTAAATGAAAACATATCATAACTAATTCTTATAAAGGTGTTTATTAGCCAAAAAGTAAACAAAAATCAAACGAGCCCCCCAAATATCCATCAGTTGCTTAGGTTGTTATAAAATTATCACTTGAAAAAAAGTTTACTCTAGCATTGTCATGAGCTGAACTGTGTCTCCAAATTAATATGCTGAAGCCCTAACTCCTAGTACCTCAGAATGTGGCTGCATTTGGAGACAGGGCCTTTAAAGAGGTAATTAAATTAAAAGGCTATTAAGGAGAGCCCTAATCCAATCCAACTGGTGTTGCTTTTAAGGGATTAGGACACATAGAGAGATGCTAAGGATGCATATGTTCAGAAGAAAGACCATTTGTAGACACAGCAAGAAGGTGGCCATTTGCAAGCCAAGGAAAGAGGCCTCAGGAAAAACCAACTCTGCCGACACCTCAGTCTTGGACTTAAAGCTTCCAGAACTGTGAGAAAATAAGTTGCTGTGTTTAAGCCACCCAGTCTGTGGTATTTTGTTATGGTAGCCCTAGCCAGTTAATACAAGGATGAATCATACCTCTCCATACTTCAGGGGAAGTTTGAATCATTGAAAATATGTAAGCACAACTTTTTTAAAGTTGAAAAATACTTTATAATTATGATTGTCAATCTATCTACAGTGAAGGATCATTTTCTTAAATATTTCAAATCCATTGAAGACCGATACTTAGTCAAATATAAAGTCACATGCTTTGATGTTACAGCAATGTCAAATTGCTATAAAAGTTGCTCAACATTCTCAAAATCTGTACTAGTGTTTTCAGAAAAATAGAACACAAACCTACTGTTCCATGGGCCACAATTCTGAGTAAAATTGGCTCAATGTTCATCTTGTCCCACCCCTTCAATTTATAGCTAAGAAAACAGGTCCTAAGAAGTTCAACAACCTCCACAGTATCAGGAAGCTTGTTAAGATTTCCCTATATGAATCATGTTTCATTCAACCTTAAATAAGTCACCAAAATCCTCAATCCATTTCCTCTCTAGCCATGCTAATATTGGCCTACTCTCTCCCAGTTTTCCTCCCAGAGGTGTATGTCCACTCCTGACATCACTAATGCTTAGGAAAACAGAGTCATTTAATTATCTTGTTCAGAAATTCTACCCCTTCTCTCAATAAATTACTTTTGCCACCTGTGAGAGACTCTTGCCTTCTGTACAGACACCTTGTTTTCATGTTCTTAAAACACATCTTATTATCAATCCTCTTGTGCAATCTTCTCTTCATTTTCCACCTTTGATTTGCCTGAGCTTTTGTACACTCTAAATTTATTCTGTAATCTCTTCCAGCCCCTTCTATCCCGAATGTTTTATATCTTACATATATGCCTCTTGCTCACTCTTGATTACTCCCAGTTCTGCTTCTTCACTTACATGGTCTCTATAAATCCTGTATTGTGTTTATCATTCAAAGGTTTACATAACCCCCGGGCATATATTAATTTTTGTTCCTTTGCCATTTTGTTCATTGTTGCCATTTCCCTCTGCATCCTTTACTTCCATCAACATGTCTTGTCTGCTTTCAATCATCACAGCCTGTATTATTCAAAATATTAAAAGTTTTTAAAATATTCCTGAGGACTGTTTACTTATAACCCTAAAGTTATCTCCATTTCTTCTTTTTTTTTTCAAATTATCTCCATTTCTTGCTTGTGAGTAATGATGGTACCTATCACCTTTTTCCCAGTAGTTTCATAGCTGACCAGTTGTATGATATTAGGCTAGTCATTTAAAATCCATGGGCCTTTTTCTTATCTGTTACATCAAATGGTTGAACTAGATATTTTACAGGTCCCATCTGGCATCAACATTCTAAATTCTAAATGTTTACTATGTCATTCATCTATCTCTGAAAGAGATCGTTAAATCAATCTTAACTTTTGGCATATTCTGTTGTTTCTCCAGCCATTTGATCAAGGTCAGTATCAGATTTCATAGCTCCATTCAGTCATCCCTCATTATTACAGTCCACACTTATCTCTCT
>CM053615.1:16883136-16920211 GCA_028646535.1 Procyon lotor
AGGTCATTCAACCAATCTCTCACTCTTAAAATGTCTCAGAAGTAAGTAAAAAACCAATCCACAGCAACCCCAAAATCCAGGAGTTGCATATAAAGCTTTCCAAATTATTTGTTGAAGTTTCTTTTGAGTATATGATAAGGACACTCCCAACCTGTTTCAACAGAGGAGAGGATTTTTGAGCACATTCAAAAGTTCTAAAGAAGTCCTCTTTTTAATCTCTAGACTTTTTTTGACATTTTTAATCTCTTAGATTAAAAATGGAAGGGGTGATCAGCTGAAGTTACTTTTAATTTTTTAAAGATTTTATTTATTTATTTGACAGAGAGAGACATTGTGAGAGAGAGAACACAAGCAGGGGTAGTGGGAGAGGGAGAAGCAGGCTCCCTACCGAGCAGGAAACCTGATGCAGGGCTCATCCCAGGACCCTGGTATCATGACCTGAGCTGAAGGCAGACGTTCAATGAAAAAGCAAGCCAGGGCCCGCTGAAGTTACTTTTAAAAAAAGAATAACTTTACTGAACTATATCTGACATAGAATAAATTGCACATATTTAAAGTGTACAATTTAAGTTCTGACATATATAAATACATGTATATACACACACACCCATCAGGCCATCACTACAGTCAACATAATGAACATGTCTATCACATGGAAAAGTTTGCTCATCCCCTTTTGTAATCCTTTACTTTCTCTCCTGGTCCTTCCATAAATCAATGATCTGCTCTTTGTCACTATAGTTTAGTTGATTTTCTAGATTTGTATGTACATGGAATCATGCAGCATATACTTTTTTTATTGAAAGATATACATGTCATAAAATTTATCATTTCAATCCTTTTTGAGTGTATACTTCATTGGTATTAAGCACATTCACAAGTTTGTACTATTTTTTGTATGGCTTGTTTCAGTCAGCAGAGTATTTTGAGATTCATTCATTTCAATGTTCAATAGTTCACTCTTTTTTATCACTGAACAGAATTCCATTGTATGATTTGTTTATTTATTCACTTATTAGTGAGCATTTTGGTTGTTTCCAGTTTGAGGTTGTTATACATAAAGCCGCTATGAATATTCAAGTGTAAGTCTTTGTAAAGACAATTTTTCATTTCTCCTGTGCAATACCAAGGAGTGAAATGGCTGGGACACATTTAACTTTATAAGATACTGCCTGTTTTTCAAAGTCAGTATAGCATCTTATATTCCCACCAGTGGTACATGAGAGTTCTAACTTCTATACATTCTTACCACTATCTAGTATGGTTAGATTTTTTTATTTCTAGTCTTAGATTTTTTTTATCACTAGTCTCTCAAATAGTTGTATAGTGGCATTTTATTGTGGCTAAATAACTTGAAAATGGTTTGACCCTTTCAAGTCCTGCTTTTAAGATTTGTTAGATGCAGGGTGCCTGGGTGGCTCAGTCTGTTAAGTGTCTGTCTTTGGCTCAGGCCGTGATCCCAGGATCCTAGGATCAAGCCAAACATCAGGAATCCCTGCTCAGAGGGGAGCCTGCTTCTCCCTCTCCCTCTGCCTGCTACTGCACCTGCTTGTGCTCTCTCTCTCTCTCTGTCAAATAAATAAATAAAAATCTTTAAAAAAAAAAAAAACAAAAAGATTTGTTAGATGGAGCCAGAGTAATGGTCAGTCTGGGGCTAATCATTCTTCAGTGCTGAATTGTACCCCTTGAGACTCTATACAAAGTCTCAAATATCATGAGGTTTTCCAGAGGGGCTGGTGGGACCAGGCATTATGCCCAGCCTCTCAGAAAGGAAGCTAAAACTAATCCCTGTTATTCCATCTTGGCAGAAAGCTGAAGACTCCAACTGGCTTTCAATCATCTTCTTTAGTAGTTCAGGCCAAGTAGATTCACACCTCACTTTGGAAGGTGAGAATAAGAGGCATCTATTTTCTTGGGTGTTCAATCAAAACGGAACAAAAACCCCACAATATGTTATTACATGTATAAAGAATAGTTCCCTCTGTGTTTTGTTTGGCTCAGTTTCCATAAATAATTCCACAGGACCACAGCACAGGCTGATTGTTCTCTAGATAATGATGATATGTCATGTGCATCCAGTTTATTCTGGCCCATAACTTCTCACATATACAATGACTCCAATATATTTGGTAAATTTATGATTCAAACTTGGATAAAATGAGTGTGATTAAAAAGTAAATCTTGAGGGCACCTGGGTGGCTCAGTAGGTTAAAGCATCTGCCTTGGGAATATAATGCATTGTTTTCCATAAAATGCATATCATGCATTTCCATATAATGCATGTAATGATGCAAAATAATTAAGATACAACATAATTACAATATATTTTAATATATTTTAAGAATTATTATTATGCAATGGAATAACTTATCATAGAGACTAAAGGCAATCCATAATTTTCTGAAACATGGACATTCTAGAACTGTAGAAACTCAGCACTGGGTCTATATGTGAAACACCTCCCTAGCACTAAGGTTTGTAGGTTCAAATATAAGGGTGATCCAAAGGTACTCCAGTAATTTCAACTGTTCTGTCTTTTAATGATGAGCAAATGAAAGATTATTACATTAAAAAATATATAAGATTAAATGATTTGTCATTATTACTAAACTATTTGCACTTGAGTATCTAGAGAGTACAATCCTGTAAGCCATCTTGCCTTTTAACTTGACTATTTGGTTTCCTTTGCTGACTTTCTCATCTGTAGAATGGGGACAAGAGTGTATAACATGCCACTATAATGGATGTTCAACAAGATAATTCTTGTAGAGGCTAATTATTTTATGGGAAACAGCCTGACTGGCTCAGTCATTAAGCATCTGACTCAGCTCAGGTCATGATCTCAGGGTTCTAGGATGGAGCCCTGCATCAGGTTCCCTGCTCAGCAAGGTGTCTGCTTCTCCCTCTGTTCCTCCTCCACCTCTGCCCCTGCCTTACCCTTCTTCCTCCCCCCCGACCGTGCTCTCTCTCTCTGAAATAAATATTTTTTTAAAAAGATAATTCTTATAAAGTACTTAGCATGGTACTCAATAAATATAGGCTATAATTACTTTATATACACCAAGGCATTCACACAACAGTGCTTTGGATCAAGGTAAATTGAGAGCTTTAAAGTTCTCTCAGTGGGATCATCACAAGTTATAGACCAATTCAGTCACTTCAAATAAAATAAGAACCACAGACTAAATATAGTACCTTCAAAGGATATATATATAAACCATGTTGTTAGCTTCTTAAAATTGTGGAGTGATATTTATCTGTTCCAAGTGAAAATGTATTTGGCCATTGTAAAAAATACTAGTATAATCTTGTTTATTTTACATACTAACTGAAGTCTGAGAAAACCATTGAGAGGACTTGAAATTATCAAGAAATTTTATATTTTTATATTCTGGATTCTTTAGGTATGGTTGAAGTCATAATTCCCCAATCAGAATCTAAGCTTCTCAAGACTATGTTTGTTGCTTATTATAATTTATTACTTTTAGGTAACAAATAAATAAACTTGTGCTAAAATAACCAGATCCCAGACACCTTCTTCTTTGCTCCATCTTAACATATGAGGTGTTAATAGGAAAAACAACAACAACAACAAAAATTGATTACTTAAGTATACATATCTATATTTAAAAGTGAATTTGAAACAACTGCAATTACTATACCAGCAGTTTGTTTTTTGGCACTTCAAACTAATTCCCATCCTTATAGAAACACTGGGTGAAATTAAAATTAACCATTTTGATCCTACTTCACTTATTCCTATCTTACCACATCGTTTGATGAATTATCTATCCAAGAAGTTTTCCCTTTCTTTATGCACTCCAGCCCTAACTGATCTCCCTCACTTTCAGAATCCTAAAACACTCATGCTCTGTTACACAGTAAAATAATGTCTCCAATATGAGAGAGAAAAGCCCTAGAATTAGAGTCTGAAGCCCTGGGTTCAAATCCTAGTCTCACTATATAGAGGTTGAAGGGACTTGCTACTTGACATCTCTCTATCTCAATTTCCTTATAGGTAAAACAGGGATTATGTTTCAAAATTCTCTATCTTACCATGGTGCCTGGAAAATGGTGTGTTAATTGCTTCTTGATTTGACTGATTCAGTGAGTGACTGATAAAATTCTCACCAATAGTAAAAATATTGCTGACCCCACAAAATTCCACAATACAAAGTGGATGACCTATAAAGTTTTCTTTATGTGGCTAGCGTGTTGACATATATCATGTAGGTACAGAGTTTCTTGTCCTGATGCCCATGGACTCCAGGAGAATAATGCATACATGAGATGGTATGAAAAATTACATGTGTGCACTCACATGTGGATTTGAGGGAGAGCAGAAACCAACAATGTTGAGATTCATGGTTCTTCTCAGACAGTATAAAACCAGAAGTGAGGCAGTGGAAGAGGGAAAGGGAATAACGAATTCAAAGTCCCAAAGGAGTTGGTGAGGGCAGAGTAGGACTGATGGTCAAAGTAACAGTGGGTTGGCTACTAATTTAGCTCTGGTTTAGTCTAGACCTAACTAGTCTAATGAGTCCATGATCCCTCTCTATTTGCTTATCAGTCAATGTTGCCTTATCCACAATGTCCCTATTTCCCACAACAGTGCCTAGAATATAATAGGAATGCACAATTATCTGCTAAGAATTTCTTTCCATTTTCTTACATATAAAATGAAGGAGATGGAGTAAAATTATCTTTAAGGCTCCTACCAATTAGAAAACTCTTTTACATTTGAAGCTAATTATTTTATGGGAAACAAACAAACAGGGAAACTACCTTTCCCCATTGAGAGAGGGTCAGAATTCAGCCTCCTAGTCCAGCCTCACAAGTAACAGGCTCGCTTCTCACTGAAACTCACCTCCAGCAAGTCCTCAGAAAGATGGATTTTCATTATTCCGGTTCTTATTCTCTTAAGTAAACTACTGACAACTTCAAATCCCCACTTTCTCTGGGGGCTTCCGACGAGGGGCAGGTAACAGATACAGTGCATTAACAAATCAGTATTAGTTGAAGAGTTACTCCTCTCACTGCCAGGCTTTTAACAGGCCTGGATTTAACTGGCATTGCTTTCAAGCACATTTCCTTCATCAGTATTTGAAATTTCAGAAAGCAATCAATGTCAAGGATCTGAATGGTAAAATACAGGAGACCTTTGGAAATGCGATTATTGTTTTCGCCTATAGATAACTAGCAACTGAAAAAAAAAGTTGATGAGATCTTCTGAGGGAAAATATCACTGAACCCTACTGACATGCTTTGAAAGAATTAGGTGTTCAAACTACCAACAGGGCATCCTGGGCTTTGTAATGCTCTTCCAGGAGTGGTGATGGCTTTGTATTAGACGAGCTTCCCAGTGTGACCTCATCAGCCCCCTTTCACCCACATACCCACATGAACTGCAAAACACTCTGTACAGCGCATGGGCTCAGGGCTGCAGTCCACTATAATGAGACAGTTCCTTTTGGTGCACACAAAGGAGCATTAGAAGAATCAAACCTACAAACTTTCACCGGGTACTCCTCTGAAAAAACACGAGGCAGTTGAAATTGACTTTAGTCCTGAAATGATAAACATTACAGCATAAGGTGTTGGTTTGAGTGAATATAAAGGAATTTTTAACAGGTTTCAGCTATTCAAAAATGAAATCGGATGTCTTTAGGGTTGTTTATTAACCTAAGTTGTTCAAGCAAGCCATGCAGTCTACTATGGATGGGATTCCCACAAAACATGCGGGCAGGGGGTGGGGTTGCTCACTTTTCAAGGCTACCAGAGCTTTGGGTTTCAACCTTTCTCTAAAGCAGACCTCTCTTTAATTTGCTTCATGGCAGTGACATGGAAATTTTCAGGCACAAAGAGGCAGAGAATCTCACATAGTATTTATCCTCTAAAATTTGATACCAACTATTTTTATGGTTAGTCCACCATACTTTAGTCCTCTGCGGAACTCCTGCATGGTCTGAGTATCTCTGAGTCCACTGGCATGTGTTAGTACCTCCATGACTGGGCAGATGGAAGAGGCAACATGACTTCTTAGTCCCGTCAGTTTCCCCAGAAGAAAAAAAAAAGTGTTACGAAATTCTACCAGGGCATAACATGCTCCCTTTGGGAATTTCCCCAAACGCCCCATCTCCCTTTTAAAGAAGTAAAATGAGCAATATTTGTTGAGTACCAGCAAATACACTAACAACTTTGGATACCTTCATTTCATTCAAATTTCACTCATAAGAGTAACACTTTGAGGTAGTTTCAATATATCCATTTAACAAATGAGAAGTCTTAGACTTTACTGAGAGTTTAAGTCAAATGCACAAGGTCACACCACAAATAACACAAAAGCCAGAATTCAGACTTCCTTCATTCAAATGCTCCCCTCCCCCAACCTATCTAGAACTCTAGCATATAAAAGTGTGGTCAATAAACCAGGAAACAAGGACTTGTGCATCTTATTCTAACCGTGAAATTATTCTTTCAGAAGGCTTTGCAATGGAGGAATCATCAGAGTGCAAATAACCTAAAGGAAAAAATCCTTTTCCCTGAGAGCTGGAGTGAAAAGAATGTGAGAGAGCGGGGCAGTGAATCGTCAGGGAACAGCTCAGCTACGGAAAGCTCATCCACATCAATCAGCTCTTGGAGTCAGTGCCCTAAGAGAAAACTGACACGAAATTACACAAAAAGTTATGAGGCTCAAGACACTCAAGCTCTTCTTGGGAAGAAAAATCATCTTTCATCTTCAGCTGACCCCATGAAGAAAGGGGGCAGAATAAAACCTGGGAGATGACAATCTGAGGAACTGAGGTGGGGTTTTGGTGCAGTGGAAGTCAGCGCGAGACATATTTAAAAAATGGAATATCTGCATAGATTCTGCTGAAGTTGAAATGAACGCCTCTTGCTCAGCTAGTATTTCAGGAGCTCCTGTGTGCTCCTTGTGGGGGGAAACAGTGCCCAGATCAATGATCTAGCATCAGAGTAGCTAGTGGTAGAACAGACTACAGAGCAAGACACACCGGCAGACCAGACTCACGGGTAGTTTTGAACATAAGACCTCTGTTCTTGTGCTAGCTGAAGACTCATGAATTTCACAGGACTATAGCTGGGAATTGAGAACCAGAGAAAAAGGGAATGGGGAATATGCAACATTGAGTGATAATGTCTTGATGGTATTCAGAGGAGAGTTTTTGATATTCTCAACTAAAGCATTAGGAAAAAAAAATGAAACTTGGCCTCTATCTCACACCAACACAAAAGTTAATTTAAGAAACTCTAACGTTTTTAGAGTAAAACATAGAATATTTGGTAAAAAATGAAAAATTTTCTTGGACAGGACACCAAAAGTACTAACCACAAAAGCAGAAGCCAGGCTCAAAATGATGCATATCATATTCTCCCTGATGCCATGTCTAATTCAAGGCCTCCTCTTCTCATGAATTTTTTGGAGAGGGAGATACACACACACACACACACACACACACACACACACACACGCACACACACAGAATAATGTCCAAATCCCCAGAACCTATGAGTATGTCACCTTTTCTGGCAAAGGGGCTTTGAAGAGAACTTAAAGCTGTGGTTAAATTAAAGATCCTGAATTATCCATGTATACCAATATAATCATAAAGGTCCTTCTGGGGGAGGCAAGGAGAGTCACAGAAGGAGATGTGACCATAGAGGTAGAAGTCAGAATGATACAGGGTCACTAGGGTATATGGGTAGCCTCTAGAAGCTGGAACAGGTAAGTAAGTGAATTCTTCCCTACAGCCTGTTCCCTAAAGCCCTTCCAACACAGTTTAGACTTCTGTCTTTCCCAACTGTAGGAGAATAAGCTTATGTTATGTTTTTTTAAGTAACTAAATTTGTAGTAATTCGTTACAGCAGCAATAGAAATCTAATAACCTAGCAATCCTACTTCCAGTTGTTTTACCCAAGAGAAATGAACACTGATTCTTACCCAAAAAAATATGCAAATGTTTTTGGAAGATTGAGTCATAATTGCAAACACTGAAAACAACCTAAATGTTCTTCAACTAAAGAATGAATAAATAAACTGGGTAGCTCAATGAAATACTACCCAACAAAACAGGTAAGAATGAGCTATTGATGTGTGTGACAATTGGGTGAACCGCAAATGTATTGTATCAAGTAAAGAAGTGAGATTCAAATGTTATATACTTTATAACTGCATTTATACAACATTCTGGAAAAGATAAAACCATAGGGACAGAGAACAGATCAATGACTGCCAGTGGAAGGTAGTGGGGAAATGGCTGATTACCAAGGGACAGTGCAAGGGAATATTAGGGGTGAAGGAACAGTTCTGTATCCAGAGCATGGTGGTAGTTCCACAACTCTGCCTATGTCGAAACTCATAGATCTATATATCCAAAAAAGTGAACTTTCTTGCCAAAATAAAATTGGGGGATGCCTCAGTGGCTCAGTCTGTCAAGCGTCTGTCTTCAGCTCTGGATCGAGTCCTGTACTGGGCTCCCTGCTCAGTGGGGAGGCTGCTTCTCCCTCTGCCTGCCACTCCCCCGCTTATGCTCTCTCTCTCTGGCAAATACATTAAACAAACAAACAAACAAACTGGTTGGAAGTTAAAAAAAAAAGAAGCATCTATATATTTGAGAACAAGTTTGAGATGCTGGCATGAAATTATGTCTATACGAGTTGTTTTCCTATGTTCATCTCACTCACATTGTCAGGCTTTCACATCAAACCCTTTTCTTGACCTTCAACCACCATTTCTCAAATAACTAAACAATGGTCTAAAAGAATGTGCTAGACTAAAAATCCAGAGTGTCAAGAGGCAAGTCCCTGAAGGAAGTACTGTCTCTAGAGACTCAGCCAGCAGCTCACTGGCTTTTTAAAAATACAGTGCTTAACCAAACTCTGACCTTAAGATGTTCCTTGGGTTTTTGTCCCTATTATTCCCTTATTAATTTTTAAAAGGCAAGCTGTTCCACAGTTACACTGGGTTTAAAGCCCAAAAAATAATAACTTTTGTGGTTTTAAGATTTCACAACTTTGACCCTACGAGCATCACCAGAGAAAAACACTGGCACTATCTTTTAAAAAGAGAAACAGAAAAGAAGAGCAGTCTGATAAAAAGGGATACAGTGAGAGGCGGGGCACAGAGGGTGGCATATTTCCAGGAGAAGTAGAACCTATGAAGTGTTAGCGGGTGACCTCAGGCACGGAGAGGGCATTATCATCCTTCTTCGTGACCCAACTTCATCTCATATTATTCTGTAACAGTACAGTCCCTCATTTTCTTCACACTGTAAGGTCACAAGTAGACAACAGCAGAGGAAGAAATGAAAAACAAGGGGAAAAAGGTCATTTTTCCAGGATCTCAGAAATGGAGCTCAGTATTTCTATAACATCTTAGTAGGAAGAGACACACAAGCCTAATGTTTTTTCATGAGTTCCCAGTTTCTACTGCATGGAAATGTTTCCATATCACTCATGCCACAAGCCAAAGAAATAAAGGTACTGTCTGTCTTTATCCTAATACCACAAGATAAGGAGTCTGAAGTCCAACAGATCCTTAGAGAATTCCAAGGTGCTCTACAAGTCATCCAAATTTGGGCCATCTCAAGGTAAAGGATAGTTATGGTTATGCCTCTACCATTTCCCTAATTCTTGGCTCAAAAATCCAAAACATGCATCCTGCTGTGAATGAGTATCTTAAAATCTCCAAACAGAACTCACTTTCCACTAATTCTATGAACAAGATTTTACTTCTTCCTCCTCCCTACCCTATGGGTCTCTGTCTTTCCTTCTAGGAAAACTCATATAAAACTCAAATAAAAACTCATCCTCCAAGATTTCTTTGCTAGTTACTACCTACCACAGGTACTCTCCTCAATATTATACAGTTTTAAAGACAACATCAACTCATCTGTAGGATTATCTGGGAGACTGTAAGTCATGTCACAAAAATTTCTGAATTATTTCAGTGAAAAACTAGTGAAACAGGGGCACCTGGGTGGCTCAGTGGGTAGAAGCCTCTGCCTTTGGCTAAGGTCATGATCTCAAGAGTCCTGGGATCGAGCCCCGCCCGCATCGGACTCAATGCTCAGTGGGGAGCCTGCTTCCTCCTCTCTCTCCCCCTGCCTCTCTGCCTACTTGTGATCTCCCTTTCTCTGTCAAATAAATAAATAAAATCTTAAAAAAAAAAAAGTAGTGAAATGGTTTCTCTGCTATACCGCAGGCATAAAGAAATATAAAGGAATGCACAAACTATAGCAAATCTTATTCTTTTAAGCAGAAATAAATTTGAACCCTATTTTAATTTTTTGAGAAGAAAATGAGAGGGAGGAAAAACTTTTGGACTACTCTTATGTTCACTGACTGCAGACCTATGAATTAGACAAGCAGAAGACAGATTAACAAGAGAAAAGGCACATGATTTTCATTAATGTCTTGGGTGCACAGGAGTTCACAAAAAAGAAATGAGACTCAAAGTAGTCAGACTTGGGAGCGTATATACTATTCTAACAAAGGAAAGGGAGTTTGGACTTCCAAGGATGATAAATTTTGACTATGGGGTAATCGATGGAAAAAAGGATTATTTTGGTAAGGTTGTTTATGCAGACTCATTTCTTTTTTTTTTTTTTTAATATTTTATTTATTTATTTGACAGAAAGAGAGAGATCACAAGTAGGCAGAGAGGCAGGCAGAGAGAGAGGGAGAGGCAGGCTCCCTGCTGAGCAGAGAGCCCCATGCGGGGCTCGATCCCAGGATCCTGAGATCATGACCTGAGCCGAAGGCAGAGGCTTTAACCCACTGAGCCACCCAGGTGCCCCTATGCAGACTCATTTCTGTCTCTCTGGTGATGAGACTCTCTCTTCTTTCTGTTACAGAGGAGGAACACCTTTGCAAAGGAAAATATGCCCTACTTTTGGGCAGAAAAGGGGAAGGTAGAGAACGGAACGCAGTGGATTCTCAATTGCCTGCAACTCAAAATAATCCTTATGCCAAAGTGGCAGACTTGGGGATGGCATATTGAGATCTCCTTCAAAAATATTTCCCATACAAACCATAACTTAATCTTAAAAAAAAAAAAAAAAACCCAGGGTATTCAACAGGAACTCTAATTAATGGGCTGTACGATAATATAGATTAGTTCTGATCACTTCCTTCTTCCTTTCCATAGAAACCATGTTAGAAAACAGAATATAGGATTCAGTCTTACACACATAAGTAGCATTCTGGAACTTCATGTAACTGTGTGACCGTAACCACATCTCCGCTGAGGTTAGTTTTTTAATCTGAAAAGGACAACCATATGTTTGTCTCCCAGAAATCCTAATTAAGACTATACAGATGATTCTTCTATCATAAAAACTGATACCTTTAGAATGAGATATTGATTTATTAGGTCTTAATCACATGATCTTCTCCTGAGCGACCCTAATAAAAACATTTCATCGGGGCACCTGGGTGGCTCAGTTGTTAAGCGTCTGCCTTGGGCTCAGGTCATGATCCCAGGGTCCTGGGATGGAGCCCTACATCGGGCTCTCTGCTTTGCGGGAAGCCTGCTTCTCCTGCTACCATTCCCTCTGCTTGTGTTCCCTCTCTCTCTGTGTTTCTCTCCGTCAAATAAATAAAATCTTTAAAAAAAATGTCATAGGCCAGCTATCAAGAACAGAAAGTATTATCATTAAGTTTTCAGATACCTCTGAGGAATTAAAACTGTTTATGTTTATAGCAAATGGCCTTAGAATTTTCTTCTCAGTTTGCTTTGGCACCTGTTTTTTAATGATTTTGTATTTCCTCTTTCACAGTCCAGGTATCAGCTGCTTGTCTGCATTTGGCTTTTTGTGTCATATTATAGTTATTTGGGGGCGCCTGGGTGGCTCAGTGGGTTAAAGCCTCTGCCTTCGTTCGGCTCAGGTCATGATCTCAGGATCCTGGGATCGAGCCCCGCATCGGGCTCTCGGCTCAGCAGGGAGCCTGCTTCCCCCTCTCTCTCTGCCTGCCTCTCTGCCTACTTGTGATCTCTCTCTGTCAAATAAATAAATAAAATCTTTAAAAAAAATTATTTGTCTCAGGTTTTCACTACAGCATATGCATCTATGTCCTTGCCACGGCTTCATGGTGGAGAAAGTACTTCCCCACACCTTGACTTTCAGTGTGATCACATGCTTTACATTAGCCATTGGGATATTAGCAGATGTTCTGCAAACTTGTGCAATTCGACCCGCTCACTTGCAGTCCAGTCTTTATCATCAAAAGAAAGACTCAGGTAGCCATTAGAGCAATGAGATAAGAGAAATAGGAGCAAACTTTACTCAACCTGTATCTGGAAGCCAAACCCACCTTAGGTCAGCTGAACCTCAACTATATACAGACATATGAGTAACAAATAAATGCTTTTTAGAAGCCAGTGAGTTGGAGTCATTAGGCATCTTTGTGGTAGCAGTAGCTAACTACATAGGCCCTCAATCTTCAGGTTTTATCTCATTGGATGATTACACACTTCCCAAGAACAATACATTTTTATCATTATTAACATGGTAGCCTCTACCACACTCCCCATACCATACTTACCCCAATTCTACCATCTTTTATGATGATTCTAATTGCTAGAAAACTTTTATTTATTTATTTTATTTGAGAGAGAGACAGAGAGAGAGAGAGAGAGAGAGAGAGAGAACAGAGGGAGAGTGAGAGGGAGAAGCAGACTCCCCACTGAGCAGAGCACATGGTGTGGGACTTGATCCCAGGACCTGAACCAAAGATGAACACTTAACCAACTGAGCCACCCAGATGCCCCTGGGAGACTTTTAAATATATACAATCATGTTAGAATTGTGTAATTATTAAAAGGGTCATAAGAGAGAGCCTGAAGTAGCACTGTCCAGTAGTCCAATATGATGTGAGCCAAACACAGAATTTAAATTTACTATTAGCCACTTTAAAAAGTAAAACATAACAGCTGAAATTCATTCTAATAATGTATTTTATTTAACCCAGTATATATATTGCATATTTTCATTTTAACATGCAATAAATTTTCTAATGAGATATTTTATTTTCATCTTTCCATACTCAGTCTTCAGAATAGTATGTATATTACTTCCCTGCACATTCAGAATAGTCACATTTCAAGTATTCAAAATAGCTACATGTGGCAAGTTGCTATCACATTGTACAGCACATGACTGGAGGCTTTCTTAAGAAATTAAATGGAGAGACTTCTATGTAGAGCTTTATTGACAACCACTAGAACGACTCAAAGCCCTTCCTTCCTTCCTCCTTCCTTATTTCTGGAGAGTTGGCTATTTTCCTATAAGTAGAGGGAGGCTTGCACTTGGTAGCATTGTGTTCTGACCTCAAACTTGTATTCATCTATTATTTCATCCATGTTTTAATTTTCACTAATTTCTTAGTTTTTTCAAAAAACAATTACCATATTATGGTTTATCCTATGAGCTTTGTTTAACATAACATAAAGTGAAATGGGATATAAATAATGTACAGTTACTTCCTGTGCTTTGCTAATATTATTCCTTTAACTTAAAACATTTTCCCTCCCCTTCCCCACCTACCCTAGCAAATGACTTCTTCCAGTCAGCCTAACTGCCAACTCATCTCTAAGGTTTTTGGGTTTTCCTTATCTTACCACCCTCCCCAGACTTTTTTATTTGTTTCTAAGCCCTCAGGGAGACTTGTAAACTCCTCAAGGAAGTAACTACTTCAATTCTTTCTAGACTTAAGCAGCCTGAAATATCCTATCAAACACCAGATTCTTCAGGCAAATGGAGACTCAATAGTGTTTGTGGACTGACTGATGATGAATGGCCATTGCTGGAAATTCCCAGTAAGGAAGTCCATGAGCATCATCTATTTTTTTCCAGCCCTAGTAAACTCTAAATTCAGCTGAAAACATTATCAGTAAAAGATCACATGCACCCACTATCCATGGCCCAAGAATTCTCCTGAGTGTGACACCTGAGTTTTCTCACTCCTATCCATGCACTGTTTACTGTCAGGGGAGTACAAATGGAAGTCAGTCTCAAAAGTTACACAATAGAAGGGATTTTTAATATTCCATTTTAGTTTAATATTATAAGGTTCAGAACCTCATTTATTTCTGATTATTTTTAATATTTTGGCTCAGAGATTAATATGTTTTTATCCCCCCTTTCTCTTCTTGATATTGCTTTCTGTAACCATCCTGCACTGGTTAAAACTCTAATTAGAGAATAAAAGCATGGGTAAATTATTTTTAATATGACTAAGACCAGACTATCTTCATAATAAAATTTCTTTTGTTAATGAATTTAAAATAATCTCAATGATGATTTTCTACTGAAACTGATTAACACTGTTGGAATTATAATGATTTCATATTTTTCCCATACAAAGGAGAAAATTAATTTGATAATGATTTACACTCCTCCCAGATTTAACATAGATCTACAAATAATAATAACCAGGTTGTTAATAACCTGGTTGTCCATTGAACATAATCTTACAGCAGAAAATATCTCTGCCATGGTAGGGATGTGGGATGAATATTTACAGTGTAAGAAAGCCATTCCAAATGCTCATGAAATAAAATATATTTGAGTTTGACAAAAAAAAAAAAAAAGATGAATTTATCAGAAATCATCCTACAGCTCTACAAAGAATCAGAGTGGAAAAGATAGTAAGTAAATGAGGATGTTATGATTCTTTCATTTATTTTACCTTTTATTCTTTGGCCTAATTTTCATTAATATGTTTGAACTGTTTTTTACTCTATTCCTTGCACGGTGATTTTCAGATCTTATTTGGAGTTATAGGACTAGGAAAAGAGAACTTCGAAGTCAACAGGAAGTCAAGTATTACTAAAAGACTTGCCTACACATTTTTGGCCAATTTTCAAGTTTCTGTTTTGCATTTAGTAATACATTCCTTCACTCATTCTAGTTCTCTCTCTCTCTCTCTCTCTCTCTCACACACACACACACAAATACACACAGAAACTATTATATGTAAGGTGGTAGGTTGGTTTCGTAAAAATTAAAGATATTCACATAAAGCTTTTAACCTTCATGTCATATTATTATTATAGTAATGGAAATAAGAGTTGTTGATAAATAATTTTAATAAAGACTTTTTAAAAGACAGGATCTAAATGAGATTTTTTTTCCATGGCTACAGAGAAGAAAAATATTATTTACCAGGGACAGAGGGGAAAGAAGGAAGGGATTATTGGAATGAAGAATCAGGGTAAACTTCTTTTTTAGGGCATTTATTCTAAGGATAAGCATTTAGATATCTAGAAAGAGGTGATGGGAAGACAAAGGAAAATACTCTCAACTTCTGGAAGTATCTGCAATCGAGAAGAAATACTTAGATGAAAGCTGTCATTTTACTTATTATTCATATGTCAACTTATTCTCTAAAATACTAAAGGCAGTTTGAATAAATACATATGATATTAATACAAGAATTATAAAGTTCATTCATTAAAAAAAAGTTTATTGAACACCTCACATGAGCCAGGTTAGTAGAAAAAAAAAAATCTCTGCTTTCATGTTTACAATTTAGTATGAGAGATTCACAACAGACAGAAAATAAAGAAATCTGTAATGCTATGGAAAAAAATATAAAGCAGGAAAAAAGAGAAAGAGGGTAAGTCATGGAGGGGATCAGAATAAGCCACCCTAAAATATGCCTCTTTTGCATATAGATTATTTTGAGCTAAAGGCAATGAGGATCAAAAGATGGAGAAAGAAGCCTTGATGGTGCTTCCCTTATTGGACTAAAAGCAGAAATTTCTGAGAAATGAAGATTGCCATAAATTCCCTCTCGTGGGAAAGTTTGGGTTGATTTTTGGTTTTGTTTTTAGATATTTATTTATGTATTTATTTATGAGAGAGATAGAGCGAGCGAGCGTGGGGGGGAACAGAGGGACAAACAGACTCCCTGCTGAGCAAGGAGCCTGGTATGGGACTCGATCTCAGGACCCTGAAATCATGACGTGAGCCAAAGTCAGATGCTTAACTGACTGAGGCACCCGGGAACCCCAATTCCCTCTCCTGGGAAAGTTTTATGGCTGAGAAGACAAAAAAATTGGGGCAACGAGATGGACCTGCACAAACTGATCTTACTAAACTGGCCCCTACCTTCTATTAATTTGTCCCATATATTTACCTTTCAACAGTTTTTCACACTTGGAAGCCTAAAATCCTGTTCCTCTGTCTTTCCATATCTCCACAATCTACTGCTCTTTGTTAAATATGGTTTATAAGCTCTCAAGCCCAGCTGCTTCCACAAGAGTAGAGAAAGACATGCTATTTTAGATATAAATTGGTCAAAGATGTCTTTCTGAAGAGGCCATTTTTGAGCAGAGACTTGAACAAAATGAGGAAATGAACCTTGATTATGTCATGAAGTCACCATGGTTGGGCTTCTTACATGGTGGCTTGGGGCTCACAGATTGTTCCCAGAAGCCCAAAGCTTCTTAAGAACTAGCTTCAGAAGAGACAAAATTTTGCTTCTACTTCATTGTGGTGCACAAGTAAGTCATCAAGGCCAGCCTAGATTCAAGGAGAAGAGAATGACTGCCCACCTCTCAAATAGCAAGAATTTGTAGGAATTCTTAATCCTCCAGAATTGTACAAATGTTTCAGATTAGGTTGAGGTATCTTTCTCTAAAGAAATGGTCTACAGCAAGGATCAACAGACTATGCCTTAGCAAAATAGAACCAAACAGTGGACCTACCCACCCCACTAGCTGTTTTTGTAAATAAAGTGATGTTAGAATACAGAAATATCCATTCATTTACTTATTAGCTGCCTATGACTGCTTCTCTGCTTTAAGAGAAAACTTAAATAGTTGCAACTGACTTCAGAGCCTGCAAAAATTAAACTGTTTACTATCTGACCTTCACAGAAAAAGTTTGCTGATCCCCAGTTTATAAGAAAGCAATCATGACATTTCTCAATCATTCCACATAGATCTCCAGCAATTTTATTTTCAATCTTGGCTACAGGTCCCTAGAAATAATTAACTTTGCTTTGAGTAAATTGAAGTTCAAGAAGATTTTGAAAATGTAAACTGATATCCAAGCAAAAAGCAGGTGCCTCAATAAGAAAGGTAAATATGTTGAAGTGAATCACACTGAACCTGAAGCTAATAGAAGCAGAACTGAGAGAAACAGGTCCTCTTCACACAACCCAGAGAACTGGGCAGTCAACCCACCACGATGTCCTCAAGGCCCTGTTTGTTGCTTAAAATTAAGGAGAGAAAAAATATCTCAAATCTTAAATAAAATTCATTTTTTTGTTTCCTACAGACTAGATATTAAACCCATCAGAAAAGGTCGGACTTCTACACTCATAACGTTTCAAGAGAGGAAACTTAGGCCCATTTCAAGATGTTTTCCAGCTCTAAAACAATGTAACCATTGGCTAAACCAAAATCTCAATCACTGGACCTGTTTGGCATCATGCCTCTTTGGCATGCCTCCATGAGACCTGACAAGTCACCCTCACCTAGAGTCAAGAGGATAGCACGTGTTAAACCAGTCCTGAAAAGTGCAACTGTCGTCTACTACAATAAGGTAGGACTCATGGTTTCCTTAGCCAAATGGGCAGTCTCAAGACTATCTCAAAGGAAAGTGAAGAATACAACTTTAACTGCTAGAGTGTGGATTTTACAATGGGCATGTTATGAATGAATAGTGTACAATGTCAAAAGAAAGCAATAATATTCTTATGGAACAAGTATGCCATCAGATAAAATCAGTATTGATTTTAGAAGGCTTCTCACATGTATCTTCTCACAATGTGAGATTAAGGGTGTGTATGGGGGGTGGTGCCATAAGAATGTTGCAACATGTTGGACGAATATCGAAGTGACCATCACAGGGCATCTGGTCTCACCTGTTGTGATAAGCTTCCCTCCACTGTCTATTTGGCCAGTTTTACTATACAGAAATCAAGAACTAAATCCAAAAACAACAACAAAAATATAATGGAAGTTGTTATTAAAAGTACACAATAGGTAAAAATAAAGATTATGTAATAGGTGAAAATATAAGTTTAAAAGCAATCAACATCAACAAAAAAAAACGCACAATACCTTTAAAACAATAAATATTTTTAAATGTAAAATAAATATAAATAAAGCAAGAAAGCTTTTAGAAGCAATAAGCAATAAATATTTTTAAATGTAAAGCATGAATATCAAAAATGACTTTAATAAAAATTAAGTATGTTTTAACATCAATAATAAAATTAAAAGTAAGGACAACATAAATTCATAAAAATAAATCTAGATTTCAGTTAGAAAATAGGAATAAAAGATGTTTTGTATTATAAATAATAAAATGAACTATTAATGCAAGTTATAAACAGTAAAACTGGCAAAGTGAAAAACAAAGGACCTAATACAAGTTAACAGGATAAAGTATCAGGGGCAAAAATAAGAAGAGAGCATAAACAGAATTTTCAGAAAATACAGGGAAAGATAGTGCATACAAGAAACTTGAAAAGTTAGCGAAGTCCTGAAATGGGCTAAAAATAGCAGATAAAGAACAATTAAAATGGCTTGCATCAATTTGTTAACAGTACTCAAATCCAGGACTATAAAATAAAATTCTTTATTAAAAATAAAAATAAACACCCTAAAAGCAACACCCATCTGGAAAAACACAAGTGGTGGGACTCCTATTAAAATGAAAATATCAGCATTCCTTGTGGAGAACTTTGCAGAGCCTGAAAAGCTGGGAGGAAGACCAGAATGAGAAGCCCTTCCCTCCTACCTCTCAGGTATGTCCAAGCCCCAGCTCAGCCCCTAAATGATCTGTGGTAAGCAGCTTGGCTTGCCAGCCACAGTAATACCTGAAGGTAAAATAGTGGGAAATCAGGGCAGAAATAAAGGATGAGAAACACTATACAAAGGCTTTCAACGCCACACTGTTTCACAGTGTTTTCCAAACATGAGCATTCAGTAAACTAACAGGTTCAACCTGGAGATTTTGATTCAGTAAATCTGGGGAGGGAAGGGGAGAAGGAGAGGAAAGGGGAAGAGAGAGGACGGCGAGTGGGGAGGGTAGATGCTCTGTGATTTTCACTTATGACCTTCTCAAACAGGCTCCAACTCTTATAAAAAGTCTTCCCCACTCCAAGTAGTTTTGATATTTTTCCAAGTTTAAGAAATAATGATTTATGATCTTGAACAACTGAGACTTTTCAATATCCAGGTATCAATTCCAAAACACAGTTGAGGAGAAAAATGCTTTCAATGGTAGCAGGTCAGAGTTACACAAACCCAGCAAAAGGTGCAGCCAAGTAAGAAGGGCGCTGGGAACCTGCCGCTTTCACATGAAACTCAACTGTTTAATGCTCTTTGCTACTGCCAAGAGCCACCGAATTAAGAGGAAGCCATGAATATACGTGTCACTGGTGGCTTTTAAGTATCAGAACACTGCCAAAATAAACAGCAAGGGTCCTTTGATATTCATATTTCTCAGGGATCAAATGTATGCACTCCAAGCCATATCTACCTCCTTCGAGACACTGAAAGGATAAAAATTAAGATGATTCAAGGCCTTTTCTTCTCAACTTCAGAAGAGCACCGAGCTCTATATATATCACTGGCACACCTAGGAAATAATTATGTTTGAACGGCATACTGAATAAACTGTAGGGGATTTGGGAGCATGGATGGGAGCATTATCTGCATGGATACAGTGAAAAAAAAATTCATTATATTTTCTTTATATCCAATAATCTGAAAATAAAAATAAAATACAGAGTTTCAAGTGCAATATTTGTGGCAGGCAGGGAATGCATTCCAACCCCTCTTCATGGAAAGGCTTGGCACATGGGTTGATACACCTTGCACAAGGACGTACCTGTCTTGGAGCAGCTCATATCTAATGGGCAATCAAGGCAGGAGTATAAAGAACCAACCATATCAGCCCAACAGGGCACAAGTCTGAAGGAGCTTGAAGGAAGGCTCCAGAGCGGCCTGGAGATCAGGGTGAAGTGGGGAGGGGGTTGGCCCGGACTTTGCCCGCATCACAATCCAGTGTCTTCTACCAAATCCTGTTTCTGCCCCTTTCTCTCCATAGGTGTGGTTCCCTAATGAACACCCTGCCCTACAAACTGCACTTCCTCCTGAGGAACTGTCAAATGACAAAGGCAAAGAATGATTCACTTTAGTAACTAGGTTGATGTCCTCCATTCAAGGGAAAACAATCCACAGATTCGGGGAGTACAGTGCCTCACAAGCAGTGAAACACTCTTCCCAAGGGATTTGGGGCAAAAGCAAGTTTTATAGCACTTTCTGTCAGATAAATACCCAGAAGTGGAATTGTTGGATCATAAGGTAGTGCTATTTTAAATTTTTTGAGGAACCTCAACAGTTATCTACAATGGCTGTGCCAATTTGCATTCCAACCAACAGTGCATAAAGGGGTTCCTTTTCTCCACATCCTCACCAACACTTGTATTATATTTTTCATACTAGCCATTCTAATAGGTGTGAATTGATACCTCATTGTGGGGTTTTTTGGGTTTTGTTTTAGTTTACTGCAGCATTTTATTTTCCTCACATAAGACAGTGAGGGGGCTTAATGTCTCACATGACAGGAGAAAATCAAAATTTGAGAATTGAGAATTGTGCAACAAAAAAACCCACCTTACATAAATTAAAAGGATGAATAAATTTACATGTGTAAATGCAAACTGTTTCCCAACTCAAGGTAAGCAATAATCCATGGTGTTCTGGTGGGAAAACACCAGTTAAGAAAGAAAGGTGGATCCAAAGGCTTGGACTTTCCTAACCCTATCAGACCAGCAGGGCAGACATGACAACTAGTTCAGGACTCTTGCCAGCCTCTAGAGAAATCCTGGAATAGGCAGCTCTTCCACATTAATACCCTGCACAGATCAAGAAACTCATGGTCTGACAGACTCTCATCAAGCCAATAGATTTGTCTTCCATAAACATGTTCTCACATGATGTGACTGAGCAACATATACTAAGGTTCTAGGTCAAAGATAGATACACCATACTAAACATACAAATGGAACAGTTAACTTCAATATGAGGTCAAAAATAGCAACAAGTTCTATAGTCCAGTGCTAGAATCAGATACATATTTCAAGGACATATTTCTTTTCAAAGGCTTATTCCAGTTTCAAGAGGCTAGCGTGAAGTTTGCTAGGACATATTTACACTGTTGAATTAACTCATGTAGCAAATACTATGCAACAACTCAAAGTCCATTTAGAGGCATTTGTGGAGGATGATGGAGTGGCCCATCTCCTTGCATTCCTGCTATTGATCCACATCTGCCGAAGGGTGGATAGTGAGGGGAGGAGGGAGCCCCCATCCACACTGAGTACTTATATTCAGGAGGAACAATGCTCTTGACCTTCATTGCGCTGGGGACTGGGGCCATGATCTCCTGTTTCCATCAGTGAGCCAGGATACATGGTGGTCCAGCAGACATCACCAAGTAAAAGTACAGTGTGTCGGACATCTGAGTGGCTCAGTCAGTTGGGCATCTGCCTTTGGCTTGGGTCATGATCCCAGGGTCCTGAGATCGAGGCCTGCGTCAGGCCCGTTGCTAAAGAGGAATCTGCTTCTCCCTCTGCCTCTGCCCAACCCTCCTGCTTATACGCTCTTGCTCTCTCTCAGATAAATAAATAAAATCTTAAAAAAAAAAAAAAGAGTACAGTGTGTCATCATCGCACTTCATGATGGGAGTTGAAGGGAGTTGGATGCCACAGGACCCCATACCCAGGAAAGAGGACTGGAAGAGTGCCTCTAGACACCAGAACTGCCTGTAGCTGATATGGTGATCACCTGACTATCAGGCAGCTCATAACTATTCACCTGGGAGGAGGAGGATGTAGCTGTGGCCCCATCTCCTGCTCCAAGACATAGCAGACCTCCATGATGTCATACAGGCTTTCCCACTCAGCCACTGTGGTGAAGCTGTAGTCATACTCCATGAGCATTTTCATGAGATAGTCTTTCAGGGCTCAGCCAGCCAGGACCTGATACAGGAAGGTATGAGGCAGAGTGTAGCCCTATACATGGGCACTGTGTGGGTGATATGGTCCCCATAATCCATGACAATAACAGTGGTACCACCAGAGGCACATAGGAGCAACACAGTGTGATGGCCATGTACATAAGCAGAGTTTGAAAGTCGTGGAATGTGATCTGAATCATCTCTCAGTTGGCCCTGACATTCAAGAGGGCATGAGTCAGCAGCACAGGGTGCTCCTTGGGGTTGTAGGTGTGATGCCAGATCCTCCCTATGTTGTCTCAGTTGGTGACAATGCCACGCTTGATGGTATACTGAAAAGTTAGGATGCCACTCTTGTTCTGGGCCTCATCACTCAAGCAGTCCTTCTGTCCCATGACCACAATGATGCCCTGGTGTCAGGGGTGCCTGACAATGGACAAGAATACATCCTGGGTGTGGGTGGGGGAGTCATTCCCGGCAAAGCCAGATTTGCATATGCCAGAGCCACTGTCATGATCAGTGTGGCTTCTTCTAGTGGAGGTGGTGGGCCCCAGGGAGGAGTGAAACAGGCATTGTGGTTTGATTTGCATTTTCTTAATGATTAGTGATGCTGAGCATGGCACCTTTTCACATCTGTTGGCCATCTGTATGTCTTCTTGGAAGAAATGTCTATTCAGATCCATCCATCCAACCTGACTCTTTGTTTTATCTTTCTTATTTATTTATTTTTTTTTTGCTATTCAGTTGTAGAAATTATTTATATATTTTAAAAATCAACCTTTTCTCAAATATAAAATTTGCATATATTTTTCTCCCATTCAGTAGGTTGCCTTTTTTTTTTTTTTTAGTAGGTTCCCTTTTCATTTTGTTGACAGTTCACCTTGTTATGCAGAAGTTTTTCAGTTGTTTTTTTTTAAGATTTTATTTATTTATTTGTCAGAGAGAGAGAGAGATCACAAGGAGGCAGAGAGGCAGGCGGGGGGCGGGGGGGAAGCAGGCTCCTCGCCGAGCAGAGAGCCCAATGTAGGGCTCGATCCCAGGACCCTGAGATCATGACCTGAGCCAAAGGCAGAGGCTTTAACCCTCTGAGCAACTCAGGTGCCCCAGAAGTTTTTCAGTTGATATAAGTCTCACTCATTTAGTTTTGCAAATAATTCTTACTAAATAATTAAAAATAATGAAGAAGCTCTTAATTGTAGACTGCACATATATTGCTAGAGCTGTCATCATGTGGCTCAATTCAGTGTTACTAAAAGTGAATAGCAACTATACCATGGACGAAGGTATGGGATATGAAATTAGAGATTCAAGGCTTCCCCTCCTGGCTATGCTAGTTAGAAGACCCTACCCCTGACCTACTGTGCCCTCTTCAGACTCATGAAACACAAATGCCTTCAGCAACTCTGGATCTAGCAATTTTAGTAGCTGCTCAGTGATAATTCCCTTCTTGGCAGTATTCAGAGTGTCCCAGTGGAATAGCAAATGCCCAATTCTGCCCATCACCCTTGCTGCCTATGTGGACTACTGGATTTGCCATCAGACCTCACTCAGGCAGTGCCCTGCAAGTCCTGGATGAGGCTGCTCATGGCTGAGTTTGCCAGAAGAAATAAAGAACACTTAGTTAAATTTCAGTTTTATAAAAAGAAGAAATAATTTATTTAGAAAAGTGATGTCTCAAATATTACATGGAACTTGCTTGTACTAATTTTTTTAATCTGAAATTCAAATTAAATTGGGTGTCATATATTATTATTTGCTAAATGGCAACCCTACTTGAATTCTAAAGGTTCTGGTCATCCCAGAATCACCCCAGCCTTGGATGGACTAAGGAGATCAATATCTCTTGGATTACCTATCATTTTTCTGTTTATTTTCTGGGAAATGCTACTGCTAGATTTCATATTGTTGGATATTATTGATTCCTTCAGACTTCCTGAAACTCTTCTTTGTCTTCCTTGACTCATCTTTCTTTTCTTTTTAAAATCTGACCGGTTTTTCTCTGGATTCTAATTCTTCCCCCACTGTCTAAAAACAAAGGTTAGTCAATATTTCCTGTAAAGGGTCATACAATAAATATTTTGTTTTGAGGATCACATAGTATCTGTCATAGCTACTGGACTCTGACCCTTTAGTGCAAAAACAGCCACTGGCAATATGCAAATGAATGAACATGGCTTTGTTCCAATAAAACTTTATTTACGCAAACAGGCAATAGGACAGATTTAGCCCACAGGCCATAATTTGCCAATCCCTGCTCTAGCTGCTGGTGTAACTGGATCAGTCCTTATCTTTCTTCTGTGTTTGTTCTTTTATCAATATCATCTAATTACACGATAGGCCTACCACTTGTATTTCAGTGACATGCAAATCTGCATCTCAAACCCTGACTTTTCTCCCAGTCTACATCCGTGTATTCCAAAAGCCTGTAAGATGATTCTTCCTGAATGCCTTATAGACACTTTAAACTCATTAATCCCAACTTCCCTCTGAAAACATCACACCTCCTGTTCCTCTTCCACAATCTCTATTTCTGCCAGGGTAACTACTATCCCTATGGCTAAACCCAGCTCAAAATTTCCACAGGTGTTTGGTTTCCTCCTTTCCCCAGCTGCTTATATTCACCCAGTGGACAAGTCCTATAAATTCAATATATTTATTTCCTATCTGTGTCTCTTGTCCCTTTCTACCACAAAGGGGAAGCTTTCTGTACCTTTTGCCCAGCTCATTGCGATATTATCTAAATGACTCAAGACACCAGATACCAACCAAATTTCTCCAATACTGTTAGATTACCTTTCCTTGGAATGGTTCTGATTTCTTTCTTCCTACAACCCTTTTGAAGCCCTTTTAATGCTTTTGTTTTAAAGTCTAGATTCTTTAGCTTAACATCAAAGACCCTCTCTGAGCCAGCCTCACACTAATGATCCAACTCTTTAATTGGGTGCACCATTAAGAGTAGTCAAAACAAACTATGTGCAGTTCCCTAGCCACTCAAATACTTTACTTAATTCTCTGATGCTTTGGTTTTCCCCTGCCCTTCCCAACCCTGGTCTCCTAATTCCTACTTACATTGGAGGACCCAGCTAAGATGGTATCTTCTCCACAAAGTCATCCCTAACCTTCCATCTAGAAGAAATGTTTCCATATTCAAGCTCTTGATCACAGTTAGGTTATACCCCTCCCACAGCTATTATAATTTTCTATCTTATATCATACTAGCTCCTGCCCTATCTCCCCTGATACAATTTGAAATCTGTTAAGAGACTCTCTGAAGCTCCTTTTCTTCCCCCTCAAAATATTCAGTAAAAAACCTTCCAACGTTCTTCATTTTGGGTGTTCAATATACACTTGATAAATGAATAAAAAATAGATTAGTGCTCTATATACCAAAAAACTACTAAGTGAGTGTGTTTATGTGTAAAGAGAGAAAAACTGTGGATATGTAGTTAATTTTAACTCATTCTTCATTTTCCCACCCCCCCTTTTTTTTCACTGTGGAGGAAGAGAAAGGGGCATTTAACCCAGATCTATCTAATACAACACCCTCCATTCTTATCTACAAAGATATACTGCCTCTCATATTAAAAAATAGCAATTAACTTGAAAGCGGGGATTGGAGACTATTATTATTTTTTTAAAAGATTTTATTTATTTGACAGAGAGAAACACAGTGAGAGAGGGAACACAAGTAGAGGGAATGGTAGCAGGAGAAGCAGGCTTCCCACTGAGGAGGGAGCCTGATGCAGGGCTTGATCCCAGGACCCTGGGATCATGACCTGAGCTGAAGGCAGACGCTTAATGACTGAGCCACCCAGGCGCCCCTGGAGACTATTATTAAACACGTGGTTTTTATTCCATGTGTATTAAGAAATGGGTAGCAGAGGCAGAGTAGCAGTTTCAAAACTTAACAAATTTAAAAGAAGAACCTCATCAGGCTGAAATTCAGGTTCTGAAAATAGGGACCCAGTTGAGCTAGTGTTAAAAAACACTACAAATGAATTCAGCTGCATCTACAGGAAGGAAATGCTGCTGCCAGGGAGAAGCAGAGTTGCTGGGGAGAGGTTCCTAAGAACAGGAAGTAGAGAGGGAGGAGCAAATCCCTCCTTCCTCATCCAGACCCTCTAATGTCCCTACTGACCGAGCCTAATATAGAAGCAGCTGGAAAGGCAGAAATATGGTTTGCAGAGTCCCAGCCCCTGCAACACAGAGATACAGAGTTATAAAAGGATGTGTTTGGAACTGAGAGGCAATAACTTAAGAAGTGGCCCAAGAAGGACACCTATGAAAAGATACCTATTGAAATGTGGCACTTGTGAGCTTGAGAATGAAGTCAAATAGGCCAACATAAGCAATATGAGATAGATCTCTCACCTATAAAAATAAAATTAAAAAGACCTCTAGGTGGGGACCCGAAACAAGTAAGAGGGAAAAAAAAAAGATGCAAATAGATTTCTTGACTTCAAAAATCAAGTAACAGCTCAAGAAAACACCACCAAGACAAATTACCCGTGATCTTGGAAATGGTGGGGGAAAGGAGGTAGCGAATTTGTCATAATTGGTAAAGCACTGTTAATTCAAACCCCAAGGAATGCTAAAATGCCATAGTTTCACACTAGAGGTCACCCCCGGTAAGAAAATATAATTGTACCATCCTTTATTGTCCCCCTGTAGCTGTTACAATATTGGAGAGCTGCTCCTTATTGCAAAGAGATTGGATTTTTATGAGACTGACATGCTAAGCAGCTTTCTAGTCAAGTAAAATACTGCGTTAAACAGAATTCACTTTCGTACTTTGGTTGAGAAGCAGATATATTGACTGTATAGTACAGAAGACAGTATTCATTACATGCAATCACTGACCTATTTCTAAGGTATCAACTTTAATCAGAGGTAGGTCAACACTGTTATCAAGAAACAATACATTGTATATTACATAGAGACTGATATTGAAGAAATACTGCCTTGTGTCAGTATTTAAATTGGGGAAAATACTGCCTCATATCAACAGAAAGCAGGTGTACTACATGAAATAATTACACTACAAATTTTAACAAACTCATTAGCTTTGGGGTTTATTGCATTAAAGGCATTTATGGGTTAGGAAATTAGGGTGTCTTTATCATTTCATGGCAAATTATGATGATTCAAGGACATATTCCAGAAATGACATTTGTTAAAATTCTTAATGGCAAGGGATCCTCTTTAAGTACAGAATTCCAATTTTTAAAATCATCTAAATGCACTAAAAATAAGCTGATCACTCAATGATATGATGTGGATCACTTTTGCTGTATCTCCATGTCAATGCTCCTTTGATATTTGTGCTCCCAGCTTTTACTACCCACTAACTCTCATTGCTGTTGTTGTTTTGCTGCTGTTCTTGTTTGTTTGCTGTTCTCTACCAATATTCTGGTCTTTCTACATTATTCATAGAAAATACCACCTGCATTTTTTTCTTTATATTTTGGTTGCCATTCTTGGAGCCACCAATGACCGTGTTGTTTAAAGTGTCCAGGAGCCTAACCTCTCAAGTCTGTGACCCCCTCACTCAGTGTGGTCTTTCCTTGCACCCCACTTCAACCAACAGCTCAGCTGGTCACATCCTTTCTGCTTTTATCAAATAAAGCACCACCTTCCAAATTTCTGTTGGATAGAAAGGTCATATTGTATTGCATTGTGTTACATATATCTGTTCATTCTACTATGCATCCCTAGTATATCCAAATCCAAATCCAATGATGCTTCACTTTTTTACAATGTCACTTTTCAAGTTGGTACTGCCCTCCATACACGTTTAGAACCCACGGATTATCATTGTAATCACTCACTAGTTACCCACTTTACCCACTCAACTTTCTTGTCCCACTTTCCCTAGATCATGCTCCTTTGGATAAATCCCCACCTTGGTTAAACCCAACTACCTCGTCATACTATATTTTTCTCCATAAAGCTGAGTGTTACTAAGGAAAAGACAGAGAACCATGCTGTCAGGTCTAAATTTGAAAATCAAGACAAGAATTATTTGAAAATAATAACCAGAGAGTCAAAGGGTCTCTCAATAATTCAAATATACTTCCAGAATGCATTTGTCCACCTACTTACCAAAATGGACTTTTTATTTCTCTCTCCTCAGACCTTCGGCACAACTATTCCCCAAAGACACAGGTACAAACATACTCTCAGCTAGTGATATTATCTCATATTTGAGAAAAAGGAAGCAACTAAAGAGAAACTGCCTTATCTTACCACTATCAAGTCCACTACCTTCCCTGGATCTGTTACCACAGTCTCTGGCTATCCTTCCATTATAATGGATGAGGTTATGTTTTCCCTGTGTACCCCTAAGCTTGTGCTCTAGACCCCATTCTTTTTCTACTTTTCAGGGTATCCATTCAGTTCCTGGTAATCAACTTCTCCCTCTCTACTGAATCATTCCCATCAACACATACAGATTCCTCTTGATGTCATTATGATCATCATTTCTATTGACCCCATACAACTTCCACTGACCCCATGCTCCACCTCCAGTTTCTGCAGCACTTTTCTCCTCCTTTTATAGCAAAAGTCCTTGAATGACTTATTTATGGTCCAGCCTTTACTTCCCGCCATGCCAACTCTCCTTAGCCCATTATTTTTCCTACACAATTAATTCTTCTTTTCAAGGTTATTAGGAATCATCACCAAAGTCCACCACATTTCCAAATTAACCTGGCAACTATAATTCTTCATCTTAATCATATTCTTAGCAAGATTAGACACTGTCAGCCAGTTAGTCCTCCTTAAAACACATCCTTAAGTTTTGTGACTCCACATTTTGCTGCTTTTCTTCCTTATACCTGAATCACTTCTGCTTAGTCTCTTTTTTTGGCCCTCCCCCTCAGTTCAAAACTAAAAGGTTGGAGTACCTCAGAAATCCTCCGAAGTCCCACTGTTCTCCATCTCCAGTGCCTTCCTTGATGAGCTTTTACATATTCCCACTCTTTTAATGCCATCTGTAGGGACTGTCGAATTTGTATCTCCATCACTGACCTCTCCACTGAGCTCTAAACTCTAGGCTGTAATTAACTGAAATTCTGTGATTGACATTTCTATTTGAATATCTAATCATCTTATTAATCCCAATATGGCCAAACAGAACCTTGATTCCCTTGATTTTATCCCCATTGAGCACTTCTGAACTCCTTCCCTGCCACTATCTCCACCAACCACCTGGTGCTCAGATACAACATTTAGCATCATTTCAATTCCTCTCTTTGCCTCATTCTCCTCCCTCACATGAAATCCCTAAACAAGTTACTTCAGACTCAACTTCAAAACAGATTTTAAATCTACTCACTCCTTTTTATCTCTCCTGCACCAGCCACTACCAGTTGCAATGATTATCACCATCATGATTACTCTAATCATCTATCTTTTCCAATATTGCCATTGTTAAAATATCATTTCAAAACATAAGTCTTCTCATGTAACACAACATATCCCAACACACACATGCACACACACATACACACACACTCTTAAGGCCCATCATTTATTTCCCTTTGTACTTAGAATAAAATCTAAAGTCCTTTCTGTTGCCTGTAAGAACCACTATGACATGACCCAGTTCTACCTTTCTAGCTTCAGGACCTACTGCACTCTCCCAACCTCATTATACTTCAGCTCTAATAGCTTTGTTTTTATTCCTCAAACCACCAAATTCTATCTGCCTCAAGGCCTTTGTACTTGTTCTCGTCTCTGCAGATCTCTCTGTGGCTGGCCCTTATCATCAGTCTGCAATATCACCCTGCTTGAGTTTCTTCATAGCACTGATCCCTTTGTGAAACTCTCTCGCCCATTTTTTTTATTGTTTACTTTCTTCTTTCATCTGTCATCTCTAAGTCAAGAACCTATGTATTTTTTTACCACTATATCTAGAGCCTACACTATCTAGAGCATAGTAGATAATAAATATGTGTGGTAGGAGGAAAAATGTGAAGAAAAGAAATAGGATTTAATGATTTTCTCATAAAGGTAATGACACGAATTACAGTTTCTCTAACATCCATCTTCCCAACTTCTCCAACTGAATTTCATCTCTGCAAGTTTGTGCATAACAAAGTACAGAGCACAGCTTAGCTCAGAGCCATGGTTTTATTAAATAAAACTAATCTGACAGGATCAGACCACTGGGGTTTAGTCATTCACATTCTGGATGGCTGGAAATGATAGTGTGCCAAACCTCCTTGGGTACTCAGTGAACCACACTCTCCACCATCTCCCTACACACTCCGGGCAATTACCCATCTGGTTTGCCTGGCTCACCCAGTCGTATTTGAATGAGGTTTTCAGCTGAAAGTGAATGGTGTGTGTCCAACCTGAAAGGCAGCCTCCAGCAGTTGTATCCCAAGCCTGCTTTCGACTGTAGCCATTCGCTCCAGATGGGGGTCAGGATGCTCCCCAAAAGCATCAGGACAGGTAAAGACAGAGGAGGGAAAGGGGAGCCTTGGGTAGGAGTTAGGAGACCTGGGTTCAAGTCTCTATCTCAAGTTCACTGTTACTTGATGAAATCCTGCACCCCCCTAGATTTGCTTCCCAGCTGCAAACTATGGGGTTCATACTAGGTAACTCTAGGAATTTCTTCCAATTCTAACATTCCAAGCTTATAAACCACCAAGTGGCAAGCATTTGCTGCATTGCAAATTCTCCAACCCAACAAGCCAATCTCCAACTTGGGATGAGTGGCGACATTACCACCATGTGGGTTTTTTATATTTGCCCAGAACCTCATAATTATGAGGTTACCCTTTCCACACCCCTTTGATATACATGGGTGACAAACACTAATTACCTTGCTTTGCTGGAGGAGGAAAGATGGCACAGAATGATTAAATGACTCACCCTCTGTTTACCAAAAGCAGTGGTCTGGCAGGGACTAGAAATCCATGAGTTTCTGAGTTGTAGACCTGAGCTCAGGACATTAGGCCACAGGGCTCGGCTAGAGCTTACCAGTATTTGGCTTCACTTGTTTTTTATTCTGGAATAGATGAACAACACTCATGATTGCATTCTCTTTTCTGAGCGATTCACTGCTGTTAGTGCTAATGTAATTGGATAAAAAAGAGAAAGTTCTATTTACTTCAACCAAAAACCTAAGAAAATTTTGTGTGGGCAGGCAGTGAGGTACACAGGGAGAGTGTGGAGTCTCCGAAGTAAGAGACATTTGTCTTTGTTTTTTGAGCAAAAATTTTTCCAGGTATTAAGAAAGCACGAAAAGCATAAATATGTCTAAGACTCAATTCCACTCATAGCTCTGCAAGATAACTAATTCTCTGAGTCTTGCTTTTCTCATCTGTAAAATGTAACTGATAGAACTTGCCCACAATATCCTTGCAAGGATAAAAAGTGATGAGAAAAGGCAATTACTCCACTGTGGTTCCTCAGTTAATTAGCACCTTTTCCTCCTTCTCCTCTTCTTTAGTGAACACAAAATTGGGTGTTCCCTACCCACACCCAAAGTCCCCTGTTACTCACCATCATCCAGTGAAGAAAGATCAGACTATAGGCCACTAAAGCAGGTGACCGATCATCCATGGGGTAAAAGGATCCCCTGGGATCTCCTGTTCCAAACTTGCTAATGACATAGGGTATGTAAAAATGAGTAACTGACCCTGTGTCTCCACCTGTAACAGTGGAACTAACCAAATTGTCCTGGGAAATATTCTGGAAGAAAGGGTCTCTGAAAGGATTATAGACTCTTGGACATAAAATGTAGACTAAGGGCTATGAACTTTTTTTTTTTTTTTTTTTTTTTTGGCAAACAGTCTTTCATGTTACACTCAAACATCTCTATTCCTCTGAATAGCTACTGTAGCCTCCTCGTCCATCAGCTAGTCCCTATCATGCCACCAGCAGAGACATCTGCAGAAGCCAGAGGAGAAGAAAAAGAGACACAGAGTAGGGAAGGAACACAATTCACAAATAATGCAAATGTCTTAGCTTGTTTCCTTTTCTTATTCTCTGAGATCTGGAGAATCACATTTTTCACTATCAACCTGCTGTTTCTAACATACATTATTAAAAAGAGGACTTGGAATGACAAATAAGAGACAAGTTTGCACTGAGGTGGTTTGTGTCCTTGGGTGATAAACCCTGGAGCCTTGGAGGCTGAGATGGGAGACATGATTTCAAGGCCTACACCAACCACCAGTGGGCTGTGCAGTGATCTATAGGAGTATGGATGGACTCCCATAATGAACTTGGACTCAGTTCCCTCACCTCTGTATAAGTAGGCTAAGAATAAACTGTCCACAAAATGCTTATTAGCACTAAGGTCCTATGAATTCTGGAATAACATACATAGAAGCTGACACACAGTATCCACATATACCTTATATTCACAGTGTTGGGGGTCCATAGATCCAAAGGTCTTATATCCTCATGCCCTCTACTATAACATTGTTCATTTTTTCTTTGAAGTAGAAACAGACTTTATATCCCTGAGAGAAACATAAATCTATATAATAACTATGTATTTCAATACATCAGTATGATTTACAAGTTCCCAAGGTATTTTAGATTAAAACAAAAAAAAAAATCCATGGATTTTGAGAAACTCTGGTCTAGACATACATATCCCAAACTATTATCCGGGTAAGAAAGCGAAACACAGGAAAAGACACTTTCAGTATTTGAAAGAAATTAATAATGAACATGCCACTTAAAATAATTATTCTCAAACTGTATAAGAAAAGTTTTAAAAAAATTCAAGTTCCTGAGCCCTACTCCATACCTAAGTCAGAAATGTGGGAAGGGAGTCTAAATGGCCCACATACAGGTATATTTGCAAAGCTCCTAAGGCCATGCTTATGATTGCCCAGGTCTGGAAACCACAGTTAGAAAGCAAAATCTCAGCAGCCAAGTCTGGCAAGTATGTTGGTCTCTCTTCTCGTGCCCAGCAGAAGTAATTTCTCCTCTCACTTGTGAACATCTGTGATGATCATCACGGAGACTCGGCTTGTTTGTTAATGGGGGGAAGAAAAGCTATTTACCTAGTTTGCAAGCCAAGGGAGAGCTTAATTAATGTCAGAGCAGATACGATTTCCTCCTCTCTCCTTGCCCTAGGAACTCCCAGGGATAACGAGAGGATTTTTAATTAATGTTTGAAAAGCATTCTGAGATCCCTGGATGAGAGGTGCTGGAGAAGGGCACAACATGATTATTATTGTTAATAGTAGTTGTATTAATAGAAATAATGAAGTTCTCTAAAGTGATTTTTTTTTTTAGAAAATTCATGACATCAATCACCAGAATTTGTGACAAGAATTTTTGGAGAGAATGGAGAAAGGGAAAAAAAGATATAAGGAAAATAAAAATGCTTTTTTTACCCATTAGAACTGAGTGACACTTTGAGGTTCTGGCATGAAGACTCCATGAAAAGTTCCTCTTACACTTTTCCAAGGTAAATTAAAACACAACTTTTAATTTCTATGTTACCAGTGAAAGATTATGAAGGAAGATAGTTATGAAGGAAAGAACCTAAGTTTGGGAAATGGAAGTTCAGAATCTGGGGCTTATCACTGCCTATTTACTGGCTTACCACTTACTAATTATTTAACCTTGTGCAAGTCACATTATCTATGTTTCCTTATTGATAAAATGAGGAGATACTGATATATGTTCTACCCAGCTCCCAGGTTAATGAAGATGAATGGAGATGATAAATGTGGAAATTTTTTATATGTCTGTAAGTTGTTCAACAGATATTATTGATGATAATAATGATGATAATGATGGTTACACCATAAACTCATATTGGAAGATAGTAGAAATGAATGTACATTATTTTTAATAGATTTTTAAAAATATATTGTTTTAATTTATGAAGTAAAATTGTTCTTCAAGGCTTACAATAAAAAAGCAGCTTCAGGAAGTTTAGAACGTTAAAGAAGTTTTCAAGTTTTACAGTGAAAAGTAGTTGGCCCCTGTCCATCCCTTTCGCTACAGTCCTTATTTCCAGAGATCCTTCTTCTTAATTCTTTGGCTGTTACTTTTGATGTTTATCTCTATATTGCCAATTAATATGACTGAATTGCTATATCTAGCTCTGTACAAATATTAAACATTATTTGTTTCCTATTATAATAATATATTAATTCTTATACTACCACCCTCATTTGCATCCCTCCTTTCTACAGATATAGTTATATTTACTTTTGTTAAAATTAATATTTACTACTTACACCATTACTATTGCATTAATATTGTTAATTATTAACCAACTAGCATACTACTATTACATTTCCTCTCTTATTAACAACTCTGTTTTTCCTACGGTTATTAATTGCCTAACATTTTTAAAATTTACTTACATTTCTATCTACTTCACACTGGGCTCATTCCATATTCTTTCAGAGCTATTAACCTTCTCTTAATACTAGTGTATTTTCCACCTTGTCAAGTGCATTAGATAATATAACATTTCTTTTTTATTTTTCCCTAGACATTCAACTCCCTTGTATTCTTACTGTAATTGAACAATACTATGTCTGAAGCCATGAAAATAGTAGTGAATCCTTGAATCTATGGGCTTCCACACTATGACTATAAAGCATGTGTGAAATTTGTGTATTACCCTCTATATATGTTGTTCCAGGATTCATAAAACTTTAGATCCAGTAAGCATCTTGTGGACAATTTATTCCTCCCACACTTACATACAGCAGTAGGGAAACTGAGACTCAGAGAGTTCACTCTCTGGTAGTAGAGGCAAATCTAAAAGCACATCTCTCAGGTTTAGTTTTGCCAAAAATTAATGATCACTAATATTTCTGTTATTTATATTATAAATGACAGGTATATAAAAACTGCCACCAAGAATACTATTCCCAGCAAAAGTATCTTTCATAAATGAAAGAGATATAAAGATACTCCCAGAGAAAAAAAAGAAAAAAGTTATGGAAGTTTATCACCTCTAAATCTGCCTTCAAAAAAAAATGCTAAAGGGGCTCTTCAAGTTGACGTGAAAGAACACTAAGAACAACATGAAAATATATGAGAGTATAAAGCTCACTAGTAACAGGAAATATATAGTGAAATTCAGTATACCCTAATACTGTAATTGTGTATATAAAGCGCTATAATTGTGTGTCTAAATTGTGTGTATAAAGCTTTTATCTCTAGTATAAAAGTTTAAAAAGCAATTATTAAAAATAACTATAGCTACAATAATTTATTAATGGATGTGAAATATAAAAAGATGTAAAGTGTGACTTCAATAATATAGTATGTGGAAGAAGGAGAATTAAAAGGATAGAGTTTTTGTATGAGATTAACGATAAGCTGTTATAAGCTTAACAAAGACTGTTACAGCTATAAGATGTTTAATGTAAGCTTCATGGTAACCACAAAGAACAAACCTATAGTAGATACACAAAAGATAAAATGAAAGGAATTAAAGCATGTCACTACAGAAAAATAAATCACAAAGGAAGACAGCAAGAGGAAGAACAAAGGAATTAAGTGAACAGTCAGAAAACAATTAACAAAATAATAGTACTTTTCTACCTATCAAAAGTTAATAATATTTTACTTATCAAAAATTAAATGTAAATGTATTAAATTCTCCAATCAAAAGAAACAGAGTGCTGCACGGACCAAACCAAACCAAACCAAACCAAAAACGAAAACAACAAAAAAATCCCAAGATCCAATATATTGCCAATAAGAGATTCACTTTAGCTTTAAGGTCACATATAGGCAGAAAGTAAGGAAAAAATATTCCAGGCAAATGGTAATCAAAAGAGAGTGAAATGCATAGCAATGCCTATATGTGTTTCAGGTAAAGAAATCTTCAGTCAAAATTAGTCACAGGAGATGAAAAACATAACTATATTATAATAAAAGTGTCAAGAGGATGTTCTAACATTGAAGCAGGTTAAATATTTAAGGCAAATATTAACAGAACAGAAGGCAACAAAAATTAAGAAACTTAAGACTGATACTATATTAAGTATCTTTTTTAACTACAATAGGTATGAAACTAGAAATCAGTAACAGGAAGAAAACTGGAAAACTCGCAAATACATGGAAATTAAACATCACACTCCTGAACAACCAAAGGTTCAAAGAAGAAATCAAAGGGGAAATCAGAAAGAACTTGAAATGAATGGAAATGAAAACATAACATACCAAAACTTACCAAACACAGCAAGAGCAATTCTAAGAGAAAAGTTTATAGTAGAAAACAAAAGATCTCAAATAAACAACAAACATTTATAGCTCAAGGAATTAGAAAAGAAGGAAAAAATTAATCTCAAAGTTAGCATAAGGAAGAAAATAATAAACATTAGAGCAGAAATGATATAGAGACTAGGAAGACAATAGAAAAAAATCAAAACTAATAAGCTAGTTTGTTAAAAAGGTTAGCAAAGTCACACTGTTAGCTAGACTAATCAAGAATAAAAAGAGAGGATTCAAATAACAAAATTACATATGAAGAGGCAACATTAGAACTGACACCACGGAAATATAAAGAATTATAAAAGGCTACTATGACTATTAACAAATAGGACAACCTAGAAGAAAATTAATAAATTACTTGAAATATACAACTTACCAAGACTAAATCTAGAAAGAAAGGAGAACCCTCCCACACTGTTGGTGGCAATGCAAGCTGGTACAGACACTCTGGAAAACAGTATGGAGGTTCCTCAAAAAGTTGAAAATAGAGCTACCCTAAGACCCAGCAATCGCACTACTGGGTATTTACCCTAAAGATACAAATGTCATGATCCAAAGGGGCACATGCACCCAAATGTTTATAGCAGCAATGTCCATAATAGCCAAACTATTTAAAGAACCTAGATGTCCATCAACAGATGAACGGATAAAGAAAAGAAAATCAGGGGTCCATAATTTCTTTTCTCTCAAACAGTTCTACATAACAGAAGAACAATGCTGAGGGTACAGTCTACATCTGGATAGTTTCCTGTACATATAATGCATTCTAGCATTTTCATCAATAACCTCTTTTAATCTTGATTATTGTCTGAATTTAAAAACCAAGCCTAAACATATCAGCACTCACTCAAAAA
>CM053615.1:16920311-16939796 GCA_028646535.1 Procyon lotor
TCTTGCCATTTGCATTGACATGGATGGAACTGGAGGGTATTATGCTAAGCGAAATAAGTCAGTCAGAGAAAGACAATTATCACATGATCTCTCTGATATGAAGAATTTGAGAGGCAGGGTCGGGGGTTGTGGGGGGGTGGGGGAGAGAAATGAAACAGGATGGGATGGGAAAGGAGACAAACCATAAGAGACTCCTAAACTCACGAAATGAACTAAGGGTGGCTGGGAGGTGGGGCGGTAGGGATAGGGTGGCTGGGTTATGGACATTGAGTAGGGTATGTGCTATGGTAAGTGCTGTGAAATGTGTAAGCCTGATGATTCACAGATACGTACCGTGGGGCAAATAATACATTATATGTTAATTTAAAAAATAAACTAAAAAATAAAAAGAATTGAAAACATATGTCCCCACAAAAATCTGTACACAAATGTTCATAACACCATAATCAATAAATCATAACTATACAATAGAATATTATCCACCAATAAAAAGGACTGAAATATCAATATACACTACCAGTATTGCAATAAAGAACACTGAACACATTTGACTAAGTGAAAGAAGCCCATTACAACAGGCCATGTATTGTATGATTCAGTTTTTTTTAAGTGGTGAGAATAGGCAAATCCACAGGGAAAGAAAGCAGATTAATAGTTATCAGCAGCTGGGGGACAGAGGGAACAGGGAGTTATTATTAATGGGGTTTTTATTGAGGTGCTAAAAATGTTCTATAATTAGATGGCAGTGATGGCTGCGGAATCTACAAACACAGTAATAAACCACTGAATTGTACATTAAAAAAACACTTCTGATATAGCTTATCATATGCCATGACATATGTCAAAATCTATTTGGAGATTATAGGAAGATAGCAATATGTTTTGTCAGTAAAGATAAAATAATTACGATGTGTAATAAAAATTAGTTTCTTAATAACACATAAATTTCCTTTATTAAAAATATAACATCTTTTAACCTAAAGCACTACTAATGCTGAATTTGCCTTATTAAATGATAATTCGTTTCATTTTTACTATCTAGACTTCTTCAGAAAACATTTTTGGAAAAAAGAATTTTCATCTTGAGCTTATTATCCTTGTTAATTGTCAAACTAAATGCATTTTATGTCTCTAAGTGTGTATACTGGCAAAAAACAAAAAGAAATTCAGTCCATTAGTAACATCTTTTTACCTTAAAACTTGTCATTTTTACCATTTTTCAGGCATTTTCTGAAGTAACTAGTTTGTTTTGGAGTTGTAAGGACATATCACTGACTTTTAAAAGAAATGCAATCCTTAGACTCAGGGCTCCATGATTTCTTTTCTCTCAAACAGTTCTACATAACAGAAGAACAATGCTGAGGGTACAGTCTACATCTGGATAGTTTCCTGTACATATAATGCATTCTAGCATTTTCATCAATAACCTCTTTTAATCTTGATTATTGTCTGAATTTAAAAACCAAGCCTAAACATATCAGCACTCACTCAAAAGTATTGGCACTGAGTTTAGATTCAATACACACTGCCCAAAAGAAGAAAAGAATAGAAAGGAAATACAGCAATCAGCATTCTAGCAGCTAAAAGATAATGGGGGAAAAAAATTTACCACTGAAAGGAATAAAGAGAAAGGTACTATTGAAGGTCATCAAGTGGTTATCATTCTCAATGCTGGCTCACTGAATGACGTCCAATCTGCACAGAGAATCTTGAGGGTTTGGGCTCCTTTAGCTCTTCAAAACAATGACATCATCCCACAAGGCAGAAAGGAAATGCCTTCCATGAAATTACTGCCTTTATTGAATAGCCTAAAACTAACTCAATATTACTGTGATGGTTTTGTTGTAGCTACTAGTAATAACTTGCATTTTAACCATGGTGTGTTCAAAGCACTTATACATTTATTTAATTTCATTATCACAGTCATCACCTAATGTCAGAAGAGGTTAGGTATTCTTAGTATCACTGTCCACATAAATAAATTGAAATACAGATTTAACTTCTTGGTTTTGCAAGCTGTTCACAGGTTCCCATACCTTTCTTTTCTAAAGCCATTTCTTTGTAAAAACACCACAAAAACATGTGCAACATAAACCACTGACATGATCTAACCTAGTCTTTAATAAACATTTACATATTTTCAGACTAGCTCCTAATAACAGTTTATACCTGGTTAGAATAACAAAGAACAATGCAAAAAACCTTTAAGTCCAAATATATTCTGTCACATGGAGTGCCCTGACCACTCAATATTAGCTGCTTAGGAAAGTTCAAAAGAAAAGAGCCAGTATTCAGCACCAGCTACAGATAGGATCTTCTTAAGTTTGTGTGTCCACCAGTCTCTTAGAGAATATTGACTGCGTGAGACATTGTGCACCAGAGATTACTTGTGTATTTCCCCATGAAAAGGGTCTAAGATGTGACAAACTGTTATTGATGCATTTAATAAATTTATAAAGAAATCATTCTAAAAGTTTCAGAGAATGAGAATAAGAGGTTGATGCTTCAAGTCTCCTTTTAGGATGAATTTTATTAAGGAAACAAACTGTGTATGCACATCATTTTTTTGCAATTATTATTATTCAGTAAATATTTAATATTAATCTCTATGTCAGGTTTATTCTTAGCACTAAAGATATAGCCTTAAACAAGAACTAGAAGGAGCTTACATTTCAGTAGATGGAAATGGACAATAAACAAATACAAGAAGTAGAAGACTAATGGAGAGTGGACACTTATATAGAGAGAGAACTAATACAGGACAATGTAGGGAAATGTTTGAGTAGTTATTTCTGATTGGATAATCAAGGAAATCCTCTGCTGAAGGTGTTATTTAAGCTGATATTTAAATTATCAGCAGAAAATAATTGAGCAAAGATGTGGAAAAAACACCACAGTGTTCTAAAATGAAATGAGCTTGTAGCTTTTCTAGAAATAGTCTTTGGATTGCTTTTCTTAGTTAACCTCCTCCCAATCATCTCTTTATGGGTAAACTCAGCCTTTGTTAAAATCAATCTGTGGCAAAGTTGTACCATTTTCTTTGGAAAAATAAAAGATAAATATGTAGGTAAGTTTTTTAAATAAAAATGGAATCAGCCTGAGTTGGTGAAAAACAAAAAGAAGTCCATTGTAGCTAAATGACATGGAGGGGTTACCAGATGATATTGGAGAGTAGGCAGGAGCCAGATTACAATGGGATGTTGACAAACTAGAATAAGAATTTATTCATGTGCTGAAAGGAAAGGTTTGGCACAGAGGGAGAAATTGACGATGATGGGCAGAGGAGCATCATAACCTAACAACATAATACTAGCTTTTTACTTGCTCCTCTTTTGCTTTATGTGCTATTTGGAAATGATTTAATAGGAGCACAAGTATAATCATTTTATAAAAATAAAAATGGTGATGTCTCCCAGTGAAGATAGCTTCATTAGTTTTGACTTTGATGCAAACTCTCTGCTCCAGACAATGAGTGATTATACATAAAGATAAAAATAGAAATACATAAAACCTTTATCTCAAAATCGAGATAAATATCTCCTGGATGACAAGGGAGAAAAATATAAAGTGGTCAGCTCAGATGAAGCCATGAGTTACAGACCTCTAAGTTTGAAAAAGACAGTGATACCCTGCAGGGAAAAAGAAACAGGAACCAGGTCATTACTTGGGGCAACAGGCTTTGGTGAAGCTCTCTCCCTTTTTGGATAAAGTACTGAAATATATTTCCACTAATTGTTTAGAGCAGTATGTTCTACACGAGGTACTTCTGCTCCCCAGGGAACATTAGGTAATGTCAGGAAACATTCTGGTGGTCAGAACTGGAGGAGTAAAGATGCTACTCATGAGACACCTGAGTGGCTCAGTCAGTTGGGCAGTCAGTTCTTGGTATCGGTGCAGGTCAAAATCTTGCAGTCATGAGATCAAGGCCTACACAGGTCTTGGCACTTACCATGGAGTCTGTTTCAGATTCTCTCCCTCTCTCTCCAGCCCACACTCTCTCTCAAATAAATAAATGAAATCTTTAAAAGACAAAAAAAATACTACTCATATCTAATATAGATAGACCAATGATTCTGTAAAACATTCTACACTTAATACACACACGCACAAAAAGCCCCCCAACAACAAAGAGTTGTTCGGTGTAAAATGTCAATAGTGCCAGTATATGAATAGTGCACTACTGAGTGCCAAGCCTCAACAATGAGAAACCTTGGTCTAAAGGCCCACTTTTAGTCACTTAAAGTCTAGAGGCAGCCTAAAACACAGGCAAAGTCTCTCAACCAAAAAGGAAGCCAAGTTGCCAACTGGCTCAGGGACTGGATCTGTCAGTTCCCCAATATCATTAGAAGCAGGAGCCACACAGTGAATTATGTGACCTGCTTACAGACCGAAATCCTGAAAGGCAAGCACTAAACCCATAGTAATGGAAGAGTGGGAACAGAGGAGTGAAGAAACACTAATTCAAAATGACCTTTTCAATCAAAATACCAAAACATGTGAAGAAATGCTAAGAAAGAAAAAACAAAACTAACAATTAGAACATAAATACACTTAAGATATAATTAGTTTTAAGGAAAACTAAAAAAAAATAAGGATTTTTAAAGCGTATTTATAATTATTAACAGGAAATATAAGTATAAATATCAAAAAGAAAGAAAGAAAAAATAAAACAAGAAGTTGAAATATAACAAAACTTCATGAAGTGGATTTTATACTAGACTAGCCATAGTCAAAGAAAGTCAGACTATACTTGCCATTAGAATTTAAACTCCATGAGGGCAAAGATCAGTGGTCTTGTTCTCTCCTGTACTGAAGACACAGTCCGCATAGTGCCTAGTCTTCAGCATGGTCTTAATTAACATTTGTCCATAGAGTGAAAGAATCACTTTGACTCGAGTTTTGTGAACATTGGACCTATTCTTATAATAAAATATATGAAATACTCTTCTAATAAAAGAGAGAGAACTGAGCTATAAAGATTGTGGAATTCATTCAGAGCACAGAGAAAGGGAAATAAAAAAGAATAAAAAATATGAAAAGTCAGCTAGGGAACATAAAGGATAACCTTCAGGTTCCAATATACATTGTATAAGAATTTCAGTAAAGATAAAAAAGTAAATGGCTAAAAATCAATGTCTATAAAGAAGAGCTGAGAATTTTCCAAGACTGGGGAAAGACACACAACCTCTAACTAAAACATATTCCAAGTAAGATATATAACTATAAATGTATTCTTATATCACAGAATATCATATCATAATATCTTATATCACAGAATATCATATCTCCTTATATCACAGAAGGAATATAATATCTTAAAACCAACAGAGAAGAAAGTGTACAATCAAAGCAGGTGAATTAATCTATGAGGTAGACAATGAAGATAAAATAATGCCTTTCAAATATTTGAGGAAAATGCTTGATAATTTAGCATTTTATACTCAGCTACACTATCTTTTAAGAGTAACAATGCAATAAAGACTTATATACATACAAAGGCTATAAGAGTTTATCTCATAGACCCTTCCTAAACTAAATACTAAATGATAGTTTTCTGGAAGAAGAACATGAAGCAAGATCCTTGGAATCCATAACTAATGTGGAATGAAAGTAGAAAGTGCATATTTTTTAAATAAAAAACCATGTCATTTACACATATTCATTTCTGCAAAATAATTAGGATACCAGTAAATTGGTACAAGACCCTAGCCTTGTAAATAAATATCCTGTAAACTTAATCAAAGACCAGTAATAAGTAGAAAGGTATTTTCACAGAATCTACCCAGAAATATTATAAGGTGGTAAATAAACAAACAAACAAATAAACAAATGCAGGATACACACTGAGGAATAAATAGATGGAAAACATTCACTGAAATCTTATGTTCATGTATTTTGTTACAAGTTTAAAATATTTTAATTAGTTCTTCAAATGTAGAGCACAAAGGAGTTTGGAGAAACTATGTAAGAGTTTGGAGAAACTATAGCGAGACAACAAAAGGTGAAATTTTGAATTTGCAAAGATCCAAAAAGAAGTGGAATAGTAATAATCACAGAATGACAGTCACATAGGGGCACCTAGGTGGCTCAGTCATTAAGTGTCTACCTTCAGCTCAGGTCATGATCTCAGGGTCCTGGGATTGAGCCCCTCATCGGGCTCCCTGCTCGGCAGGAAGCCTGCTTTTCCCGCTACCATTCCCTCTGCTTGTGTTCCCTCTCTCGCTGTGTTTCTCTCTGTCAAATAAATAAAATCTTTAAAAAAGAAAAAAAAAGAATGACAGTCACATAAAACTATTGGAAGTAGCTCAAGAATAATAGCCATTGTTTGAAGAATAGCAAAAGACAGAGAGGACATAACTGAGCCAAGTGAAGGAATGAAAACAGACCAAAGATAGGCAAATAATATCCAGCATATGGTTAACTGGTATCCCGAAGAAAGAGGAGCAAAATAACTTAAGAAGAAAATTTAAAGAAAAGTTCTACAAATAAAAGACTTTGGTCATAAATTAGTGCCTTAGGAAATATTAATCTATAGCAATCAACAGAATGATATACTCTATTAAAACTATTGGATTTCAAGGTTGAAAAAAGATGAATAAAGTAAGTAAAGTCTAGTAAAATTGTTAGATTTTAAAGATGAATAAAGAATCATTTGCTCTACCAACAACAAAAAAAGTCAAGTCAAAAAACAGATAATCACGTCAAAAAATGGGCAGAAGACATGAACAAACAGCTCTCCAAAGAAGACATACAAGTGGCTGACAGACATATGAAAAAATGGTTATCATCATTAGCCATCAGGGAAATTCAAATCAAAACCACATTGGGATACTACCTTACACCAGTTAGAATGACGAAAATCAACAAGACGGTAAACAACAAGTGTTGAAGAGGATGTGGAGAAAGGGGAACACTCTTCCACTGTTGGTGGGAATGCAAGTTGGTGCAGCCACTTTGGAAAACAGTGTGGAGATTCCTCAAAAAATTAAAAATAGAGCTACCCTATGACCCAGCAATTGCACTACTCAGTATTTACCTCAAAGATACAGATGTAGTGAAAAGAAGGGCCACATGTACGCCAATGTTCACAGCAGCAATGGCCACAATCGCCAAACTGTGGAAAGAGCCAAGATACCCTTCAACAAACGAATGGATAAAGAATATATGGTCCCAATATACAATGGAATATTATGCCTCCATCAGAAAGGATGAATACTCAACTTTTGTATCAGCACGGATGGAACGGGAAGAGATTATGTTGAGTAAAATAAATCAAACAGACTCAGTTATCATATGGTTTCACTGACATGTAGAGCATAAGGGAAAATATGGAGGACACTGGGAGAAGTAAAGGAAGGGTGAATTGGGGGAAATCGGAGGGGGACATGAAACATGAGAGACTGTGGATCTGAGCAACAAACTGAGGGTTTTTGGGGAGGTGGGTGGATGGGTGAGCCTGATGGTGGGTATTGAAGAGGGCGCCTACTGCATGGAGCACTGGGTGTAATGCATGAACAATGATTCTTTTAACACTGAAAAAAATTTAAAAAAAATTTTTTTTTAAATCAAGTCATCAAAAAAGAGGTGACAATTTAGGCAGGCCTCAGACTTTTTTCCCATAGCAAGTCTTAATATGAGGAAACTGTAAAGCAATCTCTATGAAGTCTAAAGAAAGTATGACATAGGGGTGCCTGGGTGGCTCACTTGTTAAGCGGCTGCCTTCGGCTCAGGTCATGAATCCAGGGTTCTGGGATCGAGCCCCGCATCGGGCTCCTTGCTCGGCGGGAAGCCTGCTTCTCTACCATTCCCTCTGCTTGTGTTCCCTCTCTCGCTGTGTTTCTCTCTGTCAAATAAATAAAATCTTAAAAAAAAAAAAAAAAAGAAAGAAAGTGTGACATAAGACATAACCAGACCAGGGTGCCTAGGTGGCTCTGTTATTTAATGTCTGCCTTAGGCTTAGTTCATGATCCCAGGTACTGGATTGAGCCCCGCATGCATTGGGCTCCCTGCTTGGTGGGAAGCCTGCTTCTCCCTCTCCCATTCCCCCTGCTTGTGTTCCCTCTCTATGTCTCTCTCTGTCAAATAAATCAATAAAATCTTTTAAAAAAAAGACATAAACAGACCACCTCTGACCCAAAAATAAAAGTAAGAGACAAATAATTTTTAAGATGAAAAATTAAAATACAGTTGCCAGAGAATGCAGAAAACCTATGGCACAAGAATTAAAGCTGAGTATTAGATCCATTTTATCATAAAATTAAGACTAAAATAATGTGGAGACTATAGTTACAAAGACAATATAACTGTAAAACTTTTACTAATAAAGTTGATAGAAGGGAAGATAAGATAGGAGACAGTGAATGTGGATGGGTTTCTTCAACTGTTATCACCAAATATCAAAAGATATTTACATACAATAAATCAAGTAACAGTGGCATAAATATATTTAAAGACATCAGATAATATTAATAAAAATAATACATGCAACAGGGGCACCTGGGTGGCTCAGTGGGTTAAGGCCTCTGCCTTCGGCTCAGGTCATGATCTCAGGGTCCTGGGATCGAGCCCCGCATCGGGCTCTCTGCTCAGCAGGGAGCCTGCTTCCTCCTCTTTCTCTGCCTGCTTCCTCCTCTTTCTCTGCCTGCTTCTCTGCCTACTTGCGATCTCTCTCTGTCAAATAAATAAATAAAATCTTAAAAAATAATAATAATAATACATGCAACAAAAAATTGAGTGGCAAAATAGGGATAAAAATGGAGAATTTAAGGGGCACCTGGGTGGCTCAGCCGTTAAGCGTCTGCCTTCAGCCCAGGTCGTGATCCCAGAGTCCTGGGATTGAGCCCCACATCGGGCTCCTTGCTCGGCAGGAAGCCTGCTTCTCCCGCTACCATTCCCTCTGCTTGTGTTCCCTCTCTTGCTGTGTTTCTCTCTGTCAAATAAATAAAATCTTTAAAAAAAAAAAAAAAATGGAGAATTTAAAATTGTACTAATTCCATCATTGTTTATAGAAAGGAATCAATAAATATAGTTGTTGGTTCATAAACCAGACACAGAGGACCAGGAGAGACTGAAGACAGAAACAGGCCCTTGCAGATGGGCAGGTGGCAAGCTTATGAGGCTTGAGTAGTCAAGCAATGAGTAGCTCTCCATACCCACTGCCACTATCTTCAGAGTTTATATACAAAGGTGTTAACAGGGTTCAGATGTTCTCAAGGACTCACTGATCTTCCAAGGCCATGACCTTGAAAGGGACTCCCGGCTGTGGAAATGGTGGGCAGAGCATGCATCCAAGGACAGGGGAGGGGTGAGGAGTCTCCAATTGCTGGACTGCCCAGATCTAGCTTGAGAGTCAACCACTGGTCATGACCTCTTGATGACTTCCTCTATAGCTCATAAAAAAAAAAAAAAATTACTAAAACAAAAATGTAATCTCTGATAATATATATATACACAGAAACACAAATCTTATGATGGTAAGAATATAGGAGTGATAAGATAGAACAGAATTAAGGATAAATATACCTCATATCAATAAATACACCATATATCTTAATCATGTAGTACAAGAGTATGTTAAAAGACAGGGCAAAACAAGATTTGATTCACTGCAAACTGAAAGACACACTGTCCTATTCTAGGCTTCCCTGAAAAAGGAGCTTATATAGGTAGTTAATTTAGGGAAGTAACCCCAAGGATTAGGAGTAGAGGGCTGGGATAGGTGAATCAGAGAAAAGTGTGTCATGGAGCAGATTACCACTAGAATCTCTGTGCATCCATGCAAATATACCAACTGTCCCTCTAAAACATGGAAAAGGAGAATATTTATTTGTGGTCTCCTGTCTTCCATTAGTCATGAATTTTTGCTGATGATAGTGACTGAGCAGGTATGTAGATACTTAGCTTTACGTCATGGAGGAGGTGAGAGGCTGTCAGATCACCCACACAAAGAGCCAGCTGCAGCAACAGCTGGGGTAAAAAGTGGCCTCAGGGAATGGGACACAGGGCACAAGCAGTCGATGATACACACATCCAAAGGAAGTAGCTCAGATAGGTTGAAAATAAAACAACTCAGCAAAAGGTTATTGGGTGGAAAAATTCAGACAAAGCTGAATTTAGGGTAAATATTATTAAAAGGGTACACTTCATAGGGAAGATCCAAAATGACAAATATCTTTGAACCAAAAAACACATAGTCATTATAAAGCAAAAACTACAGAAAACACAGGAGAAAGAGATAGAAAACAAAATCAAAATAAAATTTCAGGAACAAATGGGAGTCCAAGAAATCAAAGTGAAATAGGAAGAATATTTAGCATATAAAAATTAAGTAGGAAAAAGGAGAAAATGTAAGTTACTTCAAAACAACAAATGGTCAGGTACTATCATCAAGAAATTCTACCAAACTTTCTTTGAGATAAAATTGCTATATAATATTATATTAGTTTCAGGCATAGAACATAATGTTTGATATGTATTCATATGGCAAAATGATAAACACAATAGGTTTATTTAACATCCATCAAGGCACATGGTTTACAATTTTTTTATTGTGATAAGAGCTTTTAAGATCTATTCTCTTAGCAACTTTCAAGTACAGTATTATTAACTATAACTATTACAATACAGTATGATTAACTATAATCATCATGCTGTATATTATATCCCCATGACCTATTAAGAAACAGATACCCCCAGTACTATTTCAACTCCTCCAGAAAAAAAAAAAAGATTTAAAAGGGAAAGGACGCAAATAATTTTTATGAAGCAAATGTAACAACAGTACCAAATCCTAACAAAAATTGAACTCACAAAAAAGGAAACTACAAATCAATTACCTTTACAAGTATTGCTGTAAATATCACAAAAATATTGGCAAATGGAACAGAGGAAAATTTTCTAAAATAATAAACCATGATAAAATGTTCTATTCAAAGACTGTAAAATAGTTTAATAAGGAAGCTCTCCATATAATTCACCATATTTATTTTGTTTCTTGGATAGAAAAATCATACACAACTGCATAATTGCTGAAAAGGCATTACACATTTTAACAAGTATTCTTCATAAAAATTTTTAAAACAAAATACATGGCTACTTCTGTGTAATTATAATCTATGTGCATATGTATATTTGATAGGGAAGCACAACTAGAAAATCTCTCATTAAAGTCCTAGAGCAAAACAAGATGTCTTTTTTTCCCATTTATGTTTAATATTGTTCTAGAAGAAATGGCAAAAAAGAAAAGAAATGAGGTATTAAAAACAGGAAAAATGAAGATAAGATTTATCCCTGTTTGAATGAATTGTTTGTTCATTATTGCTATTATTAACCGGAAACTCCAAAAAGAATCAAGTGAAAAGATATTTCACATTGCAAAATAAATTACTAATTTTACTAGGTAAAAAATAATATGTAGAAGTCAAAAGTTTTCATACATAAAAACAAGTTAGCAAATATAATTGAAGAAAAACCAACAGCATCCAAAAAAAATAAAATACCTAGGAAATGAATTTAACAAGAATGGAATAGGAAATCATAGGAATAAATCTTTAAAATGGTACAAAGGAATCACAAAAAGACAAATATATAGAATCATATTCTTGATTACATATCAAGAAGATGTCAGTTTTCCCTGTGTTGATCTATATTTAATGGAACTCAGCCTGAAGAACACCAACAGTTTATTTTTCACAAGACCAGCTGAATCTGATATTCCTATGAAAAAACTAACATGAAAATCTAGGAAAAGTCTGAAAGAGTGAGGAAGGAAAAATTGCACTAGCTTATACTAAACCTTATTGTAAAATTATAGTACTTAACAATACAGATACATGAGTAGACATATCATCCAAATAGAATTGAAAGTCCAAAATTGACTAAAAATAATCCAATATAAGATAAATGTGGTATTTTATTTCAATGAAAAAAATAGATTATTCAATAAATTATTTTGAGATACAAGGTTTGCTTCCTAGATTCCTACCTCACACTTATATAAAAAAAAATAAATTTCAGATAGATCAAAGATTTAAATATCAACCTTATAAGAAAGCACCACATGAAATTATGGGAGAACTTTTTTTCTATATAATTTTGGAAGAAGATCTTTCTAGGTAAGACAAAAAGCTCAGAAATGCAAGATGTAAAAATTAATAAATCTGCCTAATCAAAGGGTTTTTGTTAAATTATCTGCTATACAAAAAATACTATGAATTATGTCAAAAAGATAACTACGGGCTGAGAGAAATATTTGAGTTTCATTTCGCAAAGGCCTAATTTCTTTTTTTTAACTTAAATTCAATTAATTAACATATATTATTTGTTTCAGAGGTACAGGTCTGGGATTCATCATTCTTACATAATACCCAATGCTCATTAAAACACATACCCTCCCCAATGCCCATCACCCAGTTACCCCATCCCTGCACTCCCCTCCCTTCCAGCAACCCTCAGTTTGTTTCCTATGATTAAGAGTCTCTTATGGTTTGTCTCTCTCTCTGGTTTTGTCTTGTTTCATTTTTTCTTCTCTTCCCCTATGATCCTCTGCTTTTCTTAAATTCCACGTATCAGTGAGATCATATAATTGTCTTTCTCTGACTGATGTATTTCTGATGTATTTCACATATTTCACATCTGACTAATGCATTTCACATAGCATAATACCCTCTAGTTCCACCCACATCGTTAAATTGCAAGATTTCATTTTTGATGGCTATGTAATATTCCATTGTAAATATATACCACATCTTCTTTATCCATTCATTCATCAATAGAAATCTGGGCTCTTTCCATAGTTTGGCTATTGTGGACAATGCAGCTATAAACATTGGATCACTACATTTGTACCTTTGGGGTAATAACCCTGTAGGGCAATTGCTGGTCATAGGTCAACCTTTTGAGGAATCTTCATACTGTTTTTCAGAGTGGTTGCACCAGTTTGCATTCCCACCAACAGTGTATGAGGGTTCTCCTTTCTCTGCATCCTTGCCAACATCTGTCATTTCCTGACTGGTTAATTTTAGCCATTCTGATTGGTGTGAGGTGGTGTCTCATTGTGGTTTTGATTTGTATTTCCTTGATGCAAAGTGATATTAAGCGCTTTTTCATGTGTCTTTTGGCTATTTGGATGTCTTCTTTGGAGAAATGCCTGCTCATGTGTTCTACCCATTTCTTAATTGGGTTATTTGTTCTTTGGGTGTTGAGTTTGATAAATTCTTTATGGATTTTGGATACTAGCCCTTTATCTGATATGTCATTTGTAAATATCTTCTCCCATTCTGCCAGTTATCTTTCGGTTTTGTCCATTGTTTCCTCTGCTGTGCAAAAGCTTCTGATCTTGATGAAGTCCCAATCATTCATATTTGCCTTTGTTTTCTTTGCCTTTGGAGACGCAGCAAGAAGCTGCTGCACCTGAGGTTGAGGAGGTTCCTGCCTGTGTTCATGTCTAGGATTTTGATGGATTCCTGTCTCATATTGAGGTTGTTCATCCACTTGGAGTCTATTTTTGTGTGTGGTGTAAGGAAATGGTCCAGTTTCATTCTTCTGCATGTGGCTGTCCAGTTTTCCCAACACCATTTGTTGAAGAGACTGTCTTTTTTCCATTGGATATTCTTTCCTGATTTTTCGAAGATTAGTTGACCACAGAGTTGAGGGTCCATTTCTGGGTTCTCTATTCTATTCCATTGATCTATGTGTCTGTTTTGTGCCAATACCATACTGTCCACTTTTGTAATAGAGCTTGACACAAAAGCCTAATTTCTAATTTCTTTAACATAACTTGCATGCCTACAATTCCATAAGAAAATGATTAATAGGGGCATCTGGGTGGCTCAATGGGTTAAGCATCTACTTTCAGCTCAAGTCATGATGCCAGGGTCCTGGGACTGTGCCCCATATTAGGCTCTCTGCTTAGTGGGGAGTCTGCTCTTCCCTCCCTCTCTCCTTTTGCTTCTCCTCCCCCCACCCTGCTTGTGCTCTCATTTTCTCTCAAATAAAATCTTTTTAAAAAATGATTAATAATGTGAAGAGGAAATATACAAAAAATTAAATAGACAAAACATAAAAACAGCTCTTACATATAAGAAAAAATTCTCAACTCCACTGAAAGGGATCAAAATATGCCACTTTGATATTGATTATTTTGGGCTGAAAACAAGTGAGAAACAGCAGGTAAGGAAGAACTTCCTGTCTGTCTAAAAAGCAAGGCATGGATTTCCTGTAAGAAAGGTGCCCTCCCTACATCAGGAAGAGGAGAGCCCTCTTATCACCAGAGATGAGGAGTCAATGCTGAGATGAGTCTGCACAGTCCCTACCAGAATAACCCTTTTCTTCCATGTATTTTCTCCTCATATTTTCCTCATTTATTTCCTGGTCTCCCTCATATATTTCCCAGTCTTTCCTACAACTCATTGGCCCTAGAAGCCCAAACCCTCTTTCTTTTGTCTACTCACTTCTCCACAGTTTATTGTCCTTTGTTAAATGGTACAGAAGCTCCCAAATATAACTGCTTTTTGAGGTTTTCATCTCTTTTATTTAAAGCTCTCATGCATATAAAAATATTAACATCAATTAAAACTGTATGCCTTTTCTCCTGTTAATCTGTATTCTGTCAGTTTAGTTTGCAGCATTTAGCAACTGAACCTAAGAAAGTAGAGGAAAAGTTTTTCCTCCCCTATACCACTCACAAGAAAAAAAAAATTAATTACAAAATGCCATTTTTACTTATGATACTGACCAAGATTAAGAAAAAAAAACTTTGATAACACACTAAAGTAGTGAAAAAGTAGTAAGTGGGGAGGCCCATGTATTGTTGGTGGGTATGAATCACTTCAACAAAAACAATCTGGCCATCTCTCTTGAAATTAAAAATGAGAATACCCATTTTCCCAGAAATGATACTCCTAGAAATTGCCCCTATAAATGAATGTGTACATAGTGTAATTAATCATTTGCAAGAAGATTCACTGTATTGTTTGCAACAGGAGAATGTTCACTAAGACAGCAAGCTAAATAAATAATGGGAAATCTTCTCATACAATGGAATAAGATAATCATTTAAAGTTAGCTCAAAATAGATTGATAAGGAAAGATTATTAGGATACATTTTAAGTGAAAAAAATCAAAGTTCTGAGTAAAGAAAGGTATGTAGAAATGTGTGTTCATATACGCACAGGTACAGATACTCACTGGAAGTGTCCACCGGAACTAATAAAAGTGGTTGCTCCCATTGAGGAAATCGAGCTCCGAAGGACATAAATGGGATATTTTAAAATTTCAACTGTATTTATGCATTTCCTACTTATAATATATCACATATACTTATGTTTATTATAAATCTTTACACAGTGGTTTTGAAATGTACTGAACCACAGAGCCATTTTTTAGTGACTATATAGTGGAAATAGTCACTTATCCATGTCTTCACTAGTAAGAAATGATGTCTCTTTTTCTTTGCATTCATCATATGGCATGTGCTATGGCAGCATTAGAAAGTAAAACTTGTATTATACTCACCTGTATTCATATTTGCTCAACCCACTTTAAATCATAAGTTCCTTGAGTCTATTCCTAGTGCCTTATTCATCTCTGTATTACTAGCATTCATCACAGGGCCAACATATAGGAATTTGTTGAAGTCACACATACTTTGCCCTTACACTTTGCATTAGAAGAAACACTTTTAGGAGGGGGGGAGAGGGTTGCCACAGACAGGGACATATGGTGCATCCCAGTTAGGCATAAGCTGCTCATCCATCCAGAAGGGATCTAACTGCCCTGTCCCCTCGGTTACCCTGACTGGTCACTTGACTATTCAGCTGCCCTTGTTATTGTAATCCCTCAGATGGCCATCTGCTCTGCTCACGGGGGAGAGCTGGCCCCAGGGAGAAGTGCTCAGCTGCCCTGCATCCTCAAATCAGGTCAATTACACCAGTGCTCCTTAATTGCTCATGACGGCTTGGCTATTGTGTATGAACCATCAGTAATTTCCAGTTCATTGTGGCTAAAAATTCTAGACTAATGAAGGTTCCAACCTGTCCCCCAGGGTCCCTGGCACCACTCAGCTTGTACATGTTGCACAGCATGCTAGATTCCATTTCACACCCTATCAGCTGCTGAATTTCAAGCTGAAGTGTAAGTTAAAATAAAACCATACCACAAAGGACAAGGCAAGAAGTGTCACTTAAAGACAGTGATTCCTTCTCAGTGGAAAGAAACAGGGAGAGCATGATGCTGACAAGGGCCCTGATCAGTCCTTTGAGCAGAAGCCTGCAGCCCTGAGCGCAGGTTGTTAGGAGGTGGTTGTGCTGCTGTTTCATCTGAAGAATGACCAGTCCCACAGGTGAGTGATGCGAATGACTTCCTGGTCCAAATTTAGGCGCTTTTGAAAAATTTCAGAAAAGTTAAATTATCTTTCCTAGAATTCTCATTTGAGAAACTCTGGTGTTCATTTTTCATCTTGTCCTGCTATAAATGAATAATCTTCCTGAAAACTCACTACACTTTGAAAAGTTGAGTTCCTTTTGTCTGATGGTGAACAAAGAAAAAGTTGATGGAAATGTCCCAGGTGGCACATTTGAAAAGGCCGGATTTGTAACAAAAAACCAACCTCTTCTAGCTGATACTAAGAAATTTAAACCTGAAAGCTCCCCAATTTTTCTCTCAGCCCCCCTTCTCTATATGATTATACATGTGAACACATAATTATTATACACAGTTTTTCAGAATTAGTCATACATTGGAATATAGTCTCAAGGTCAAGGATTTCATTGATACTATATTTGGTAAAGTTAATAGAACAAGAGTGGATGTCCTGTCAACATTTTTGTCTCAGCAGACAGCTATACTTGGCATTCATGTTCACATAGATGCTGCTTCCAACATGGTATCCCAATAAACCAGAGGCAGCCTTTTCCTGTCAACTCACAATACTATAGCTGACTGTTTTAGGTCCAACATTGTTTCCTGGAGTCAAGGAATTATCCAACTAAAAAGGAACTTCAAGACCACCTTACCAAAAACCCTGCCTTTAAGAAACTAAAGAATCTGAATAGGTTAGATGTGTTTCCAGGTCATGTGGCTGAATAATGCTGATCACAGATCTAGCACCCAGGTCTTCTACATCCTAGGGAAGCACTGTGAGCCTCAGAGACCTTCTATTTGCCTAAGAGACCCTCCCTCCCTCATTACTCCTTCCCTCCCATCCTACTTCATTCTCTCTTCCTCTCCTTCTCTCTCTTCCTTCACCCCACACCACATATAGAATTTTCTAGTATTTCTACTACCAAATGAAATTGTACCAACTGAATTAAAATAATCATAATTAGTTCCCTCTTTTCTTCATTCCAAGGAATTGTGAAAACCTATACTTCCCAGGTCTTAACATTCTAAACACATCAAGGGTTAAAACATGCTTTGCAGAAAATTCAGATGAGTATATATTCAAATTCAGTAAGAATCACTGGCTTAGAAAAACAGAATGTCCTTTACAGGTGAGATTCCATTTAAATTATCCTCTGCGGAAAGGAATATCCTGATGGATATTCAGAAAGAAGTGCCCACAACCTTTCCTGATAACCCATCTCCATAATGTTATGGTGGAGAGAACTATGAACCAGAAGTCAGGAGACAGACTTTTAGCCCTAGCAGTGGTCGCTCCTCACTCTGAACAAAGACCTTCTCCAGTTCATGTTTGTAAATGAGGGTCCTTCCAACTCTGCCTTGCTGATTGCAATGGCTGCATGGCCTTCTCACATCTATTTTATTTTTTTTTTATTTTTATTTTTTTATGATGCTTTTAGCACTCTCACACAGATAGTAGATACATGTCCGAACAAGTAGATAAAAGTTATAGGTTGTGATACTAAAGTAATGAATTGAAAGTCATGTGTCGCTTTGTTTAAAAAAAAAAAAAAAAAAAATTCCAGCAGTTGTCTTTAGGTAAGCATTGTCCTTTACGCAATTATTTTAAGAAGCAGTATGGCCTCAAATCAGTTGATACAGAACATGCAAAACTTCACTACTTATCTTAGAGCATCCTTTGTTTTTTTAACATTAACTGTTTTGCTTACATCATTCAATTTGTTTGTCAAATAGGCCACAATTTGTGATTGTTACTCCAAATCCAAACATCACTGGAAGATGAAGGTGTGTTGTCAGTGGGAATGCATCAAATCAGTGGCCTCAAGCTTCAAATATACAATTGACCTTTAAACAATAAATACAACTTTGAACTGCATGGGTGTACTTATATGTGGATTTTTTTTTTTTTTTTTTGATACAGGGATTTCACATATGCATATTGGGTATTCAGAGTGCCAGTTAGAACAAGGAATCAGACTTTCTCACCTAATAATTATGTTATTTGTTTGCCTAGTGGTAAATGTCAATATTTTTTCTTAATATTACTCTTCTACAGAACAGGAAAAAATGTCCCTAGTGAGCAATCAAAGAAATCTGACTGTGCTTCCTTTTAAAAATGGCACCTAACAGAACCTGACATACCTTCCTCTGATTTAAATGCTAAAATACCTATGTAGAAAAAGGGAACAACTTAGAAAATAAAATGTTAAGGTAGATAAACTATTGCCAGAATTTGGAAGAAAATTCAAAGAACATTATTACCAAAGGAATTTGAGAGAAATATAACCAGGCTTTAGGTCAGAAAATGCCCTAATCTGATTAAAAAAAAAACACAGACTTCTTATATCCCTATCATCTGACCCTTGATTTAAAGACAAAAGGGACAAGATGACAAACTGAGCAGCCATCCATATATTTAAACAGATGCTGCTTTCATTATTAATATCTTCAAATTTTAATTTCACATTCCTGTTTTAATTTCACATTCCTTTTGGGGTGGATGAAGAAATTCTGAAATTAGAGAGTAGTAACTGGTGTACAATGTCATGAATGTACTTAGTGCCACTAAATTGTGTACCTAAAAATGGTTAATATGGTAAGTTTTGTACTATTCTGTCACAAAAAATAATTAATAATTTCTCACACACACGAAGAGTAAAACAAAGCCCCAGAGACCCATCACCCATTTTCTATAATTATTAACCCACAGCTAGTATTTCATTTAAATTCTTATCCCCTTCCATTCCACACTGCATTATTTTGAAAAAAAATCCCAGGCAGCATATCATTTTATCCATAATTATTTCCATGTGTTTCTCTAAAAGATAATAATACTTCTTAAAACATAACTTATCATGCCTGAAACTAACAGTAATTCATCAACAAATATTCAATCAGGGTTCAGATTTCCCTCATTGGCTCACAATTCTTTTTTTTTTTTTTTTTTAAAGATTTTATTTATTTGACAGAGAGAAACACAGCGAGAGAGGGAACACAAGCAGAGGGAGTGGTAGCGGGAGAAGCAGGCTTCCTGCAGAGCAAGGAGCCCGATGCGGGGCTCGATCCCAGGACTCTGGGATCATGACCTGAGCCGAAGGCAGACGCTTAACGACTGAGCCACCCAGG
>CM053615.1:16940296-16986514 GCA_028646535.1 Procyon lotor
GATGAGCCCTGTGACAAGCCCTGTGACAAGCCAGGCATGGAGCCCCACATGGAGCCCCGCGTGGAGCCCTGCATGGAGCTCTATGCTGGGGGTGAAGCCTGCTTGGGATTCCCACTCTCCCTCTCTCCCCGCTCCCCCGTCCCCACCCTGCTCACACACATTCTCTCCCTCTCTCTCTCTCTCAAAATCAAAAATAAAAAAATAAGAGCCCAGTAAAGTATCCATCTGACTTCCAAGAGAAGAAGTGATATCTGCATGCAAAGAAACAAAGGTGTGAATTTGTAAGGTGGTTAAGTGAATTCCAGAAAGAGTACATGGTGGGGCGCGGTGCTAGGCCATGAGGCTGGAAGCACAGGTGAGGTCAGGTCACAAGAAGTCCTGCTTCCATCTTACAAGTTTGGGTTTTACATTGTAGGCAACCGGAAAACGCAAAATTATTTTTTTTTTTTTTAACCAGAGTGACATAATCAGTTTTCTGTTTTTATAAAGATTATTCTGACACTGATTTCAAGGTTTAAGTCAGGAAACAGGGAGACTCATTGGGAAGCTCTTATAGTGATTTAGAAGGGATTCGGGTGACCTGGATGATGCGGGTGGTAAAGGAATAAAGAGGATGGGATATGTGAAAGAAACCAAGGCCATAAGATTTTATCGTTAATGAGATGTCCTTAGGGGAAAAGAAGAGCTGGCGAACACTCCAGGTTTCTAGTTTAGGCTAATGGGTACTTTCCAAAATAGAAAATCTGAGGGGCACCTGGGTGTCTCAGTTAGTTAAACATCGAACTCTTTATTCTGGCTCAGGTCATGATCTCAGGGTCCTGGGATGGAGCCCTGAGTCAGGCTCCATGCTCAGCCAGGAGTCTGCCTGAGGATTCTTTCTCTTTCTCCCTTTCTCCTTCTTCCTCTGCCTCTCCACACCCCCAATCCTCCACTCCAACCCTCCCCACTCCCACTTGGCTTGTGTGCTGCTCTCTTTCTCTCTCTCTCATAAATAAATAAAACGGAATATTATCTCCAGCGCCTCTATCTTGAGGGTTGGTCAGTCTGATACTTCTCAAAGCACTGAACATGGTACCTTGAACACAGCAGGGCATGATAAACATGTACTGAATGAAGGACTCAGAGGCAGGAAGACAGGTAAATAAAGCATGAATTGGTCTGTAAGTGGCAAGAATTTGTTGGAAACTCCCAGCATTCCAAATTTGGGATGCTTGGCCAAAGTAAACATAGATTCTGAAATCTTTGTAAGGCCCTCACAGCATTAGCTTTTATAGGCTTTCTGCAATGGAAGCATTGCCTGCTTTTTATTTTGCTCCCTGGGATTTGAAACGGCTGAGCAGGAATCATGTGAGAGAAGAAGGAGAATTAACATTTGGGAGCTTGAGACTCACAAGTGAGCGGAAGAGTCCAGGGAGACATGAAACATGCCAGATCCTCATGGGTCATGAATCTAAAAACAAAGCCAAACTACCTTTGGTTTGGAGTATGCAAAGCCTAAAAATAAAAATGAAGACCTGAGGTTTATATAATTTTTTTCCCTAATCATAAAATACACAGAGGTTAACATTTGTTTTTTTTTTATATATCCATTTGTAAGTGCACAATTCAGTGGCATTAAATACATTCACATTGTTGTGCCATCATCACCATCATCCATCTCCAGAACTTTTTTCATTTTCCCAAACTGAAGAACTTAATTTCAACACTAGATCAACACATTTGGACCCTGGATTTTCTCAGATATGATCATGTGACAGTCTATGGTCTTATCAGTTCATGAACTCAGGTCACTTGCTGACTCTTCCCAAGTATAACTCAAACATACAGCAAACAAATCAGCTGACAGTTTAGAAATCATCCGAAAAATGAAATTTTAGGGGACATAATGATTCGGTGTGCTAGAAAACAAAGGAGATCTAACGAGTTACAAAGCATCCACCATTTCCTGATGGGTAGGTTTTGGGTTGTTTGTTTTAAGCATTGAACAGAATTATCAAGAAATGTATTTTATGCAAGCATCTGTTCCTTTTCCATATAAAAAAAGAAATCAGTCCCAGTGCCCAGCTATACTCATTTCCTGTTAACAGATGCTCCCATGTGTCCAAAACACAGTCCCAAGAGGGGATTCTGTATCTTCCATCTGAGCATTTCCAGTAACATAATCTTCTTGGCTAACATGGCAATCGCTGCAGGGTGTCCCACAAGGGGGCCACTCCTCACCTTGTAATGTCTAACCGCTGGAGTGTCTGTATGGCGAAGATTGATTTACAACTTAAGGTGCCTGGTCCCCAAAGGCCACTCACTTCACTCTAGCCTTCAAGAATCATATTTCACAATCCCGGATAACCCGCTTGGGTAAACAATCAAACTGAGCACCAGAATTGCCGAGGGAACAGCAGATCTGGCAGCCAGAGAGCTGGGATAGCCAGCTTTGAGACTGAGTGGATGTCCCCAGGGGTATCCCCGACACTGAGCTAGGCTTCTTGATTGGCAAGCGCTCGGTCTCCAGCCCCTTGTTTCCTTCGGACCACTCCAGGGGTTGACCACACTCCGGGCTTCAGTCCTCAATCCACAAAGCCATGTCTATGACACCAGAGGGCCAGATTCTGGAAGGACTGTGTTGAAGTGTTCAATGGTTTTCAAGTGATAGGGGTCGGGGGGCAGGCCATGGGCAATTTGCGCACACCCATGGGAGAGAGGGGGCTTCCATCCAGCCCTTGCCCCTCACCAACACCTGGTGCAGAAGCTGCACAGACCGGAGCGGCACCTTTTAAAAATTCATGCCAACTTCAGGGCCAGTGGAAGCCAAGCTAAGGAAGTGCCTCAGGGCGCTATGTGGGCTGCCAGGGACCGAGAGCAGCACTAGTCTGCCGGTCAGCCAGTCAGGGTCCTGAGCCCTCTTCAATCGAAACAGCTTTACAGATATGTTATATGGTTAAAGAAGACAATTCAGCTGACAAAAGCTGTATTTAACATGTCAGGAAGGGGGCAATCTCCATTCCTAAGGGTCCAGAGAACTGTAACATGTAGCAGGAGGCAGGACACTTTTTTTAGGGTAAACAACAACGGGCAAGGAAGTAAGCATAAAGCCCAGAGTTGGCTTGGCGTTTGGCAACTGGATGACTGGAAATGCTACATTTCTGGTCGATCAGAGCATTTACAGGGACAGGAAAGTCATCTAAGTGTTGGTCTGCCGGCATGGAATCCTGGGTGGGAGCTGCTCCACCTTGGGCCTATAAAGTAATTTCAAAATACATACATACATATATACATACATACATATATTTTTTACTGTATTTTTTATATTAGAGGAAATCTCTATAAATCTATATAAGATTTCTTCTATTTTAAAGGATTCCTTTGGTTTAAGAAACAAAGAAACAAAACAAAACAAAACCCTCTGATGAGAACATAGAGATTTCTAGAGCAAGAAGACTGAGCCAGTTCATCCGGATTGAGTGCAGGCCAGTGTCTGGAACAGTGTCCCCTTCACTCCTGGATCATTGATTTCTCGCCACCCCGCTGCCTGCCTCACTGTGTGCCCTTTAATGTCAAAACACAGAGTGGCTGAGCCATTTACAGTGTTCTGGTCTCAATTCTCATTCAGCATGAATAGCAGGAAAAAATGAAACGTTGAAAGAAGTGAAAAGGATCTGCCTGTGTGCATCCTGAAAATCAATGGCAGACCCAGAATAACCGTGAACATGCCTAACCCAGGATCCAGTGCTCTCTGCATCGAACTCATTTTCACCTGCCCATGAGCCCCTCACTATATCTTTCTTATTTCTGGTTCCAAGATGGACAAGGTGACTGGAGAAACCGTAATGCCAGAATCTCTCCCAGATTATCCCTACACCTGAACCTCAAAGAGCTCTGGGATTTCTGTGCCTTCCCAGCTAGTGTTATCTTCAAATGCAAGCTTGTTTTTTCCATATAATTGAGAAGGTAGGCCCTTGGGACAGAGACTGCCTACCCTCTTAGATGTTCCCGTGAAAGCCCTGTGTAAACGCCCTGCATGATTAGTACTCAACACCATGGTCAGTAACTTGGAACAAGGAGATGCTTCATAAGAGTATTGCCCTGTTCCTTCAGAAAAGGAAAAATCCTCATCTATTCCCAGGTTCTTTGCGCCACATTATTCTCACAAGTCCAAGTGCCTTCCCGCCCTCCCCAGATATTTTGCACTGATTTAATCAACAGGATTCAGAACACCAGCACCCAAGGAAATACCAAAAATAGTCCAATTCTTTTATTTTTACATTTGGGTAAGCTGACAATTACCCAGAGATTCTAAGTATTTTGTAACGAACCCACTTCCCAGTCCTGGATCTTGCCACCAAACACCATGACAAGGGAAGGAGGATACTATATCTCAGTTTGCCTGGGACCATCTTGAATGATGATGCACAACATCCTAGTATAGTTACTAACAATGCCTCTGTTACTCTCAAACGTGTTCCAGTGAGGACAGTAAATGACGTGATCACATCTTCTAACTACAAGTATCCACTGGGTTTATAACTAAAATAGATGAAGCCAGTGGAAGGAAGTCAGAGTGTACTTGTGTGGTATGTGCTCCTCAAATTCTGAGACACCCACGATCTAAAGAAGGTGAACAATCACTAACCCAGTTATGGTTCCTCTCCCTGGGCGACCATCCCAGGAGACAACCAGCTGGGCAGCCTCCCAGTTTCTGTCCTCACTGCACCAAATCATTCCCATGAAACCCAAACCTTTCCAAATGAGTTTGGCTCTTATTTTAGTTTTTGTACTAACACCCTAGGGCCACTAGCTTTGGCAAGATTCTGTTAGGTTTGTCATGTTTCAGAAGGATAATGATTAAGAATTATAGAGGGTGAGGAGTGGGTGGGGCAGAGAAAGCCGAGGAAGAGGAGGAGGGAAAGCAGGAGGGGGAGGAGGGGGGAAGTATTGTTAACAACAAGACCACTGGGACAATCAGCCATGGGAATGATTTCAGTTTAAGCAACAAAGACTGTTTTGTTTCCTGAGCTCTCAACTGAGCAGCATTTGGCTGCAGCAGAAGAAAGGGATCCCTGGGGGAAGGCGGGCCTGGGCATTCAACTGCCTCTCTTGTCGCCACAGGCTATCATCTTGGAGCCCATAAACCAAGGAAAGCTGGGTTCAGTCCACACCAAGGGAAGGGTCACTGAAGAAGACCTGAGAGCCTGCAGATGTCTGGGGTGAAGTCGCTGGGGTCTGTCTTTCCCCTCTGAAACTCCTCCTGGAAGATCCACCCTCCTAGAAATCCTGCCTTGTCTCCTGCAGACACAAAATGAGGTTCAGACCACTTGGGATACTCAAGGCCCCCAGGCGATTCAGAGAGGGTGAGAAAGTAGTAAGAAGAGATGGGCTTTTTTTTTTTTTTTAAGATTTTATTTATTTATTTGGCAGAGAGGGAGAGATCACAAGTAGGCAGAGAGGCAGGTAGAGAGAGGGGGGAAGCAGGCTCCCGGCTGAGCAGAGAGCCCAACGTGGGGCTCGATCCCAGGACCCTGAGATCATGACCTGAGCCGAAGGCAAAGGCTTTAACACATTGAGCCACCCAGGCATCCCCGTAAACCCAGAAGTTCCCGTCTCCTTTCCAAGGAATGCATGTTCACATTCTTCTTTCTCTTTCACCCTGCTTCCTTCAAGATGAAAAACAGTGCTCACTTGAGAAATGGGGGCACAGTTTCCCATTGGAAGGGCCGCTCTGAGCGTCAGGGACAAGATAACAGCTCTCCCATCAAGTCTGACACAGTGGCACTAAATGGCCGTTCTCCTCAGTCATTATTAAAAGGCTCTGCATTTGGTTCGTAAAGAGGTCTGATTTTTTTTCAGAAAGAAGTAAATGGCTTCCTAGAAAGAAGCATTACCACTCAGTCACAGGAAGCCTGTTTTTAAAATTACATGCATTCAGGCAGGTGTGTGAAGGAACAGTAAGCCCTGGTCTTGCTGAGAGCCCTTTCTAGCACATCCCATTCTGAAAATTAGCATGTCTGAACTCACAAAATAACCTCCATAATGGAAGTTGGGAAATGGTCCCAAATTTGGCCTTGTGCCCACAGACCAGTGTTGTAAGGAAAGGCCCATGATACACAGTTCATGTACAAGCTCCCCATGTGAAAGGAGGAATCTCCCTAAAGAAACACCGATCACAGGGTGATGGATCTGTTTGCCTTAAACTGGAGAAATCCAGGCCCGATAAGGCAGTGGCCTTTCTTTGAAGTCAGGGCAAACGCGGGACAACTTTCTCTCCTCCTCCCACTGGTCCACTGTCCCTCTCACATGGTTTTAAGAACAAGTGCATTCAAACCCCAAAACCGAGAATCAACACTGTACACTGCCTTTCCAGAATACCCCGCTCCTCTCTGCTTTTGGCTAGCAGAACAGATTCGGAGCCACGCTCTCTGGAGCACAATTCGTTACTGCTCTGAACAGGCTGGGACTTGCTTTCAAAAGGCAGCTGGGCTTGGGGACCATGTTTCACTTCTTGACACCATTAATTGGGTTATGAGTCAGAGCCGTAATGAAGACAAGTTTTGGTGTCTCCTGCAACTGTCCTGGGAAATGCAAACGCACAGGCCCAAAAGCCACAGAGGGAGGGAGAACCGGACAGATTTGCTTTGTTTATCGGGCCCACATGGTCACCAGATAAATGGTCAGTGTCATGGGACGCCTCTGTGGACAGACCTACAGTTTTTTCTGCTACTCCCGAGGCCTCAAGATGTCACAGTCCCTCACCCAGAGTGCCTCATTAGTAACAGGAGGAAGTGGGAGGAGACACAAGTAGATTCAAAACAAGCTACGGAAGGAGACTTAGGGGAGAGAATATTCTGAGAGCTCTAGATAGTGAAGGAGAGGTGAGACCTGGTTTCCCAGGAGAATCAGGCCACTGTACTTTCAGGAGCGAGACTCACTCCCGCCCTCCGTGAGGGCAGCAAAAGGAGAGCCAGCAGCAGCAGGCCCCCCAGAGCAAACCTCAATAGGTCTGAATCAAAATAATTGGCCTAGGCTGACCAACCTCACAGAGGACCAATATGCATGCAATTCTGAATGTAGCCAGTTAGGCTGCATAAAACATGCAGGTTGACAAGTCCATCACAACTAATTCAAAAGTCCAATGGCATTTATAGGATTGTTGGCCTCTCTCATATATCCATGCATCTCTATCAGAAGACTTTACTTTGTCTCCCTGCCTTTCAGGTTACACATTTGCAGCTCCAGCTGCAATCTCACTAGGATTTTAAAATCCCCTGGTCTGTTGTATTGTTTACAACTAGCAGGAGGCCCGTGTACAGTTCTTTAGAGAGAATGCATTATGACCTCATCCGTGGAAGTTACAACAGGCGTCATCGACAGATTCTCCCCGAAGTCCTTTGCTTCAGAGCAATTTCATAAATCCCAGCATTTTACAAACCAAACTACACAAAGGCGCAAGGTCAGATAGAGTAACTTTCTGAAACACAAACTTGGGAGCCTCCTGCAGGGGCCAGGAGGGGAGACGGGTGCACTGCTGTTTGTACATGCACCGGGTTCTGGGGACTCCTGAGGACATGAGAAAGCTGGGGGAGGAGACAGGCAGGTAGGTGAACCAGGCCTAAATGCTGCCCAAGAGAGTCTGGGCAGCAGAAAGACAGGGGGGGGTCTATGTCTTTGAAAGCTGTATATTTAGTGGTCCGAGTACTCGGGAGTCTGATCGCCTGGTTCTAACTCAGCTCCATTATCTGTGTCCTTGGGCAAGTTCACCAACCAGTCCTGCCTCCTTCTCCTCTTTCATAAAATGGAGAGAATGAAAGCACCTGCCTCACAGGATACTTATCAAGGTTAGAGGAAGTAAGACATGTGATGTGCATAGAATGATGCCTGGCACAAAGTAACTGCTCAATACATGTTAGCTCTTATCACTAAAATGACTTCTCCAAGCATGTAATCATGCTGACTTTGTTATCTCCAAGGAAATGGAAAGTCTCGGGCTCTGCCCCTGAACAGAACAGAACATTAACCCAAATAGGCCAGGCAATCTAACAATCTGGCAGCACCAAAATTGCCTGTTGCCTCCACTTTCTCACTCAACACACGAAATAGAGCCTCTCTTGTTGGAACTTTCAAAGACAACAATACCAGATGAAGCACACTGAGCAGCCTCACATTCTGCTGCCAGCCTTGGAATCAGATGGGGTGCTTGGGACTGGACCATGGGCTCTAAACTGTGTTGCCTCTGATAAGTCCCAATTAAGCCCATCCTCAACTTTACCAAGCAGCAAGCTGCAAAATCAGAATGCATTTTGAGGCAACAAAAAGCTAAGGATTTCTTGTTAACACTACTTGCTTATTAACCCTCCCATCCCGAGCACTGCAATCTCACCTAATAACATGCTTATTTAACCCCAGCCTGTGCACCCTTATTCAATAACTGGCATCCTTCCACGTGAAGTTGCCATCCTGGGAACTTCCAGTGCCGGAGCTGAGCCCACGAGACTGCTCCATCAAGTAACACTCCTGTGTGAAATCCGCGGATGGAACTCCAAACCTCGGCCCACCTTACCCCAGGTGGAGCTGTAAGTTAGAAACTCTTGTCAGCAAATGTCATGTTTGAGCATTGCTAGTGTTTTCATCTAAGTTGGTCTGAGCTGAGAATATTTCTGGGCTCACTTACTCTTAAAGACAACCCCAGCGTTTCACACTGAGATTAACACTCTTTGACACAGTACATAGTGCCAGAGTGTAACATTTACAAGGGGAAAATAACTTGAAAGTAAAGGAGTCCAAAAAGGCATAATTACCCAAGGCAAACTGTTTTGTTCATTCAGTGATTACAGTGGTTTTAAAGCCTTATAATTTATCATAGCTCAGAACAATTTAAATCTCAGTTGTGCTCCTCTGAGAAACCGAGACACTTCCCTTTCTTTATTCCTTCTGACAGGCTATTCTTTTAATATCATCTTAGTTCTAAGATGGCATACACTGTACCTTCCCTACATCACACACAGAAAGAAAGAAAGCTGACAGCCACAGACGTGCACCTTTGCATAGGCTGCAATGCACAAATAACCAGAGAGTATAACAATTCCAAATGGGTGTAATTTCTTTCAGGTTCAAGTATCGGTTTGCTTGTTTTGCTGCTGCTAATCACCTCTTAAACAAACAATTGCTTTATCTATGTACTGTGCCTCATTTCACTTTCAAATTATGTGTGTGTTTTGCTCCTAACAGCTTATTATGATCTATAATTAACAATTTTGCTGAAAGCAGAGCCGTGCATTGAGGAGAGCCCACATGCTATCTGAGAAGGACTTGAAACAGGAGGCCTTTGTTTTCTTCACAAATTTGGCAAACACAAGGTACCTCCTTTCTCTGCTGTGCGTTATCTTCTCCAGAAGTCCAGAAGTGTGCAGGCAGAAAATTAAAAGAGATGTTTTGAACTCTGGCAGAATTTCAGTTTGCTATCTTTGAATCTAAACAGACCAGGAGTTCTCGAATTTGTCCACAACTGAGAATTACCTGGGGAGCTTTCACAGGAATGCTCAGACCTATTAAATCAGAATCTCTGGGGGCGGGCCCAGGCCTGAATACTAGTTAGAGCTCCCAGAGGATTATAAAGTACAGTCAAGAATGAGACAGATTGTGGCAAATTATATAGTCTACGTGTTATAGACTACCAGGAGCCCAGAGAAAAAAGTAACACTGGTACAAATTAAATGGTTAAAATCTGAATTTACTAGACTGCACTAAAACTTAGATTATTTTCCAAGTACATGAACATCTCCAATCTAAATGACTTGCAGAAGATTCTTTTGACCCACCTCTCAGCTTATTCAAACTCACCAAGCAAGCAGCAAAGTTGCTTAAAAATTTCACCCTTGAAAGCAGGTCTTTGAGATAATGGAATGGAAAATCATTTGGGAACAGATTTCCTGGATGTGCTCTTGAATAGGCAACCTGCATTTCTCTTGTGGGTCAACCACTTTAGAACTTTCTCTGTGAGGCTTGACAAAGTTATTAAAGACACAGCTCCTGAATTCTTGTGTTGAAAGGTCTCGGTACGGTTCTCCACTTTCAAGCAATCTGTTAGATGGGAGGGAAACTAGTTTCTTTTATGCACATCAGAGAAGCTGGGTGTAAGCTTTAGTATGAGTGAGCCATCAGAACTTTTAGACATAGGTATCTTTTTGCCTTTGTGATGCAGTCTCGAATCTCTGCCCAGAGAATTTCTTCTAGACCCAACACTGAAATGTGCCAAATTTGTTCCTTGTGCTCTTCTCTATCCCCAGTACAACTGTATCTGGAAACTGTTCCACCCTTTCGGTCTTATTCTCTTGGACTCAGTGTCAGCTAGTTTCCTCTGATCAACCGGTTCTTGCACATACACATTCAAATTCAAGGTGCTAACAAGGAATTCTAAAACAATGAATCACATATTGCACTTTTTTTTGGCAACTTTCTCCTCTCTTGCTTCTAAACAACTCTTTCTTTACCAAACACACACGCACGCACATAGACACATACACCTCTGTTATACAATCCACCTCTGTTATATAATCCATGTTTGGTTTCCAAACATGGCTGGTCAATGGACTCAACCAGGGAGCTTTCTAATTATAACTTCCTTGGCTTTACTCCCTGATTCTGCTTCAACAGGTCTGGAGCAAGGTCCAAGAATCTATATTTTTGGGAGCTCTTGAAGTGATGCTGATGATCACCCAAATCTGGAAACTAGTCATCTGCTTCCTCGGAGAATGCCAGGTCAGATTGAGGGAGACAGGAAAAGAGTCACCCAACAGAGCTGTGTATGGTGAGAGGTATTTACAAGTAGGAAAGGATTTCTGGCACCTCTTCAAGTCCCTAGTGCAGTTCTGGCTGACACAGCAACTGTCTGAGCATGCACTGCAGGTGTGACACTGTTCAGAAAGTGAATGGCTCCAGGGTTTGCAATCTATCATCATCACTGTCCAAGTAGGTTTTGGATCTGTCAAGGGACAGAGCTACCTTTGGCCATAATAAAGATTCTCATTTTCTAAAACCTACTCTCCATGCAATAACGGAGGAAGCATATGTGTATCTGAGGGCCTGTTTCTCCAACGAAAACCTCCAATTAGAAGGTGAGGAGGACCTGAGGGCCTGGGAGGAAGGGAATATTGGTTAAGAAGGTTTATGAGAGGGTATAAAGCATCAAGCACAAAAGAGACCTTACATTTAAAATCCAGTTTAACATAGAAACAGTTTCCCTTTCTTGATGGAGCAAGCAAGGGGTGGGAAGCTTTGCAACTCTTTTCAGTATCTCTCATTGGCTGGCTTGCCTCACAGTTTCTTCATGAAGAAAACACTGTGCAAAGCAAGAAATATTGTGACTTAAATTGCATTCATGAGATTCTCTGATAAAAAAAAAATCAATGTGTCAGATCAATTTTTCTTAAACAAGTTCATCATACTCTAGAGTGATCAATAGGGAATGTTTTTCAGCCGCTTCCCAGCCTTCCCACTTCAGTAATTGCTAGAATTTCATATCGACAGGCTATAGGATGCTTTGAAGGCTGAATTGATCCATTAGCCCGTGGTGCTACAAAGCTGGGCCACAACAATAACGTGGTGTCCCCCCCAGGGACCAGGGCTGAAATCAAACAGGAGGTAAGCCATTACATTATGTGTTTGACCCTGGAGGAGCCAGGCTCCAACTATTTGCAACCAGGAAAGGCACAAGAGGAAAAAGAATGGAGGACCCAAAAAAAGAATGGGACCAAGAAGAGAAAGCAGCAGAGGCTGGGGAGGAAGAAAATGTGGAGAGACCTACAGCCTGATTATAAATGGTCCCTATCGAAGAGGAAATGCTGTGTGGCTGAGTGAACCACATATGCTGGGCAGCTGCAGTCAAGAGAAAAATAAACTTGAAAGGACTCCAAATGGGAAGCTAAATGATGTTCATCAGTATCATTTTGGTCTTGAACTTTAGCTCATAGTTCTTCTTTAACAGTGATGTGAATAATTACCCGTGCCTGGGGCGGAGGAGAAAGGGAGCCTCCAAGAGAACAGCCAAGGAGAGAGGGGCAAGGAGGACAGGGAAAATGGAGAAAACTCTTCTCTTTTGCCAAGAGGTAAAATTATTCATCTTGTAATCATTCCTGGACAGTTGTACCGAGCATTGATACAACCCACTGGCTCAGCAGGTTATCATAATAGGGATTATAATATGAAAAGCATCTCAGAGAAATCAAGGCCTGATTCACCAAAAAGAAGTCTTACCATAGGGTGCCAGGTCATACTGCCTTTGCAGTACAAAGTCTAACCTTGGTAATAGGAAAATAAAACCTGACAGAATGTATGCTAGTGAGAGGCACTGATTTGCCTCTTACAAAGCCGCAGCTAATCTATTAATCACGGAATTGTTCATTAGCTATCCTACACACTACAGTTACGTGGGCTTCTCAGAAACCTGTTGGAAAGCAATGTCTGTGGAAAGCAAATTTGCACATGAGATGGAAATCGCCCACCACATGCTAGCATGGTTAACCTGCAATTTTTATGTGGAAATTAGGTATGCCTTATTAAAACTCAAAGCCAGGGTTTTGCTGCTCTCAAATAGAAGCATATGTAGATACCAGTATCATGGGCAGAGTTCTGAGTGACAGGCTGGCATATATGAGTTGCTGGGTCAGACCTCACCAGAGGATAAACTGACGTGTTCCATGCTGTCACACATTGTTTTCTGCATGCATTAGACATCCCAAAGGATGGTGACCTCCTTGGCAACTCACACGTTTTCCAGTTTCCATGCTAACCTTACCTAGTGAGCTCATGTGGGTGTTTGCTCAGTACATTTCATAATCAGAGTCCAGCCTGTATCTCAGGCAAATATAATTAATCTGTCCCCTCTCAATAGACAGCTACACCATCACCTATGCGATTTTTTTTAATCTAAGAAGTTAAATGTGGGAGAGATGAAATTACAAAAATGATGACTGTTTCAATAATAGGTTTTTTGAATATGTTACTAGATAAACTCACTGACAGAGTTAGACAATATTGTGCAGTTGGCAATGTATTTATTTGAGCAAATCTACAGTGAATTATGGAAAATAAATACCTTACTTCTAGAAACAACCACAGTGGCCTACAGTGGGCAGAGATATGGTGGCAATACCAACCTGGCTTCTCACTTAGAGTGCCATGGATAAGCTTGCCACTTAAATGTCTGCTATCAAGACATGGGGCTAATTCCTACACAGGGCCAGAGAGGCCATATTCAGGCGGGCTTCTGTGCCCCTCCTATCAAAATTTCCACTGGACTGAGTGATAGATAAGATTGTTTCAGGAAATAAACCTTACAGACACTCATGTCTACCATCCAACTTTATCCAGATGACTGAGGTGGTTTTATAAAATACATATCCCCAAGGTCCACTTCCAAAACTTGTGATTTGTGAGATCTGAGGTGGGTTCTGGAATCTGTACTTTTTAAAATTCTGTAGGTGACTCTGATGAACAGCCTGGGGTGGAAACCAGTAAGTCCCATCTGATGCCTTAGATGCTCTAAATCCTTACCCTGCAAAGCATATATGGACCAGTGGCGTATTAAAAATGCAGGCTCCCAGGCCCCACCCCAGACCTACTAAATCAGAATCTGCATTTAAGCAGGATCTCCAGGTATTCTGTGTGGGCAATAAAGTTCAAGAAGCACTTCTCACTAATTTGTTTGCATATCTTTTAAGTCACTTGAAGTTACCTGCCTAGTGCTCATGGATTGCCACCACCTTGCTTCATGATGCAAAAAAATGCCTTCACTAAGTTATTGCATCCGATTTCAGTAAGTCTCATGAATAATGTTTGGTTTTTAGTAAAACCATTGTTTAAGGGATCATATATTGTTTAAGGCTGTCAAATATCTCTTGCTTGAAAGACCTATGGAAGAAAACAATTTTTTTTAATGAAGAAAAAGGTGGAAAGTAATACATATTTGCATGAGAAAATACAAATAAACAAAAAAAAGCAAGCAAATAAAAGTGATCTATTATTCCACTATCCAAATATATTATTGATATTTTGTTTTACAGTGTGTATACATATTCCATGTGTATCATCATAAACATTTTCACAGAATGAAAAATAATCATTTTCAACATTTTTTTATGCCATCATAAGATTCTATTATATGAACACATACTCCTTTATGAAATAGTGACATGGAATATTATTCCCTCAGTGTTTACTTCTAGTTACTTTTTTTCCAGTATAAACCATACTATAGCAAACATCCTGAACATCAGCATTTGGATTTGTATATCCCTGAAAATACTTTTAATATATCACATCTAAAAAATTTACTAGTTCTCCTAAGGAACTGCTAAGCTAACATTTTTCCAGATGACAATTATAGTAAATTGAGTTTCCCTTTTTGCTTTCATTGTCAGAAAAGTCAGAATTAAATGTACTGCTCAATTACACTAATTATACTAACCTAGATTCATAAGTATACATATTATATGATTACATACAATATATAGATATTACCTATGTATCATATGTACTTTTACAGGTTTGAAAACATGCATCTTCAATAAAATACACTAAATATTTTAGGGTAGTAGGGTACTTATCAATTTAAATCAAGGTAATCAGTGGTTTCAAAAGAAAAGATTCTAAAATTGGCAGGGTTCCTGTTAATGCATGTTAACAAAATTACACTTAAGTTAGCAAACATACTGTTATTTAAATACCAACAGAAATTTTCCTCCCCATTCTGTTATTAGGGGCTTATATTTTTAGATCTTCAAGCATTCCCCTATAAAATGCCTAAATTCATGTTAAATGAAGGACATATTAAATTCAGAGCAAACTGCAGCAAAGGGGAAAGAGGTGAGTATAAGAAGAAGATGAAAAGGAACTAAAAGAAGAAACAAAAATGGCCCCAGGGAGGCTTTGCCCAGACCACAGCATCTACTTTGGCCGAGTCTCATAAAGTGGGTTATAGTACCATGACTTCAGAGTGAAATCAAGCTTCAATTCACTATAAATATAGATTACCACGCAAGGAGTGGATTTCTACTGCAAAGGGAAGTTTAGATTCACTCAGATTTAAATGCAAATAAGAGATGAGGTGAAGGGAGGGAAAGGAAAAATGTGAGAATTACTTCATCCATTGCCGGAATCTAAGATATGCATGTGAGACATTGCCAGATAGATATTTGTCTGCTCAGATTCAAAGTGATGAAGAGGGAGGAAGCAAGAAAAAGTAGGCAAGTGAGCAGTTCCCATAGCAACTTCGGACAGTTCTTCGGAGAGCTGACCCAAAACTATGTCTCACCAATAACTGGCTTAAGCCCAGTGGATAGAAACTGAAGCCTTTCGTAACATTCTCTGCACTCTCAGTCCCTTCTTGCTTGCAGTTTGTTAATGCTAGGAAAACTTCTAACTCGAGAATGGAGCAGATAATCTGAAACTACAAAATAAACATGAGATAGACTATTTGATGTAAACTTTGAGAATACAGACCTTCTAAGCCTCAGAGCTCATGTAACTTCACCATGGAGTGAGATCTGGCCTCATGAACAGAAAACCCCTTGGATATAGCCCTTTATTTGTGTCTCTTCTAGTTTATATAGAGAATAAATGGCTTTTATTTGGAGAGCACCTTAACTCCAGAGCAAATTATTTTTGTAGTACAGTTCAACCAATGGAAGGAATTAATGTAAAAACATGTAAGAAGCATCAGTCCATTTTGAAAGAAGTGAGAACAATGCGGCTGCATAGCTACCCTAGGACTGCAATTCTGTAGCTGAGTTAAATGGAATAATAGCTATAGTCCAGTGGTTCTCAGTGAGGGAACCCTGGTATGATAGGCAGAATAATGGCTCCCAAAGATGTCCCTGTCTAATTCCCAGAACCTATAAATATGCTATGTTTCATGGAAAAGGGGTATTAAAATTGCAGATGAAACTAAGGTTGCTAATCAGATGACCTTAAAATAGAGTGATTAGCCTTAATTATCTGGGTGGGTCCAATGTAATTACAAGTGCCCTTTAACGTGGGAAAGGAAGGCAATAGAGAGGTCAGTCAGAGAGAGATTTAAAGGAGCTTGATTGTTGGCTCTGTAGATGGAGGAAGGGGCCACATTCCATGGAATGCAGGGAGTTTCTAGAAGCTAGAAAAGGCAAAGAAATAGATTCTTCTCTAGAGCTTCCAGAAGGAACAAAGCTCTGTCACCACCTTGACTTTAGCTTAGTGAAATTCATTTCAAGCTTCTCATCTCCAGAACTTTAAGACAACAAATTTGTGTGGTTTAAAGCCATTGGGTTTATAGTGATATGTTACAGTAGCAATTGGAAACTAACATATCTGGAAACTTATTAAAAATGCAAATGCTCTGGCTCCACCCCAAATCTTCTGAATCAGAAACTCTTTAAGATGGGACTCAACAATGAACATTTAATAAACCATGCAGATGATCACATTAAAGTTTGAGAATCCCTGATCTAGTTCAATTTCCTCTGAAGCCCAAAACAGTGAACTGATTTGCTAATGTCAAGAACCTCATTAGTAGCAGAACTGGAACTAGACCTAGATCTCCTACGTTTTTAAAAATATTTGTTATTTCTATGCACCTTTATGCATGTACTACTATTCAGTCTAGATTCAGGTTTTTCCTCAGTAAAGGAAGACTAAGTCTGTTTAACCCCTCATAGAGCTACTGCCAGCCAAAAGTTAGGTACTATGTAAGTCAAAATGCTTTATATGGAATAAACTGTTGTTAAAAAAAAGTTATTCTTGGGGCGCTTGGGTGGCTCAGTCATTAAGCGTCTGCCTTCGGCTCAGGTCATGATCCCAGAGTCCTGGGATCGAGCCCCGCATGGGGTTCCCTGCTCAGCAGGAAGCCTGCTTCTCCCGCTACCAATCCCTCTGCTTGTGTTCCCTCTCTCGCTGTGTTTCTCTCTGTCAAATAAATTAAAAAAAAAAAAAGTTATTCTTACTACACGGTAATATTACAATGGAATTTACTGTGTGCCCAGCAAGCTATTCTACTTGTGCTAATATAATCACTCACACAGATATGGGCACATGACCCATGCCTAGCCAAGTAATACCCTATTTCCCTGGATTGTGTTGGGGAGGATCAGATGACCCAACAGGGCCAGACAGTGTCCCTCCCCAGAACTGCCAGAGAAGCCTTTTCCACTGTGTTTGCTAAACCCTGCCACTTAGAGAAATTCTATCTGCAGAACAGAGTACAGAGATGAGATAGATGAATGGATGGATGAATGGATAAATAGATGGGTGTGTGCATGGATGAGTAGACAGATCAAGATGGTGGCAAGAGACGAGAAAGACACCTGAAGTAAACTGCTTGGTGTCGGTTCTTGAGACCCTGGATCCTGTAACTTCAGTCTTATACACTGTATTCTATTGCCTTCCAAGCTTTGTGATCCTTTTGCTTCAACTGTTGAAATTGAGTTTCTGTCACCTGTGGCCCAAAGAGCTGTGAATAAGTATAGGCTTCTTTTTAAATATAATACTATTCTTCAACAACACCCTTCACGGTATCACCCTTCACAACAACAATTCTCTTCATCAGCACTTAGTAGTAGTTTCAAATCTGGCCTTCCACCACCTTTGGAAGGCAACTCCCTGAGGATCAATTTCCAAGCTTCTGGGCATCTTGTGGAAGCCTCCTTACTAACCACTCCCACTCCCCCATGTTCTCACTAGCCTTCCCTTTACACCAACTGCATCATGGGTTTCCCTAGTCAACAGCCCAATGGTATGGAGGAATCAAGCCTTGCAAAAGATTTTTCTGTATCCCCTTATGAATTCCACATGTGAACATTTCCACAATTCCCAGCAATATCTATATAAGTGTATCTATAAATACTCCTTGAAAATTCACTTTGCATCCTAGCGTCATAAAGTTCCCCTGGGCCTTCTAGGTTAAGAGAAGTACTAATAAGAGTCATGGCTTTCCTATGTCATTAGTTGACTCAAGCCAGATGTTACCTGAAACAAGCTATGATAATACTTGGATGAGTTTCTCTGGTGTGTATGAAAGGAGAGTATGGTTGGGGTCTATGCCCAGTTGGACAAGTACTCATGCAACAAAGATCAATAGGAAGCTTCTTGACTGACAGGAAACAAGCTGAGTTTAGAAATAATTTTCCTATTGCCCCAAAGGATGTATCCAGTGGAAAAAAGAAAGGGAGGGAGGGAAGGAAGGAAGGGAGAAGCAGAGGGAGGGAGAGAGAGAGGAAGGAGCAAAGAAAGGAAAAAGAGAGGGAAGGAGAGAGGAAAGGAGGAATGAAGAAAGCCAAACACAGAAGAAAGGGAATGAAGAAGGCTGATTTTTTATTTTAGATCCTGAATAAAAGAAAACAGCCTTAGACATAGAATATTTTCAGAGATAATAAGGAGTTTCACATTTTAAGATGGACATTGGCAAAAGTTAAATCCACCAAAAATTTAAAAATAAATATTCCATACAGAATGATGTAGTATAACACACCTACCTTCTAGATTGAAGCCAGCATTTGTAAGTAATTAGCCAAGATACGTATTGCATGGAGCACTAGGTGTAGTGCAAAACAATAAATCTTGTAACACTGAAAAAAATAAATAAAATTAAAAAAAAAAAACTAAAAAAAAAAAAAAAAATACCCTCCAATCCAGCAATTGCACCGAGTATTTACCCCAAAGATACTGATGTAGTGAAAAGAAGGACAACATGCACTCCAATGTTCACAGCAGAAAAATCTACAATAGACAAACTGTGGAAGGAGCTAAGATCCCTTCAACAGATGAACGGATAAAGAAGTGGTTCATATATACAATGGAATATTACTCAGCCATCAGAAATGATTAAATACCCATCATTCATCAGAAAGGATGAATATCCACAATTTGCATCTACATGGTTGGAACTAGAGGGGAGTATGCTAAGTGAAATAAGTCAAGCAGAGAAAGGCAATTATCATATGGTTTCACTCATGTGTGGAACATAAGAAATAGCACAGAGGACCACAAGGGAAGGGAGAGAAAACTGAATAGGAAGAAAATAGAGGGTGACAAATGATGTGGGACTCTGGACTCTGTGAACTAAACTGAGAGTTAGAGAATGGAGGGGGGTAGAGGGTGGGAGTAACAGAGTGATGGGTAATAAGGAGGGTATATGTAGTGATGAACACTGGATGTTATATGCAACTGATGAATCACTGAACACTACATCAAAAACTAATGATGCTAGCTAATTGAAATAAAAATAATAAAAAGTGAAAAAAAAAAGTAATTAGCCAAGATTATGCCACAGAGAAAGAAATTCATATTGAGCTATCTCTCTTTATAACCATGTCCCAGAAGGCAACAAAAGCTTTCCCAAATTAGGGAAAACATAGGTCTTTTTTATACCGTATACATTTCCCAAACATGCTCCTTGGACCTAATGAAAACCTGTGCCTGCCACATGTCTGGGTTCCCCTCAGCAGGCTGCATCATCAAAAAGGCTTCTTCCATTACAAGCCTGTCTTTAAAATATGGTTTCTAAGTCCTGTGGGCTAATTAAGCACAGCTGGGTCTACATCAGCCCCACTCGAGTGTGACGATTAAGCTGGCAAGAAAAAATCAATCATCATTAATCACTAAATCAATGTAGTAACTTCTAGAGGTGCTAAACGGGTTGAGCAGGGCAATGGTGATGCTTTTCATTGAGTGACCAAATGGTTAAAGTGAGAAAGAGCATGCATTCCTCCCAGAATGGGTAGGAACGTCAGAAACTCATGTGCTTACAGAACAGGAAAATCTAGTTAAAGAGGGAATAAAGTGCTTATAATTTCTTGTACATTGCACTCCTTCCAATTTTGGCTCTCTGTTTGGCCAGGGAAAATGCACGTAACAATTGCCACCACTTGTTATCACCTGAATGGTACCTCTGTTAGAATTTAAGATATCTCTTTTAGTGTGAATATATATATTCACTTGTAAAGTGTTTTCATTGAGCAGACTTTTTTCCTTTTATTGGACTATTCCCTACAGCCCTTTGCCTTATGATGCATTGAGAGTTTATGTCTTCTGTGAATATACTCTTTACTGAAGCATTCAGTGTAAAGGAGTCTGGTTTATGCCAAGCCCATTTAATTTAGCAAAACCATCCTCCTCTTTGAGGAAGGTGGCATAGAGATTTCAGATCTGCATGTGGAGAACAATTAGCACTAACATTATTATTGCTTTGTATACCTTTTTGTTTTAGGTTTGTTTTCCTGTGTTTAATTCCCTTCTGTTTCACTGGCCAAGGAGGCTGACTCTGGAAGCTGTGGAAATATTTTATTGTGCTTACAACGAAAATAGGAGCCCCATCTCTTGTTTCATCACTAGATATTAGTTTAGAAACCATTTGTCCTGTGTCCTGTGAAATTGAATACAAGTTAGGGTAGGCCTGTTTCCCAACAGTGAAGCAAGTCCTGTATTCTTTCTGGTGCAAAGTGAGTGCAGGGATTAATTTAGGCAACAACAAATTGCACACTGCCTCTCCCACACTCCAGCTAATGATAAGTATCTGTGTTGGGAACTAATTTGCAGGCCAGTTTGAAAAGCAAGAGGCTTATAGCAGAAAAACAGCCATAAGCAGATGAGGCAATTTTCACATCTGCCTTCCTGAAACTTAAGGATTTGTGTCCACTGTAAACTCACCATATCTTTGTTCTGTCCTTGGGTTGCTGTTTGAGGATTCTTGGAGAATTAGCATGGGAAAAGGTAGGCTATAAATCCCTCTTCCTGTCACCAACCCTCTGTACCATCTTCCTTTCTTTTTTTTCCTTTCTTTCTTTTTTTAGATTTATTTCTTTTAGAGAGAGAGAGAGAGAGAGAGAGGTGAGAGAGAGAGAGGGAGCATGAGCAGGGGGAGGGGCAGAGGGAGAGAGAGAATCTCAAGCACTGAGCGTGGAGCCCCATGTGGGGCTCAATCTTAGGACCCTGAGACCATGACCAAGCCAAAACGAAGAGTCAGATGCTTAACAGACTGAGCCACCCAAGCACCCCTGCACCTTCTTTCTTTCAATCCTAGTGCATGATTAATCTCCTCAATGGAGAGTAAAAATTGGAATTTGGAACTGCTTAAGGAAAAAAGAAAAGCCTAACATCTAAGGTCAAATTTCCTTCTCTTCTTTTAAAGTCGGAATAGCATATGGAGAAAATGAAAAGTGTGACCTCTTTAGGTCTCCATTCCCCTTTACCCTCCTGGAAGCAAGAAGTTTAGAGACAATGTGCACAATGGGAAAGAGGGTAGTGAAGGACCAGACTGAGACTGAGATGGAAGAAGAGAAGCAACGGTGCCAAGAAGAGATGGAGATAAGGAGTAGGGAGGCTGGGAAACAGACATAAAAGAAAAGGCCTGGACAAAATCATAAAGGAAGCCAAGGTGGCCTACAGTTTCTCCATTTTCTGTATGCACCTCTCATTGCTCTTAGCAACAGTTAGGTGCCCAGCAGTCTCCTCCCACCCATCCATGCCTACTGTGTGTGACACCACTACCCCTTACTCTCAGAGACCCCATCCACATCACCAGACTGAATTCTTATGGTCTCTCTGACCCCTCTGTGAGCTCCAGAGCCTCTAGCACAGTGAGGACACAACAAGTATTTAATAATACTTACTGGGGGGGAAAAACACACACACAACTAGACAATGAGAACTGGTGGGTTATTACTAGGTAACTTTAGAAGAATAAATATGAGGATTTTCATACCTTCCTGACCCAAATGACTGATTTTCCTATTAGAAATCATAGGTATTTGGCAGGCCCTAGCGTAGACATCATAGCTGTCAGTCTTCAGGAAGATCTTCAATTTCTACCAAGGCAATGATCTACTCACCAACTCTAGAGGAAAGAAGGAAAGACAACAAAAATTCAACTTACATAATAGTAGGTGGTTAATTCAGCACTGGCACGCGCGCACACACACACACACCATCCAGTTCTCACTTATCACACTGGGTTGATGTCATAAATTTGAACGCCACGTTACTGAATGTTTTGAGCACCCTGGGACTACTAACACCCACGCTATCACTCATGTGGTGTGAATGGTTCCTGCACCTGCTTTGATAAAGAGGGAACAGGACGGCAGGTACTATCAATCTAACTGGGAGACAAAGAGTAAGAGGTTACGACTCAGAGAGGAAAAGAAAAATGTTCAGATGCCCTTCAGGCAAGTCGTGCAGGTAGGATCTTCTAGACTAGGAAATCATTGGCTGGTTAAAGCAGACACTCACCCAAAACCTGTGAGGCTGACACTCGCTCAATCACTCGGAACAGCTGTTTTAAGTCTCACGAACACGATGCCTCTGTGTTTCTGGCAATGCTGGTGATCCACACGAAGAGGGCCAGCTGTGTCAAAAAGCCGCTTCACCAGCTGAACCTATGTTCTCCATGAGCAGGTTTTGCCAACAGGCTCCTCTCCCAGGGATCTAAGCCTGGCACAAGGTAAGCAGACACTGAGAAGAAGGAAGTGTAGGCCGTGGGGAAGCAAAAGCAGGAGAGAGTGATCATGGATGTCAGCCAGACTGGGTTTCCTGAATGAAATACCACCAAGCTCCCAGCATCCAAAGGATGGAAAGCACAGATGAAAAAAGACACACACGCACACAGGCACACACAGGCACACACCCAGAGAATAAGAACTGCTCAAGAGTAAAAAGAACCTTAAAGGGAGCACAGGTGCCTAGTAGGAAAGTCAACTGAGGCCGAATAGGAACCCAAAGCCCTCCAGAGATGTGCAATAAGCCACCAGGTCTGACCACCAACAGCTCCAGCTCCTAACTGGTAGAAGAACCCTCCGACTAACAAGTAGAGGAAGAGAGCAGCATGGCTGAGGCATCCAATCCAGATGCGATTTTTAAAAATCCACCCATCTGCCTTCCTTGGGTAAGTACTGCAGGCTGCTGGCCAGTGATGTGGATGCTCAGGTAGACAAGTGTAACAGGAAGTGTAACAGACTGTTCATCCTGCATCTGTCAATAGGGGTCTCGTACAACAAGACACCAAAGCTTGTGTGAGATACAACCCCTCACACACGGAATTTACAGCAGCAATGCAGGAGAATCTGTTCCACCATTCTTGACCCCAACTACTTACTTCAAGAGAAAAGGGAAGAGAAAGTAGAAAGGATTGGTGAAGGGTTTTGTTCATTTGTTTTGTTTTGTTTGAAGAAAGCTGTGCCCTGCAATGAATCCCCCATCATCCCCCCCTGTGCAAGGGACCCCCTTGCACAGCCCAGAAGCACCATTCCAATTGCATTCTATGTGTTCCAGAGTTCCAGAAGCTACTGAGATACACTGAATGAGTACAAATACTATCCCCAGAATTGTACACAGCCACAGCCTGGTGCCCCCATACCACCTGTCCCTTGGGGAAGAGGTGGGGAATGTTGCCTTCACTCCACATTCTAAGGAGACTATCTGCAAAGGTTCACTTCAGAGAGCTCTGAAATGGATTGCTTGTCCTGAGACCCAAAAAGAATTGATGCCTGATTCATTGCTCAGAAAGACAAAGCAGACTGCAAACTGTGACCCAATTCTAGCCCACAAAACAAAAGGGTAAGGAAAGAGGTCACTGTTTTGATGGCAAGGCCAGAAATGGACAGCAGCATGGATCCATCTGCAACTTGTGCTAACTGCAGTGGGTTAAGGGGGAGGAAGTGGTGAGGAACACATGTTTCTTGTGGGCCGTGCAGGAGAGCAAGCTCACACAGGAACTCGGAATAAGGTCATTTAAAATAAAAAAACATCTGTCTCGGCCAAAAGGACAATGGAAGAGAAGGGCAGCAAAGACCCTCCAAAGTCCCTGCAAAATGCCCCAAACAGAGACCACTTGGAGTCTCTGCAGGCCCAGAAGGCAGAAGACACCAGCCTAGTAAGAAGTGTCCTACTTTTTACATTTTCTTCCTGCCCTACATCCCTCCTCTCCACCAAAATCATAGCTAGCTATCGGGGAAAAGGTGAGCCTAGAGAGAAGAAAAGGATAAGCCAAGAGGCTCCCCTTTACCACTGCAGGCCTGGCAGGGGAAAAAAGATTTATTTGTTTGCTACTGCTGCACAACAAATTATTACAATCTTAGCAGCTTACAACATCTACTTACTACCTCACAGTTCTATAGGCCAGAAGACCAGCATGGCTCAGCTAGTTTCTCTACTTAGGGTCTGACAAGGCTGAAATCAAAGCATTGGGTGGCTAGGTTCTTATCTTGAGGCTTGAAAAAGGAATCCACTTCCAAAGTCGTTAGGTCATTGGCAGAAATTAGTTCTATGTGGCTATAAGTCTGAGGTCTCCATTTCCTAGCTACTGGCTGGTAACTACTCTCAGCTACTATGGGTCTCTCGTCCTTGTACGTGGCCCCAAAGCCAAAAGAAGCACATGGAACCCCTCCCAGGTTTAGAATCTCTCTGACTTCCCCCTTCTACTACCAGGAAGAAAAAAACTTTGCTTTTAAAGGTAGCATGTGATTAGATTTGGCCCACCAGGATGATCTCATAAGTATCTCAAAAGTATGTGTCATAATTTTGACACGTAAAGTAACACAATCATAATAAGAGTGATATCATATTTCCAGATCTCACCCACCCTCAAAAGAAAAGGTATTATATAATACTCAGGGCCACTAGAGGTCATTCTTAGAAATTTGCCTACCACAAACAATTCAGAATTGGAGGTTATATTGCTCCTCAGGTCTGAATATTCAAATTACTCAATCAAGGGACTGTTTTTAACACTGAGGAATGGTGGAGCTGTCAGTTAGTGAAGAATAAACAGAAAAGTCTACGGTCTGTGTAGTTTTCATCAGGGAGAGAAGAGATAAGACAGGGAGATTATCACCAGTGAATAAATGTTAAGGACAGTGGGATAAAGCGTTAAGTGTTTTGTTTGCATCCTGAGTTGTACTGCTGGACATATAGTTTACCCAAGGATCATAATACCAGAGAAAGGCTGGGATGAATCAAACCAAAATAATGTGGACTAAGGACAGTAAGACCAGAGAGGGACAACAAAAGCAGAAGTGAAGTGAAGTTCTCTGCTACAAAGAGAAGATCCCAATTACTAGAAAAAGAATTTGGGGTGTATCTTCATATACCACAGGGGAAACACAGTTACGTCAAAGGAGCCCTGGGGTACATGCCAACAGACTGAGTCCTGGTCCCAATTCTACCCTATCACTTAGATTACAAACTTGGGCAAGACTCTATCTCCCCAGACCTCAGTGTCCTACCAGGGGGATATCCTAAGAATGTATGGAGTAGGATGGCATAAACTCTAAAACAGAGTGTGCAAACCGGAGGCCCATCTGCTCTGACAGGCCCACAGATGTGTTTTGTTTGGCCCATGCAGTGTTTTAAAACATATAATACAATAACATTTAATGCCAACATTTAAAAAAAAAAAAAAAGAACAACAGTAGATTTCCCATTTAAAAAAAAGGTGTTTTTTTTTTTTTTTTTTTAAAAGGTTTCAGCTTGAAAAACCACGAGACCTAGAAACACCGGGCCTGCATTCTGCATGGTGGCAATTCTGCACTGTCTGTAGCCCTGTGTCAGCTCTGTTCTCAGATTCAGGCACGGGTGCTGTGGTTCCCCACCATCCCCACCACGCGGGCTTCATACTTCAATCATCTGAGAGGCCTCACTCCGCCCCGGTGGCATCCACATGTTTGATCTTGCTCTAATGCATTACACAAGTGTGAGCTGTTATTACCTGTAAAAAGAAGTCACTGGAATGGATGATCTACTTCCGCTCAGAGAGGCTGTAATTCGAGTCCATAAGATGGGTTCATCAGTCACTTTTCCCAAAAAGGGGCAAATTGAACACCCCAAACCAAGGGTGGTCCATGTCCCATGTGTGTGGTATAAAGGCCATAGAATGCTCTGAAAATCAGGCATTTGTAGTGGGCGTTGCAGAAAGACTTCAATAAACTGCACATGTAGTTTTCCACTGGGCAATATTTAGGCACTGAGTTCTTTAAAAGCAAATAAAAGTGGAAATGAGGCAAGGACAAAGTTACCATGGATGCTGAGAGACAGGCGCTGGCCTCCCTGAGAAGAGGGGATTTAGGAAAAATAAACATTCACCATAAGAGAGCTAATACCAAATGGTTCGTCCAGAGAAAGGAGCCAAGAGTTTATAGTACTTTGGGGTTTGTTTTATTTATCCCCCACCCCCCACCCAACAAGATATAAATCAATCTATTTAGATAGGGATGGTTGAGAGAACATATTTTATTGCAATGGATAATTTTCCAAGAGAGAGGATCATTGTGTTTCATTTCTAATGTTTTTTTCTCTTTGGGTTTTGTGAAACCCCACAAGTTTACGAAAAGTTTGTCCAGATGAGGACACAGAACTTAGCAAACTATTCCCATTTTTAATTCTCATAAAAGTGGAAACACATACCCATGCTCAGGCACACACAGCACTAGAAACCCGGAAAACTAATTGAGTGCCAAGCACTTCTGGTACCCTAAGGATATATATATATTTTGGTAGCCCGAGGCTGCCAGAAACTTTGCCTGCTGAATGAATTATAGAACAGGAAGCAGATGGGCTGTGTATATGAAACAACCACTATCTGGCATGATGTGCTGTGCAATTTGGCTGCAAAGATTAAATTGAGCTATTGAATGTTTAATACACTATGCATAACAAATACAGCCAGAGCCACAAAACAGCATAAATTACAGAATTGGTATTCACACGGCCTTTCCCAGGAATCAATACACTGCCACCGCTCATAAGAGTCTGTTGTTTAATACACATAAAGAAGAGAAGAATTCTTCTATTAAAATGAGTTATCTGGGCTATTTACCAAAGGCAGTGATTTAGCAGTGGTAAAGTCTATGTAGTGCTGTTGAATGCAGATGATAATACTTCTTGTCCTTGTCTGCCTGTTTCATTGCGCCTATCAGTTGCTGGGGCTTGGAGTCCCTTGGGTACATTAGCAGTCAGCCCAGGAAGTGTGTTTAAGTAATGGACATAATGTTCACATTTGCTAGACCAGCCTTCTCCCTAATCATGAATTATTCTTCCCCAAGGCTCAATTGGAACATTACTTTAGAAGCAGAAGATTTAATCCTTTTCAGCTGATTGGAGGGAATGATTACAGTATTATTTTCTTGTACAGGCTGTCTCCAGTGAAGGTGCCTTTTTCTGTCCCCATCTTTAATAGGCAGCAATCTTTATTTCCCTGGAGGGAAATGGCAATGAATTCGAAATGGGATAAATCTTCAGGAATGCAAGGTGCTGAAGCTGTAGATCACTGCTGGTTAGTTAATTAGCTTAGCCCTCACTTGCTTCATCTCCAAGATAGAACACCTTGTAACAAGGGGAAACGGTGGGTGGGTGGGTAGGTGGGTGGGTGGGTAAGTGGGTGGAATGGGAGAGTTGAGGAACCAGCTGTAGGCGGATAAATAATCAGATGCCTTAAAGCAACAACGCCCCCACGGATTTCCTTCTGTGTAAAAGTTCGGTTCTGGATCTTTGATTCTCACTTGCTACAATCACTAAAATAAGCAGTACTTGCCCATTCTGACTTTTAAGGGCAATTCAAGTCACTGAAAGGGATTGCATCTTTATCTAGTAGAGACAGTTAAAGCAGAGCAAGGCAGAACGCTGTAGAAAATGAGGTTGAAGAAGATTGGAGTTGTCGCCCTATAATGTTATTTATATACAGGGCTGGCCCCAGACTAAGTCCTGGGAGGGAAAAAAAAAAAATGTGTTTGAACATCCCTGGTGAGTGCTCTTTAAACACCGCTGCACAGAGAAGCGATAAATAACAATTGACTCAGGGTGTTGTTTTGTTGTTTTTTTTTTAATTTTCATGATTAATGTTTCCAGAGAGGGGGAAAAAATGTGACTTAGAAATTAATTACCTTCGGTTGGAAGATCTCAGCCTTGGATATGATGCTGTCTTTCTGTCCCAGCCCCTTCTGATGGAAAGGCCACACTGATCAACTTTCCATTCCCCTGAAGTTTGGTCTCATGGGGAGCCCCTACCACATTCCCTTCACCCACCACCAATTTTCTGTTTTCTTCTTATATAAATAACGAAAGAAGCAGATCAAACCTAAAGAGATCAACTGAATTATAACGAAGTCCTTGACGGCTGACACGTCTTGCATCTGATTTAAAGCAGGAAGCCCCATGTCTAGCTGCCTATGATCCATTTAGAATAAAACAAGGTCATGCTGCCTTGGCCCTGATTATAAATACATTACGTTTAAGTGATGAATGCCGCATTCATGACGAGCAGGAGATCAAAAGTGCCTGAGGCTGGTGCTTTTCAATCTCTCCTCAGTGCCGAGTCAGAGACTTAAACATGATAAACATGCTGTTAAATGAATGTTACAGGACCCATGTACAGAGGCACAGGGATGACTTTGTTTCTAAGGCAGAACGTAATGGGAGAGGAGAGACCATGTGAGAGCTTCTCAGAGAATGGGAAGAAAACTTCCCTCTGTTGGCTTTACCTAGGCCTCCTCTGTCCCCCTCAGCCTATTATTCTAAGCCACCAAGAGAGGCAGGAAAAGTCACATTTCTTCGTATCAAAGGGAAAGATGGCATGATGTGCCTGTTTTCTACAGACGTGCTCACTCCTTGAATTCTTCCATTTTCCATGAACAGTGACACTAGCTCCCCCACAGCTCCACAGATCCTAGAATGACAGGGCTGGTGTAGGAACTCCAGAAAGAGTCACTGTGATCAGCCCTCTTGTTTAAAGAAGACAAGAAGCTATTTTAAGGGCACACAGCTGGGAAACAGCCTATCTGGGAGTTTGACCCACCAACGCCGGTGCCTCATCTACCTATAGGAGGCAAGTTGCCCGCCTACCTTCATATCACCTCAGTTAAGGCACTTTGTCTACTGTCAAGACCCCCAAACTCCTCTGAATTCAAAAGGCCTCAAGCCTTGGTAAAGGACCACCAGCAATTCCCCCCTTCCTTTGTCATCCCTTTCAATTCACTGATCAAATCAATGTTGACTATTTATTTACCTTTCTCAACAGCTGAGTTCCAAGCAGAACTATATTTCTTGTCCCAGATTCCTTTAGTTGTCTGACCCACTTTTTTTTTCTTTCACTTTTCTTCCATCAGTTTCTGGCTCAAGGAAATTAGTATTTTCCCCAAAACCAACATTTATATGTAATATCATATTTTTTTTTTTTCTGATATGGCAGGGATAGGAGCAATTATATGCTACATAATAATGGAAGGCGCTAATGCTGACAGCTTTCGGCTTTTCTTCCTCTCCCTCTCCTTCCAGAAGAGACACAGTTCAGAAGACAACACAGTTCAAAGAAATGGCCAGAGCCACAGAAAGCAAGAGGTGCCGGAGAAACATGGGCAGCTGTGTGAAGAGGAATGACCTCGAAGTAAAGAAGTCAGTAGAACTAGGTCCTAATCCAGTTATAGTCAAGACCACTTGCTTGACCTTGGTTGAGCCTCTCAAAACCCTGTAGGCCTTGAGTTTTTTTAATGTGAAATATTAGGGCTTTAACTTAGGTCCCTGACTTCTCTATATCTCCATGGTCCTGGTTGCCCCCAAAACATTAATTAGATTTTATATCATTTGATTTCATTTCTGGACATTTACAATTCTCTGAGTAATGGGTAACATTCACAGCCCAATTACTTTCCCAAGCTCATCGAAATTTAATTTGCAGCGTGCAGTGACACACACCCTGAGTTTGACTAGGAAGTCAGCAAAGGCACACCAGTGATTTACAAAAGGCTCCCTGCCTACAAAATTTACCATCAGGGACGTCTAATGAAATTTTTTTCTCATGTAAACATATAGCTTTCACATCTACCTGAGTTAGAGCAGAGGAACTTCCCAGGACAGAATGTACTAGACAATACGCTCCTTTTCACATAATGAGCCCAGGAAATTCTGCTGTGAAATGAAGGGTCTTGGAGTTATTGTAATGCTTCATAAATGAAAACTCCGTCTCTTTCAGAACTTCACAATGCTATTTGCATGTTAAAAACACCTGACCCCAGGAGGCTGCATTTATTCCACTATACCTTTAAGAATACTATGACCTCTACATTTACATTTAAATACTGATACCGTGCATTTTTCACTCTCAATCTACTGTACAGTTTTGGGAAGGAGGGCATTTTGACATTTATGTCAAAATTAATGTGATTTTTAGGAGGTAGGAAATATTGGAACTTAGGAGTTACCAATGCAACCATCACTAAATTGCTGGATCAAAAACATTTCCTTCTTCCTGGAAATGTTTTTAAAGTCATACTCTATATCTACACTGTCCAATATGGTAGCCATGCGATTATGGGGCACTTGAAACAGTGATAGTCCGAAATGAAATGTGCTGTAAATGTTAAAATACACAAAGGCTTTGAGAAAATTTTAAATTACATAAGTTTCTCATATTTTCTACTACTCAATGTCCTACTCTAAAGGTCTAGAAGTTCTGTATCATGTTTCATACATCAAGTACAACATTAATTTCATCTCCAAACCATTATTCATTCAAGGTTTACAAAGTGCCATGCTCTTGCCTGATGTAAAGAACTGCAAAATGAACAAGCTCGTTTTTAAGGACCTAGCATTTTAGAAGCAGACTACCCAATACTCACGATTTCCCAATCAGAGGCTTGCCTTTAGCTTAGGGGCTACATCACAGATGCGCGTGCAATCTCCTGTGCAGCTCTGTCATCCTTACGATTAAATCTCAGGCCTGACTTGTACGTCCTGGAGTAGATACAGATTTTTATGGAGCCGAAAGCATATGGAAGCTGCTTTAGTAAAAAGGATGTGAATGAGTGACAAAATTAGGTAAACACTGTAACTTAAATGTGAATACTGAAGTCAAATGAATGTGAGAATGATTAATCCCCTGAGTGGTTCAGAGGTGTCTCTAGAAAATCCTTGACTTGCATCATGTCAGGTAAATAGGACTTTGGTTAGGAGGTTGGGACATAAGGAAAGAGCATTAGTAAGGGTACAGAGTGCTTTTGGCAGGAGTGCAGAAGGAGCCAGTAATGACAATAATACTGGACTAAAGGTGGGCAAGGGACAGATTATGCCAGAGCTTGCATGGCAGGCAAGAGTATGATGATTCCATTCTGCAGTACAGGAATTAGGAACCAGTGAAAGATCTGGAATGACATGATCACAGTTATGTTTCTGAAAGACCACTGAAAGCAGTGGGGAGACTAGGCCAGGCACACTTCCCACACACCTAGACTACAGAATGCCCTTTGCCTCAAAACTTCCAAGAAGTTCCCTAAGCCAACTAGTATTCATTGAGTCAGTCTTCCCTCCCACCTTCATCACTGATTCCAGAGCTCAGGCACTACCCTCCACTCTCCATCAGAAGCTACTGCTTCTAAATGAGCTCCATATGGCCAATCTGGAAACCTGATGTGACAGCTAACTCTGGGAAACTCAAGGGCCTTCACACACAGCAAAGACAGTGGCATCTGAAAAAAGATGGCTGCCACAGGGGCCTGTGAATTGAAGGGATAATGACACTCCTCTCAGTGCTACCTCACCCAGTGATGCCCCAAACCAAACCAGACCTGCCACCCAGGGACACAACTCCTCAGACTCCCTCATACAGCCAGTCTCCAAATCCCAGCCTGCCGTCTGAGGAACTTGCTCAAATGAGTCCTAGCCCCGCTGCCTCTCAGACACAAAATCATTTTCTCTTGAAGATGTAACTTGGAATGTGGGCCAGGCCATCGGTCTCACCTCTTTATATTTTCCAGGTGACCTCATCTCAGGGTCTAATGGGCCTTGGTCAGGATCCCCTCAGTTTACACCTAACTGGCAAACCATAACTATGCATCTTGGGAACTCATGAGCTACTTATGTTAATTGGCTTACCCATTTCCATGCAAACTTCTAGCTCTACCTATCAACAGCTTCCCTGCCTAAAGTACATAAATTGAACTTCCAGCTTGCCAAACATGCAGCCAACAGTTATAGTCAAAGAAAGGACCTGGAACTTAATCAATGTCCACTCAAATTGCTTACTTTGTCTTCTTCCTAACGTGAATCTGCAGCATAGACCAATATATCATATGATTCCTTCGGGCCCTAGATGAGGGTCTGATTATACTCTGGTACTCAGTTTGGCACCTCAATGGCACCATCTTCCACCTCATGACACAAACACACCCAAAAAAAGAAAGAAAACAAAAAAGAAACTTCTTTTTTAAATCTGAATGATTTCTACCTACCAGGGTCTACTCTAAATGCCTTGGATATATTGACCCAACTGACCTTCAAGAGCTTGGAAGTGGATGTTATTACCCCCATATTGTTGAGGAGGAGAGGGGAAGCTCAGACAGCCAGCACCACTGTAAGGTATAGACTCATGAAATCACTCAACTGCATTATCCAGGAAGGAAGTATAAGATGGAAAACCTAAAATGGAAGTAGATTTCATATCTGAGGCCTTGCTTCTTCTTGACTTTTGGTTCTTCACGGTAGAGAGCTCTGTCACTGTGGTAGTATAATTGTTTTCATTATTTGTATCATGTGAGTTTACCCACAATGCAATAGGGATGAAAATTTGCCCTCTAGAAATGATCACACCCCCAGAGAAAAAAAAAGAGAAAGGTTTTCTGAGCAAACCTAATGTAACTCATCTTTCACCCTTAGAAACTTGAATCATTACCATGGTCTGAATTTCCATGTTCTCAGATCCCGAGATTTGTCTACTTTGTGTGATGATGTAGATTTGGAGACGAAAGCTTCAGTGGTAATCACCCCAAAGTACATGTACTTTACAAAGTACATGTAAAGTCACCGGAAGTCAGTATTTTATTTTTCATATTATGTGTTTCTCAATTGTTTTTTTTTACATCATGTTCTTTCAAAATAAATGCTAGATGATTCTGCTACATTATTTTTCTAATCCATTATTAGTTCCAAATGACTAGCAGTTGCACAATAGAAAGCCTATGGTTTCACACACATTGACCCAAAGGTTAGAGCCCAATTTTTTATAACTCCAAAGATTCTAAAAGAGATACCTTAAAAAATCAAACTTTAAAGTAAATACACAGCCTCTAGCACTCCAAAAGTAAAAGCAACACACATATGCCACAGGAGGATTAGAAATTTGTGTTGTCTTCAATTGCAAAGTTTAGGTTCATGTTATACAGGTTAAATGACTTTTGTTTTAGGTTTGCCATGTAAGTTTTTCTTTGTTTCTAATTTACATCATGCTCTTTTTAATTTACCCATAAGGGTTGCTTCCAGAAATCTCCCAACAATCAGAGAAAGTAAGGCTAAATATAACAATCTCAGTACTGGAGAAATGTGAACACATACAGAGAAAAAATGAAATATCAACAATAAAACACAGATGAGCCAGAGGAATTGTGTACATTGAAGGGGTGTGGGCAGATAATGGTCATCCCTAGGGAGAGCTAAAATGGCTGGCTGCCAAGAGGCCTCAGGAGGGGGTATCCCAACTGAGAAACGGGGGCTTTAGTTTTAAAGGCTCAAAAATTGGATTTTGTGATCATTCAAAGCAAAGATTCATTTCTCAAAAACAGAAGAACATAATTCAAATTCATAAGAGACTAATGTAACAGCCAGAATGTTGCTCAGTATATTCTTCCCTGTGGTGAAATCTACATGAGAAGCCAAATTCTGAGGAAGAGATTGTACAATTCACATGTGTTCTGGCATCAGAATATGACTGATGCATCTAAGAGGCCCCAAGGCCTCTCTCTTAGGTAGCAACAGATTCACATGGACAAAGTTTTTTCCCACGTTTGTATGGTTTTCTCAACAGCAGCTTGAGGAACATTAGGATAGCCAAACAATTTCATCCATCTCTATGCTGGTGAGAACACAGAGGTGAGGACACACAAGCAAAAAGCATCCCCTAACCCCCAGCATTCATAGATAGGCAGAAGCCACATAACATTACCCTCTTGAACAGAAGAAATTTTTCCTTTAGACTTTAATGAGCTATTGCCTATTTATAATTTGGTTTACCATAACATAATTTTTTTGTGTTTTTAAATCACTTTAGTTCTATCTTCCCTCCTGGAGAAGTTACTAACCATCAATCACTATCTGCCAACAAAAAAAATAAAATAAAATGATGCATGTACCAAATAGCAGTACAGAATGCCATTTTAAAATCCACTAATATTTTTTTTTTTTTTAAAGATTTTGTTTATTTGACAGAGAAACACAGCGAGAGAGGGAACACAAGCAGAGGGAATGGTAGCGGGAGAAGCAGGCTTCCCGTCGAGCAGGGAGCCCGATGCGGGGCTCGATCCGAGGACCGTGGGATCATGACCTGAGCCGAAGGCAGACGCCTAACGACTGAGCCACCCAGGCGCCCCTCCACTAATATTTTTAACAGAACTAAGATTTAGCCCACTCTGGACAAGCCCTATTTTATATTCTTTTCATTCTACCTATCACATAGTAGGTGCATCAAAGACTGAAAATGAAATGCACACACACAAAATAAAAACACTTCTGAAGAATGTTAAACTATATCCTGCTGTATACACTGATTTCTCCCCTAGTTTCCAAAGGTCAAGATACAGCAAGCATTGGGACAAAATACTTATATGTGAGAATATTATAGAAGATACAGCATAATGGATCTGGAGAGAAATGAAGACATAGAATCAGAGGTACCTGGGCTCAAATTCAGGGTTGCCATTTACAAGCTGTTACATCGTCACATCTTCAAAATGGGGTTGATAGTATCTAAAATGCATGGTGGTTTTTTGAGTAAAATAAGCTAATGTAATGTGCCTGGCATATGTAGATAATAAATAGTAACTAGCCTCATTGCCGTCATTTTAGAAACACTTCATTTTTTGAGCATTTCCTTTCTCTTCTCCAAATCAACCCCACATCCCTTCAGTCAAACTGAGTTTAAAAAAATATCTTCCTAACCCTCAGCATGTGTGTACAGAAAACTGACAAGAGTGTTACATTCTTAACTTTTCCTAAAGCTCCTTTTGCATGAAAACAAAGAATCAATCAGGTTAGCTTCTGGTGTAATGAGCGAACTAGAGTCACAGTGGCCTCCACATCCTCCATATGGAGATCAGGACTGAAAAGTGTATCCTTGAAACTAGAGATTATCACACAGTTCAGGGGTTGGTTTGGCTCCAATTCCTAATTCTATTTTGATTCTTTCTATAGTCGTCCTTACATTGTTAACTAGTGTTTTTAGCAAATGTTATTTTTAATCAAAAATCTTCATTCCTCCAAACAGAAGAGAACCTTCCAATGGCTCTGACTCAGACAGCCCCCTCCATCATTATGCTGTTGTTGAAGGGTTCCAGGGGCAGAGTCAGTCCTCCTTTGCATTTACCAGCAGGTTTTCCTCTTTTGTTTGCCTCCCACTTTTTCCTTTTGATTCAATCTACTTCTTACTGAAGTAAAATATATCAGCAGTTCTCTCAGTAGAAATGATAAATAAATAATATACTCTATAAATAATAAACTCTCAGTCTTTGTAGATCTACGTTTGCCTATATTTTACACTCTTTCTTGACCAACATTTTGGCTGGGAATAGAATCCCAGCTTGTGCTTTCACAGGACCCTGAAAAAATTATTTAGTTAATATCTGGCATCTACTTTTGCTGTGAGGAGCCCATCATCAGTACAATTAGCTGGAAAGGATTAACAATCTGGCTTCTTTTTTCAGGTCATTTTAATATTTTCTAGGTATGAACTTGTTTATCAAATCCTGCTTGCAATTTAATGTTGCTTGTTGTATTGGAGAAACCTTCTTTCAATTCTCAAAAAATGTTCAGTGATAATCTCTTCAAATAGTAACCCTTTTCTATTCTCTATTCTCTTCTGGAGCTCATTAGATAAACGCGGGGGCTTTCAATTCTTTCCTCTTTGACTCAATTTCTCTTCTACTTCCCCCACCTCTTTATCTCTCTGAACAATTTTCACAATTCAGAAAAATCTTGTCTTGTGAGATGTAATTACTAATTAACCTATTTACTAAATTCTTAATCTAAGCATTATACACAAAAACTATAGTTTTTTCTTAAAAACTATAGTTTTAACCTAATTCCCTGAATATATCAAAGAGAGGAAGATGCATATTCTTATGCAAATGTTCTTTTTGTGTGAGATGTTTCTGGAGATTCATATTTTGTATAAATAGAATCTCATCATTTGAGTCTTATCATAGTGACATATTGGACACTCATGGTAAAATAAAGCCAGGAAACATTTCTAATATACATGAAGACATATATTTTTCCAGTTAATTATCTATCCTATTTTAAAGCATGCTTATTTTTAAAGTGTCAAAATGTACTAATCCATACTGCAATTGTTTAGAAAACTTCATGAACAAGTATATTTGAGCAAGAAAAGACATTTGATGCCAGCCAAACTCTCTTTTTTCTGTCACTATAAATGGCTTTCCTATTTTCAACAGTTTTTCAAAATCAAAGTCATATCTAAGCTGACAACTTCTTTGGCAAGTTTCAGCTAGATGTAATTTGAAACAGTCAAGGAAGCAAAGCCTAAACAATAAGGTTTTTAATGGGAATGGTGACAGATCCTTAACTACTGTCATGCTGTGTCTGACACCAGAAGACTTAAGAGGAAATTCGTTAAATAAATACTTGCAGTTAAAAGAGTACACCTGCATTTAGAGTATGTGTCCTGTGTCATGAAAATATGTAAGATCTGAGAACTCAGTGATGTTGAACACTTAACAAAAACATACCCGAAAAATCCCCCCAAGGAATTTCTCACTTTAACCTTCAGAATATTTTAACTATAGTTGGCATCCAAAGGTCATTAAAAGGTCACAAGGGATAAAAAAAAAAAATCAAAGCTCTTCTCCTTTTGTCTTCAGATTAGTTCTATACAAAGCAAGGTTGTTTACTTTCTAAGGGGAAGGAAGTTCTAATTTGACCTTTTAATCACTATTATTTATACACACACACACACACATATGGTTTGCTTTTACTAGATTGAGGCATTTTTACTATTAATACATATTAATATTCATGTATTATGCATTCAGAATACATGAATATCCTGTTTTAGGAACATTACAAATAAGCTAAATCACAAGGAAAGCCAAAATGAGTCTATAATTGGCAACTGGTTTAATTTATAACAATTTTCTTGACTTAATCCTCCTAAATTTGGTTTCAGACAACCATTACTATCTTTGTTTAGGCTTTTTAATATTTCAATAGGTCAAATATTAATTCTGATGTTTAAAACTGTTAATATAAATGAAAATACATGGTAACGTGAAGAAAAATCAAGTCTATTTTTCAGGGCACAACTAAACCTCCAAACCCTACAGAAGTTTGCCCAGTTATCATGGGGAGGAGGAAGCTAGCAGGTGACTCCAGGAAGATGAGGCTTGATTATAAATCTCTCCTCCCCGACACCAATTTTAATCTATCTCTTTCTGCACTGAAATAGCTGCTCAGGCCCAGGAGCCACCAATAGTGAATAAACCCTTGGGTTCTGTGGAATTCCTAATGGAGGACTAGATGCAGGATGTCTCCCTCTTACACTACTTATGCACCTGAGACTAGACCCGAGGGGGAATGTCATAAACTGGTGGGCTCTAGAGAGACCTCTGGACTGCAGAGATCTGTGTATTCCCAGGAAAGGTCAAGATCAACTCTCACAAAAGAGCCTGATTTCATCACCCTAAGAAGCCAAGAAGGAGCATACGGCTGGTCCCAGTCCTTCCTTTCCTTCACCCTGGCAAAATGTAAAGGATCTTAAGTGCCCAGAGGCTTCTTCCCCCCAGGTCCCTCCACAGTGAACTCATCTCTGCTTGCTTCTGTGCCAATAGTGCACAAGAGAGACCACTTCCTCCTAAATTTATTTGAGGACTGTCTCAACATTCAGCATACCTCACACCTGAGCTCCAGGAATCCAACAAAAACAGAAGCCAGCTAGAAGACAGAAAAAGACCAGTCTAAACAGAAAGTATTCAGGCACAGAGAACAAAGCTGCTAGGAGAGACAAATGATAAATTCAACAGAAACACAAAAGACAATTCAAGGATAGCATTAAAAATGATGATCGGGAGAGAAAAAAAGATATTCTTACTAAATAGTACAGATATCACTGAGACCAAAATTAGGTCATAAGAGATCAAATAAAGAAATAACTTAAAATATAAAGGGGTGAAAATAATGAAATCATGAAAATACTGAGGAAATGGTAAGGAGACTTAAGGTACCAAAAGCATAGATTCAGAAGGTGAAGACACAAAATTAAAACAAGGACATAATTTAACAGATAACAGACCATTTCTTTAAGGTAAAAAGAAAAAAAACATTTAGAGTTCATGAATCCCAAGCCAGGCTGTCAAGAAAAAACACACACTTAGAACAGCCTGGTATAATTTTGGACCTCTGAGGAACGTCTCATTCTCCCTTACTTAAAAAAAAGGGGGTGGGATTCCCTTATGTTAGTAGTGGACAATTGGAAACTTACATTTTAAAAAATATTATTTATAATAGCTATAAAAGATGAAGTACATACGTATAAATCTAAAAAAAAAAAATGCACAGGATTTGTATGATGAAACAACAAAATCCTGATGAAAGAAAGAAAAGAAGACCTAAATAAATGTAAAGGCATACTATATACATGAATTATAAGTTCAACACACTAAAGATGTCAATTCTTCCCAAACTGATATACAGATTTAACACAATTCCAATTAAAACCTTAGTCAGTTTTTTTTTGTAAATACAGATATGCTGATTTTAAATTTTATATAAAGGCAAAGGAACCAGAAGAGCCAAACATTTTTGAAAAGAAATAAACCTACCCCAATTTTAAGACATGCTATAAAACAACATTAACCAAACACTGTATTCTCACAAAGGGACAGGCACATAGATCAATGGACTAGAACAGATTATCAATAGACCCACATGAGCATGGTCCATTAATTTTTTTTAAAGATTTTATTTATTTATTTGACACAGAGAGTGAAATCACAAGTAGGCAGAGACACAGGCAGCGGGAGAGAAGGAAGCAGGCTCCCTGCTGAGCAGAGAGCCTGATGTGGGGCTCAATCCCAGGACCCTGAGATCATGACCTGAGCTGAAGGCAAAGGCTTTAACCCACTGAACCACCCAGGTGCCCCTGGTCCATTAATTTTTGACCAAGGTGCAAAGCCAATGTAATTGAGAAAGTATAGTCTTTTTATCAAATGGTATTGAAACAACTGGACATCTATATGCAAAAAAGCAAACCCCAGCCCAATTCAAAACTTATTTATACTTTATACAACATATACTCATAGATGTTTTAAACCATGGACCTAAATGTTAAAAACAAACAAAACTATACAGAAAAAGCATGTGACAAAGTACAACATCCATTCATGATAAAAAACCTTCTGTAAAGTAGGCCCAGAGGGATCACATCTCAACATAATATAGGCCTTATATGAAAAACCCACAGGCAACATCACCCTGAATGGTGAAAAACTGAGAGCTTTTCCTCGAAGGTCAGAAACAAGACAAGGATGTCCATTGTCACCACTTTGATTCAAAGAGTACTGGAAGCAATTAGACAACATAAAAAAATAAAAGCCATCCAAATTGGTAAAGAAGAATTAAAACTCTCACTATTTACAGATGGCAAGATACTATATACAGAAAACCCTAAAGGCTCCACCAAAAAACTACTAGAACTGATACAGGTATTTAGCAAAGTTGCAGGATACAAAATCAAAGTACAGAAATCTGTTACATTGTTATACTAATAATGAAGTGGCAGAAAGTGAAATTAAGAAAAGAATCCCATTTATAGTTGCACCAAAAATAATAAGATATCAAGGAATAAACTTAACCAAAGAAGTGAAAGACCTATACTCTGAAAACTATTAAACACTGATGAAAGAAATTCAAGATGACACAAAGAAATGGAAATACATTCCATGTCCATGAGGTAGAAAACAAATATTGTTAAAATGTCTAGACCACCCAAAGCAGTCAACAAATTTAATGCAATCCCTATCAAAATACCAACAGCATTTTGCACAGAACTAGAACAATCCTAAAATTTGTATGGAACCACAAAAGACCTTTGACTAGCCAAAGCAATCTTGAAAAAGAAAAACAAAATTAGAGGTATTGCAATTCCAGATTTCAAGTTATATTACAAAGTGGTAGTAATTAAAACTGTATGGAACTGCATAAACATAGATATACAGATCAATAGAATAGAATAGAAAAACCAGAGGGACGCCTGGGTGACTCAGTGGGTTAAGCCTCTGCCTTCAGCTCAGGTCATGATCTCAGGGTCCTGGGATCCAGCCCCGCATTGGGCTCTGCTCAGCAGGGAGCCTGCTTCTCCCTGTCCCTCTGCCTGCCTCTCTGCCTACTTGTGATCTCGTTCTCTCTCAAATAAATAAATAAAATGTTAAAAAAAAAAAAAAGAAAAACCAGAAATAAATCCATAATTATTTGGTCAAGTAAACTTCAACAAAGAATGAATATACAATGGGAAAAAGACAGTCTTCAACAAATGGTGTTGGAAAAACTGGACAACCACATGCAGGAAAAAAAAATGAAACTAGACTCTTTTCTTGAGAACAAACGAAAATAAATTCAAAATGGATTAAAGATCTAAATGTGAGACCTGAAACCATAAATATCTTTCAAGAGAGTACAGGCAGTAATCACTCTGACATTGGCCATAGCAACATTTTCTAGATATGTCTCCTGAGGCAAGGGAAATAAAAGCAAAAATAAACTATTGGGACCACATCAAAATAAAAAGTTTCTGCATAGCAGAGGAAATAATCAACAAAACTAAAAAGCAAAATTACTGAATGGGGAGGAGATATTTGCAAATGACATATCTGATGAAGGTTTAGTATCCCAAATATATAAAGAACTGATACAACTCAATACTCAAAAACTAAATAATCCAATTAAAGAATGGGCAGAATATTTGAAGAGATGTTTCTTCAAAGAAGACATACAGATAGTCAATAGACACATCAATAGATATTCAACATCACTCATCATCAGAGAAATGCAAATCAAGGTACAATGAGGTATTACCTTACACCTGTCAGAATGCCTAAAAAACCCAAGAAACAAGTCTTGGCAAGAATGGGGAGAAAAAGGGACCCTCTTACACTGTTGTTGGGAATGCAAACTGGTGCAGTCACTGTGGAAAACAGTATGGAGGTTCCTTAAGAAGTTAAAATAGAACTATACTATGATCCAGGAATCTCACTACTGGGTATTTATCCCAAAAATATAACAACACTAATTCAAAGGGATACATGCAGCCTTATGTTTACTGCAGTGTTATTTACAATAGCCAATCTATGGAAGCAGCCAAGTGTCCCTCAATCAATGTATGGATAATGAATGGATAAAGAAAATGTGATGGGGTACCTGGATGACTCCATCAGTAAGACATGGGATTTTTTATCTTAGGGTCAAAAGTTCAAGCCCCATGTTAGGCATGGAGCCCACTTTAAAAAAAAATGTGATACACCTACACACACAGACACACACAGACACACACAAACATACACAGAGTGGAATATTATTCATCCATATAAAAGAATGAAATCTTTCCATTTGCAACAACATGGATGGAACTAGAAAGTATTATGCTAAGCAAAGTAAGTCACTCAGATAAAATCTCACTCATAGGTAGAATTTAAAAAACAAAATAAATGAGCAAAAGGAAAAAAAGAGAAAGAGAGACAAATCAAGAAATAGACTCTTAACTTAACTATAAACTGATAGTTACCAGAAGTAGGTGGTTTGGGGGATGGGGGAAACAAGGGATGGAAATTAAAGATACACTTATCATGATGAAAATACACTATTATCATGATGAAAGAAAAGAAAAGAGTAACATCTTCCTACATGCAGCTTCATATACTGTGGGAGATAGGGTAGAATAGCAATAAGGGAAATAATCGAGACTGAAATCAGGACAGGATCACTAACAAAATCTTCAGAGATGCTAGTAAAAAAGGGAGAACTCAGGAGAGCTACATGGATTTAGGAATAGGGAAAATGTAACAGCACAGGCTTCTCAAAGTTTTATGTGCAGGGAAATCACATGGAAGTCCTGATAAAAAGCAGATTCTTATGTAGTACTTTGAAGTTGGGTCTGAGAATCAAATTATTTTTAAAAAACTATAAAATTTTTAGAATAAAACATAAGAGAAAATGATCTGGAGTTAAGAACAGAGTTCATGGATATGACACCAAAAACACATCCATAAAATTAAAAACTGATAAATCAGACTCTGTCAAAATTAAAACTTCTGTTCTTTGAAAGACATTGTTAGGAGATTAAAAAGACAAGCCATAGACAGAGGATGAGTTGGCAAACCACTCATCCAAATAGTACTTCTAACCAAAATATATAAGGAACTCTAAAAACTCAACGTAGGAAAACAACCCAATCCTAAAATGGGCAAAAGACTTGAACAGACACTTCACCAAAGAGGATATATGGATGACAAATAAGCCCATGAAAAGATGTTAATGTCACTGGCCTTTAGGGAAGTACAAATTAAAACTATAATAAGTACTACTGGATACCTATCCAGTAGACTGACTAAATTTAAAAATACTAAGAATATCAAGTCCTGGCAAGGATGCTGAACCACTGGAGCTCTCATACATTGCTATGGAAATGCGAACTGACACAACTCCTCTGGAAAACGATTTCTTGATGTTTAACTGTACGTGCAACGACACATACACTTCCCTTACAACTCTGCTCTCTCAGACTTACGTATTTATCCGAGAGAAATTAAAACTTAAGTTCATACAAAAAACCTGTGCAGGAATGGTTACAGCAGCTCTATTCATAACATCAACAACTGGAAACAACCCAAAAGTCTTTCAGCAGCTGAATGAATAAACAAGCAAACTATTGATTCACACAACAACATGGATGAATTTCAAAGGCATTATGCTGAGGAAAAGAAGCCAATCTCAGAGAAGCCAGTCTCAAAAGATTATATATTCTGATTCCATTATATGACATTCTTGAAAATACTCCTCTTATAGTGATGGAGAACAATCAGTGTTTACCAGGGGCTAGCAGTTGGGCTAGCAGATGGAGAACAATCAGTGTTTACTAAGGGCTAGTGGGGGCTAGCAGAAGGATTTCCAAGAGAGTTTTTGGAGTGATGAAATTGTTCCATACCCTGATTGTAGTTGTGGTTACATAAATTACATGTGCTGTAATTCATAGGAATGTACATCAAAACTTAAGCTCACTACGTGTTAAGTTTTTTAAATAGAATACCGTTAATTCAACTAATCTAGGTCACAGAAAAATAGAGTTCTTCCAATTAATTTTATGAATCCTGTATAACTTTTGCTTTAAATCCTGGTAAAGATAGCACAAAAAAAGAAAATTTTCTTTAGTATAAATGCATAATTTCCCAATAAAATATTATGAGAGAGAATCGAGATTTTTAGAAAATGAACAAGCCACTATGTCCAAGAAGGGTTTATTTCAAAATGCATGGGCAGATCATTATCAGGGAATGCAGATCAATAGAATTAATTGCACTGACTATTAAAGGAGGAAAAGCAAACGGTCATATCAAGTATGCTGAAAACTGATTTCCTAGAATTCAAATACCATTCTTACTAAGAATTTCAAGCAAAATAGGAATTAAAGGACACCATTAAAGCAAGGTGCCTGGGTGGCTCAGTCATTAAGCATCTGCCTTTGGCTCAGGTCATGATCCCAGGGTCCTGGGATTGAGCCCCATGTCGAGCCCCATGTCAGGCTCCCTGCTCAGCTTCTCCCTTTCCCTCTGCTGCTCCCGTTTGTGTTCCCTCTCTCACTGTGTCTCTCTCTGTCAAATAAATAAATACAATCTTAAAAAAAAAATAAGTAAAAATGCTTACTACCAAAAACCAACAGAAGGGGTGCCTGGGAGGCTCAGTCAGTTCAGCATCTGCCTTCAGCTCAAGTCATGTTCTCCCAGTGCTGGGATCTAGCCAGTGTCAGGCTTCCTGCTCAGGTTTCCTGCTCAGCAGGGAATCTGCTTCTCTCTCTCTCTCTCCCCTGCCCCTCCCCACTGCTCATTCTCTCTCTCTTCAATAAATAAATTCTTTAAAAATTGTATAAGAAAAACAACAGAAAATGTTATCACAGATTATATATATAAAATATATAAAATACATATTACGGGTTACATATAGACACACATGCATGCACATAAAAACACACAGGTGTATACACATACATACATATATAAACACATACTTTAAGGAGTTTTTGGTAATTGGATAAAATTATCTTAAAACTTCTATGGAAGAAATAAATTCCAGAAAATAATCAAGTTTTCAAAATGCAAGAATGGCTAGGGGAGACTCACCCTTCCTGATGTTATACGCTTCTATGAAGCCAACTGTGATTGAGTCTATACGGTACTGGCCTAGGAATAGACAAAAGATCATTGGTATGGAATAGAGAACCAAAATTGGTGCCAACATATTGGAAAATTTAATGACACAGATATACTATCTGAATTCAATGAAAAAGGAGGCTGTTTTATTAAGCCTCCTTAATAATAAACTAATAAATAATAAACTAGTTTTATTAAGAATTTAAGGGCTAGGGGCACCTGGGTGGCTCAGTCGTTAAGCGTCTGCCTTCGGCCCAGGTCATGATCCCAGAATCCTGGGATCGAGTCCCACATCGGGCTCTCTGCTCAGCAGGGAACCTGCTTCTCCCGCTACCAATCCCTCTGCTTGTGTTCCCTCTCTCGCTGTGTTTCTATCAAATAAATAATAAAATCTTGAAAAAAAAAAAAAAAGAATTTAAGGGCCAAAAATAACACAGAGTTTTATAAGAAAATACAGCTCCTGGTGTACCTGGGTGGCTCAGTCGGCTAAGCATATGCCTTTGGCTCAGGTCATGATCTCAGGATCCTGGGATCACACACGTTGTGCTCCCTGCTCAGCAGGGAATCTGCTTCTCCCTCTCCCCATCCCCTGCCCCTCACTCATGCTCTCCCTCTCGCTTTCTCTCTCTCTCAAATAAAATCTTTTAAAAAAGAAAAGAAAACATAGCTATTTACAGGCTATACAATCTAGGTGGAGGAAACCCTTTTAACCAAAATTAGACATTAAGAAACTATAAAAACAATGAAACCTATTTGGCTCCATGTTTTTCAAATGTGTAGGAAAACAGCAAAATTATCTATTAAATTAAAAAAATCAATGTAAAAAAAAAACACATGCAATGGGAGAAACAGAACATTTATATCTATAGTATACTTATTGTCTTCTAAATTTACAATATAGAAAAACAACTCAATAGAAATATGGGCAAGATGGGAAACATAGGCAATTTGGAGAAAAGCAAAACGAAGAAATATATTATAATAAACTAGCAGTGTGGAAAATTCAAATTAAAATAACAAGAAGATATTAGACAGGCAAAAATGAAAAAGTCTGATAATGCATATTGCTGCCAGGGATATGGGGGGAAAGTACTTCCCCACAAGGCTGTGGGAATATGAATGAAATATTAAAGACTATGAGGAAAACAACCTGGCAATATCTATATTTAAATTAAGAATCCTCATGTATTTCAACAGAGCCAAGTCACTCCTAGGGATCCACCCTATGTGAATGAAAGTACCATTATCTGAGTACTATTAATCACAAGAAATAGGAGCAAAGATGAGTAAGAGTGTTTGTTGCAACACTGTCAAAACAGGAAACAAAGTGAATGTCTATCCACAGGGTAGCTTTCATCTATCTACACCACAAAACTATTGTACAGCCATTAAGAACAAATACTTAGGGACTTAAAAAGCAAAATGCAGAAAAGGGTATATAATATTTTTAAAAGAAAGAGAAATATTAACCAAAAACTTTATTATATTTATATATGGTTATATGAGCAAACATTATGAGTATGTGTGCAGCATATATTTCTCTATAATCATATAAGCATAGACACACAGGAGAACATATACAAGGTTGCTGGCTTAGGCTCTCAAGGGATTCAGGGAGCGATAGGAGTAAATCACTCAGTGCAGGGGCAGAATAGAGGGAAAGGTAAGCCAAGCCAAAGTAGGGGGGTGGAAGAGAGAGAGGGAAAGAGAGAAAGGAAGGAAAAGGAAGGAAAAAGGAAGGAAGGAAGGAAGGAAGGAAGGAAGGAAGGAAGGAAGGAAGGAAGGAAGGAAGGAAGGAAGGAAGGAA
>CM053615.1:17004694-17029166 GCA_028646535.1 Procyon lotor
ACCAAACCAGGCCCTACAGGAAATATTGAAAGGGGTCCTCTAAGCAAAGAGAGAGCCTAAAAGGAACATAGGTCAGAAAGGAACAGAGACAATATGAAGGTAACAGTAACCATACAGGCAATACAATGGCTCTAAATTCATATCTGTCAAGTTACCCTGAATGTAAATGGGCTAAATGCCCCAATAAAAAGATACAGAGTATCAGAATGGATAAAAACAAAAACAAAAACAAAAAAACACAAGACCCATAGATATGCTGTCTACAAGAAACTCATCTTAAACCCAAAGACACCTCCAGATTTAAAGTGAGGGGGTGGAAAACAATTTATATTGCTAACAGACATCAAAAGAAAGCTGGGGTGGCAATCCTTATATCAGATAAATTAGATTTTAAGCCAAGGACTATAATAAGAGATGAGGAAGGACACTATATCATACTTAAAGGGACTGTCCAACAAGAAGATCTAACAATTGTAAATATCTATGCCTCTAACATGGGAGCAGCCAATTATATAAACCAATTAATAACAAAGTCAAAGAAACACATCAACAATAATACCATAATAGTAGGGGACTTTAATACCCCCCCTTACCGAAATGGACAGATCTAAGGAAAAGATCAACAAGGAAATAAAAGGATCTAAATGACACACTGGGCCAGATGGACATCACAGATATATTCATAACATTGTATCCCAAAGCAACATAATACACATTCTTCTCCAGTGCACATGGAACATTCTCCAGAATAGATCACGTCCTGAAACAAATCAGATCTCAATCGGTACCAAAAGATTGGGATTAATCCCTGCATATTTTCAGACCACAATGCCATGCAACTAGAACTCAATCATAAGAGGAGAGTTGGAAAGAACTCAAATACATGGAGGCTATAGAGATCCTACTAAAGAACAAATGGGTTAACCAGGAAATTAAAGAAGAATTTAAAAAATTCATGGAAACAAATGAAAATGAAAACACAACCCAAATACACAACCTAACCCTAAACCGTAAGGATCTAGAGACGGAACAGCAAAGAAAACCTAAACCCAGCAGAAGAAGAGAAATGATAAAGATCAGAGAAGAAATCAATGAAATAGAAACAAAAAGAAAAGTAGAACAAATCAACAAAACTAGGAGCTGGTTCTTTGAAAAAAATAATAAAATTGATGAACCCCTGGCCAGACTTATCAAAAAGAAAAGAGAAAGGACCCAAATTAATAAAACCATGAATGAAAGAGGAGAAATCACAACCAACACCAAAGAAATACAAACAATTATAAGAACATATTATGAGCAACTAGACGCCAGCAAAATAGACAATCTGGAAGAAATGGACACATTCCTGAAGATACACAAACTACCAAAACTGAACCAGGAAGAGATAGAAAACCTGAACAGACCCATAATCAGTAAGGAGATTGAAACAGTCATCAAAAATCTCCCAAAAAACAAGAGCCCAGAGCCAGATGGCTTCCCAGGGGAATTCTACCCAACACTGAAAGAAGAATTAAGACCTATTCTCCTGAAACTGTTCCAAAAAATAGAAATGGAAGGAAAACTTCCAAACCCTTTTTATGAGATCAGCATTACCTTGATCCTCAAACCAGACAAAGACTCCATCAAAAAGGAGAATTACAGACCAATGTCCTTGATGAACACAGATGCAAAAATTCCCATCAAAATACTAGCCAATAGGATCCAACAGTACATTAAGAGAATTATTCACCACGACCAAGTGGGATTTATTCCTGGGCTACAAGGTTGGTTCAACATCCACAAATCAATCAATGTGATACAATACATTAATAAAAGAAAGAATAAGAACCATATGATACTCTCAATTGATGCTGAAAAGGCATGTGACAAAGTACAGCATCCTTTCTTGATCAAAACTCTTCATAGTGTAGGCATAGAGGGTACATTCCTCAACATCATCAAAGCCATCTATGAAAAACTCACGGTGAGTATCATTTTCAATGGGGAAAAACTGAGAGCTTTTCCCCTGAGATCAGGAACATGGCAGGGATGCCTATTATCTCCACTGTTATTCATCATAGTACTGGAAGTCCTAGCCTCAGCAATCAGACAACAAAAAGAAATAGAAGGCATCCAAATTGGCAAAGAAGAGTTCAAAGTCTCACTCTTTGCAAATGATATGATACTTTATGTGGAAAACCCAACAGACTCCACTCCACGACTGCTCAAACTCATACAGGAATTCAGTAAAGTGGCAGGATATAAAATCAACGCACAGAAATCAGTTGCATTTCTATACACTCAACAGCAAGACAGAAGAAAGAGAAATGAAGGAGCCAATTCCATTTACAATTGCACCCAAAACCATAAGATACCTAGGAATGAACCTAACCAAAGAAGCAAAGAATCTGTACTCAGAAAACTATGAAGTGCTCATGAAAGAAACTGAAGAAGACACAAAGAAATGGAAAAACATTCCATGCTCATGGATTGGAAGAACAAATATTGTGAAATGTCTATGCTACCTAAAGCAATCTACACATTTAATGCAATCCCTATCAAAATACCATCAATTTATTTCAAAGAAATGGAATAAGTAATCCTAAAATCTATATGGAACCAGAAAAGATCACGAATAGCCAGAGGAATGTTGAAAAAGAAAACCAAAGTTGGCGGCAACACAGTTCCAGACTTCAAGCTCTATTACAAAGCTGTAATTATCAATACAGTGTGGTACTGGCACAAAAACAGACACATAGATCAATGGAACAGAATAGAGAGCCCAGAAATGGACCCCCAACTCTATGGTCAACTAATCTTTGACAAGGCAAAAAAGAATATCCAATGGAAAAAAGACAGTCTGTTCACATTGGGGAGGGTATGTGCTATGGTAAGTGCTGTGAAATGTGTAAGCCTGACGGTTCACACACATGTACCCTGAGGCAAATAACACATTATATGTTAATAAAAAATAAGTTAAATTTAAAAAAAAAGACAGTCTCTTCAACAAATGGTTTTGGGAAAACTGGACAGCCATGTGCAGAAGAATGAAACTGGACCATTTCCTTACACCACACACAAATACAGACTCAAAATGGATCAAATACCTCAATGTGAGACAGAAATCCATCCAAATCCTTGAGGAGAACCCAGGCAGCAACCTCTTCGACCTCAGCCGCAGCAACTTCTTCCTAGAAACATCACCAAAGGCAAAGGAAGCAAGGGCAAATATGAACTATTGGGGCTTCACCAAGATCAAAAGCTTTTGCCAGCAAAGGAAACAGTCAACAAAACCAAAAGACAACTGATAGAATGGGAAAAGATATTCGCAAATGACATATCAGATAAAGGACTCATATCCAAAGTCTATAACGAACTTCTCAAACTCAACACCCAAAGAACAAAATAATCCAATGAAGAAATGGGCAGAAGATATGAACAGACATTTTTGCAAAGAGGACTTCCAGATGGCCAACAGACACATGAAAAAGTGCTCTACATCACTCGGCATAAGAGAAATACAAATTAATACCACAGTGAGATACCACCTCATATCAGTCAGAATGGCTAAAATTAGCAAGTCAGGAAACAACAGATGTTGGCAAAGATGCAGAGAAAGGGAAACCCTTCTTCACTGTTGGTGGGAATGCAAGCTGGTACAGTCACTCTGGAGAACAGTATGGAGGTTCCTCAAAAAGTTGAAAATAGAGCCATTCTACGACCCAGCAATTGCACTACTGGGTATTTACCCTAAAGATACAAATGTAGTGATCCGAAGGGGCATGTGGATCCAAATGTTTATAGCAGCAATTTCCACAGTAGCCAAACTATGGAAAGAACCAAGGTGTCTATCAACAAATGAATGGATAAAGAAGAGGAGGTATATATATATACAATGGAATACTATGCAGCCATCAAGAGAATCAAAATCTTGCCATTTGCAATGACATGGATGGAAGTAGAGTGTATTATGCTAAGCGAAATAAGTCAGTCAGAGAAAGAAAATCATCATATGCTCTCTCTGATAATGAGGAATTTGAGAGGCAGGGCAGGGGGTTGTTGGGGGTTTTGGGAGGGAAATAAAACAAGATGGGATCAGGAAGGAGACAAACCATAAGAAACTCCTAAACTCAGGAAGCAAACTGAGGGTGGCTGGGCGGAGGGGGAGTAGGGATAGGATGGCTAGGTTATGGACATTGGGGAGGGTATATGCTATGGTAAGTGCTGTGAAACGTGTAAGCCTTTTGACTCACAGACATGTACCCTGGGGCGAATAATGCATTATATGTTAATAAAATTAAATAAATAAAATAAAATAAAAACTGTAACAGACATTTAAAAAATAAACTATCTTTCATTGTCTCATAATCACTAGGACTTTTAATTTGACAAAAGTTTCTTTCTTGTAGAGGAGGATTACACTTGTGTTACTGAGTCACGTGTATTTATTTTCAAATAATTTAAATTCTAGTAGCTGTATGTAACCAAGAGATTTCCATTTTTTTGTGTTCTTACTCAATTTTATATAAAATGGATTAGCCTCTGATTAAATGTGCCATCTTCCAAATCTCAAATCATCTTGCTCCTAGAAGACCTGAGAGTATCATTCATAATCCAAAATAACCAAAGATTATGTGATTTTCAGTAATTGTCCAAGTAATTAAAAGTCAATTTGGCATTTTCCTAAGGTCTAAAAGTACTTCCCTAATACAGTAGTGGGTTTGTCTGTTATCTTCATCTTAAGAACCTCACGTAATAGCTCATCAGGATATAATTCCTTAAAAAGAAATCAGAATTATTTCATTTTTATTAGCTACACTATCAGATTATATATAAAGATTTTGAGGTATGCTTTTGGCACAGGGAGAAAACATTTCCACAATTTCTTTTTTTCTGTTCTTATAAGCAAATATCCATTAAGTATCTATAATGGCTAAATACTATGTTAGATACCCTAAAAACAAAAGTTAATCTAAGGGAAATCCTTATTCTGTTTTCTGGGCTCAGAGAGTCTCTTCCTAAAATAAGTCTAAATGATGAGATAAGTAGAGAAGAAAAATAATATAATGTTTATCATGATATTTTCAAGCCTTTAATTATCACAGTTTCATATAGGCAGTTTTCTTTTATCTTGGAAATTTCTACTAAAGCCCAGTACACTCATTCATTCAAACCACAAGCAAGTGAGCAGTGTTGCTGTTGCTTGTGGAGATGTCCATACAAATGCCAACTACCTAGAGATTAGTAGTTTCCTTGGAATGGCAGCCTATGTTCAAGTCAACTCATTTTAATATGCTTCTGTTATGCCTTTGTTTGTACCCAGAACATACTGACATCATGTGCACAAAGATTTACTTAAAAGTTTCTTAAAAGTGGACATGTATTCTCATATTCTCCCTAAAATCTCATCCTCTAAATTCCTAATTCTTATTAGGTTGTTCACTTTAATTGAAAGACCAAGTAGTCCTCTAAAGCAGTGCCTCCCAAACTTTAATGTCCATATACATCACGAGGGCAGACATTTTATGAATGCGGCTCTGGTTCAGTCAGTCTAAGAAGAGACATAAAATTCTATACTTTTAATACTCTCCTAGGTGATGTTGACTTTGCAGTTCCATGAACCCCACTTTGAGTAGCAAGTACAAGCCATAAGGGCTTTTATCCCCATAGGCATATACTACCCAATATAATCCAACCATCCTTCCCTCCCTCTCAAACCCTTTCACTGAGTCCTAATGTGAGATCTACAAATCCCTTCCATTTTAAACCCTACTGGGCACGCCTTTAATCTTCTTATAAAACACTGAGAACAAAGTTTGACACATCTAAACATCTAAACTACTCAATATATGTGAGTTATTGTTTTGTTAACTGAAACCTGGCTGTTCCCTAAGAACACTGCTCTTGAGTAGAAATACTTTACTTTCATAACCCATATACCTTGGCCACAAGAAATTTAGTAGTTGCTGTTCTTTCTCCCCATTGCCACTTCCAAACTATTTTTTTTCCTCCATTGGAAACAAACAAAACAAACAAACAAACAAACAAAAAACAAACACAGATCTTTAGCGCCTATGCCATTTGGTTCTACCACCCACTACCTCATCTTGCAGCTGCCATCAACCAACATCTTGTCATTCCCCTGGCTCTCAACCACTACACCTGTTAGCATTTCTCAGTCACTTCAACATCCATATAGATAAACAAAGTGATACCCTGACCTCAGTTTCTTGATTTTCTAACCTAAAACAATATTATCCTCCACTCCTCTTCATCTCATGAACAAACCCTAGACCTTTTCATCACCACCTTCAAAACAGCCATGTTAAAAAACTGCGTTATGTCCACCATAATCCATACTTTCAATATCTCACCTGCTCAAGGACCCTCCAGCTACAATTCAATGAGCTCACTGAAACCTCCAGTGCACTGAAATTATAAATATAATAAGAGTTTATATATAGTGAAATTTTGTGTATAATGAAATTACATATACCTTTATTAGGAAAGTCAAGTTTTTTGTACTTTGGCTTGAAATCATTCCATTTAGATCCACTTGTCTCTTCTAAATAATATAAATACTGACACAGTATCTGACAAGACCAAGAATAAATGTGATCTACCTGAAGTTGAAATTTGAGATCCACAGATGTGAACCACAGGGTGAACATGCCACCTAGAAAAAGCCGTAAGTTTAGGACAGTGAAGGAATGAGATTGTCTTGAAAGCAGATGTCTCACTAAATTCATTTCCAATCCTAAATTTCACAGTACACAGGTCTATTGAATTCAATTCTTGCCGCTATACAAAGTCCTTTACCTGGGTAACTGCATGGGACCTGAAGGAAATAAGAAAGCTGTAGCTTTCTTTATCTGTTTTATTTTTTTTCACTTGTTATCACCTTCTTTATTGCAGACATAAATGGATGCATATGAACTCTCTATGATGATAGGGTATGCATGGCTTCTTTTGAAACTTTGGCTTCTTCTGAAAATGAAATGTAGGTTATGGACACTAAGAATGCATTATGTAAATAGAGAGTGCAGTATAATTTTGTAACAATGCAGATACATGTGTAATTTATGAATCATCAATTTTGTATCATGACTCAAAATTTTAATCATCTTATGGGCATATGCCTTAAAAAAGATTTCTAATGATACAAACCAGAGGAATTATAGCCCTATTTTTGGTTGGCCCTGACATAATAATTCTATGAAATGAAATGCTATGAAAATTTAAGTTCCATGTCCATAAAATGTTTGACAGCCACTGACAGCCATCTCTTGAAATTGCTTTCAAATGCATACACTTTTCTGTAACAGGTAAAACAATGTTCAGTATTTGCTTGTCTTCATGGACCTTTCTGGTTTTCTCCCCTTGTTAAAAGTATGTGCTATTGATTTAAAAGCAAATGATTATTTATTTAAATAATCCTAGCCAAACCATTCAGGACTTCATTTCATATCTAAGGAGTCTGGAACCTTTGATATTAACAGGAAAATGTTTCTTTAAATAGAGACCTTTAAAAAAAAAAGCAGATGTGATCATAAAATCTGATAGGCGAGGTTCCTCTTCTATGAGTGATTGGCCAATCATTTGTATTTATTGCCTCAGAAATTACTTTTTGCCTTCAGAAGAAATGAGATAAACATGCTTCGCTCAATTTTTTAACCTTAAGATTAAAAAATAAAATATACAGACTGTCATATATGAGGCATCACTGCTACACCAAAACTTACCCCAAAATAGAGCTAATTGTTGATACTATGATATTATTATTTTAGATGAAGTAAGTATGCATTCAGGTTGATTATAGAATACTGTCAGTTATATTTTTATTAAGTGCAAGATTTAGAAGAATTTTCCTTCCTTAGTTTTTGCACAGTTATAAAGGTGGTTAAGAGTCTGGGCTTTTGAACTGAAAGGACCTATATTCAAATTCTAAAGATCAGTGATCCTAATAATAGATTAATGATGCCAATATGAGTTCCTCATATGACATTCTGCTAGTTAATAGAATATATCACACTCAAATACACACAGAATCTGACCAATTCTGATTACCTCCACCATTACCATACTGGTCCCTAGGAAAATCATCTCATGCCCAGGTTACTGCAACTGGCTTGGAACTTTATCTCTCTCTGCTTTCACTCTTAAGTTCCTTCTGTCATTCTCCATATAATACAGCAGCCAGAATGATGCTGTTAACACATTAAGTTAAAATCATCCAAGGACTGCCAATCACAATCACTCTTTACAATGGCCTTCAAAGATCCTGCTCTCTATGGCAAAGAAAATAAAGCTCATCACAAAGTCTACTGCTCTACCACATTCCTCAGACTCCTTGAAATTAGGTGGAGCCAAGATACAGAAGAGCTATGGCATAACATCTATCTACTTCTCTTCTGAAACCATCAAGGAGTCCATGTGTTTCAAATAGTTCCACTACAAAATGTCAGTGGTCTATCTAATTAGGTCCTTAAGAAATCATGAAGAACTGGGGTGCCTGGGTGGCTCAGTGGGTTAAAGCCTCTGCCTTCAGCTCAGGTCATGATCTGAGGGTCCAGGGGTCAAGCCCCACATTGTGCTCTCTCTGCTCAGCAGGAAGCCTGCTTCCCCTTCTCTCTCTGCCTGCCTCTCTGCCTACTTGTGATCTCTCTCTCTCTCTCTCCCCATCAAATAAATAAATAAATAAATAAATAAATAAAATCTTTAAAAAAAAAAATCATGAAGAACAGAGTCACTGAAAACCCAAAATGGCAATAGCATGAAATAAACTGTTGTTCTGTCAATCCACTATGATATGAAGTTTAAGATGTTATAGAAATTTAACCTAGACTATACCGCACCTCCTTACCTTTCGACTGTGCCCCCCATCATGATTCCATTCATTCACTCTGTGTAGCCATGGCAACCTCTCTGTCATTCTCTGAACACACCAACTATTCTCCCCACTTAGGACTTTGCTGTTCTTTCTAATTGCAATGCTCTTTCCCTGAGTCTCAATTCTCTACTTGCCATAGGTTTATTCACATTTTCTATTTCTTGCTGAGTCAATTTCAGTAGTTTATGTCTTTGTATGATTTTGTCCATTTCATTCAAGTTACTTAATTTTTAATATAAAATTGTTCAGTATATTCCCTTATAATCCTTAGTATCCTGGTGAATTACACATTTTAAAATGGCTAAATGTAAACATTTTATGTAAATTTTACAATAAAAAAAATCTAGAATAGAACTATTCTTAGTCTCATAAGGCTGCCAGAGAGTAGTTCATAGGAAGACCATCTATAAGTTCTTAAGGAGGAAGAGCATAGCTCTAAGAGCTAACGATTTAGGTCACAGTAATTCAATGGTATCTGATAATTTAGATAACTTCAGGTTTGATATTCCATTTGTTCTTTTCACTTTTCCAAGTTTTAAGGGTGACAAGAACTGATACAAGTAATAATTAGTCCTTTATTAAGCTATTCATAAATGGCCTACATCCTTCCTTGGCTTCAGTTTTAAGGGGCTATTGAAAATTTTTAGGTAAAGGGTCAAAAGAATCAATCTGAAATCATATGAATTGTGCTCCAATTACTTTGCCTATGTCCACAGAGTCATTTTTCCATAGAGATTCTAGAACTAATTCTAGAACTAATTCTAGAAGCTAATTCTGCAGCTCTCTCTGGAATCACACATAATATGTGTATTACCTATAAATTCAAATCAGCTATAATTTAATTGTGTGGGGAGGAACTGTCTGGAACTTTTACAAAAAAGTCTATCTGACAGTTCTATTTGCAGAATAAATCTGTACTACCTATACATAAGGAGGGTCACAAAGAAGAAAAGCGTTCTTCTGATAATGGTCCCAAAGCAATACTTAAAAGTTTAGTCAGCTTAGGATGGTTATAAGTCCTCACTACTCAAGTGGTTTCAATACTCTAAGAGGACTGATAGCCTATGGTAGTGAGAGTAATGATAACTAGAGTGGACCAAATCAATAAGAAACTATAGTGTTTGTCATCTATATTTCTAGATCATTCTCCTTGTGAGTTCAGAAGGACAGGGAATTGCTGGACATTAATGTTTCCCTTAAAGTAGCATCACTGGACATATTTTGGAGAGTTAACTTGTTTTTTGAATAATATGGGACATTGGCTCTTCCAAAGACTACTTTCCTTACAATATCTAATAGATGTTCTCATTTATGAGCTCTTCATTCTTAGACAATAGAAGACTTTTTGTTCCTTTTTTTTTTTTATTTCAGGGACTAGTGGTTTTATCTCAAACTGTTTTTATTTCTCACTTGTTTGTTTTTCATATTCTTTGAAAATGTTTACCACATATTAAAGACCTTCTAAACTGTCAATTTCCACTTCCAATTTCCTTTTTCTGACTATTTCAGCCTAAGCCCATTTATGAAAACAAAGGACAAGTACAATCTACCCCAGAATCTCATTTGAAAATTTCCTTAAGTCCATTTTAAACTCACCTATTGATTTGTCTCTACTTTACTCATAATTTTACATTTTTGACTAATCATTGCTTAAGGAAAAGACTTCTAATATGGACTTAGGTAATGTATTTTATATTTATTTTTTACTTCAGTTCTGTGCAATTTGGTTACTTAAATCATCTCCTGGTCTTTCCCTTCTTGCATCTTTTATCCATTTTCTCCTTGATTGAAAGGCTAGCAGTGAATTAACTAGTTGAAACAAATCTGTTATTCAAAATATGGTATTTAGAAGTATCTAAAAAATGCTGAATTCTGCAATAAACACTTACATGTCTGTATTCTTGATGTTTAGAAAAAAATATTTTATTATAGCTTCACTGCAGCTCTAAACCAATATTTTAAGTTCAACTTCTATGTATTTGTCCTCATATTCAGCAATGCAATTATTCCTTTCCTGAAAACAAGGTAGGTATACTGCCAGGCCCAATCTCTCTCAGCAAATCATATGCTGAATTTAGATCTGATTTTTGAGAAGTTCAGAGTTCAGGGATTAGCAGATTATCAGATGTTTAAAAAAATGACGTCGGATGCCTGAGCAGCTCAGTCGGTTAAGTGTCTGCCTTCGACTTGGATCATAATCTCAGGGTCTTGAGACTAGGCAACAAGACTCTCTGCTCAGCAGGAGTCTGCTTCTCCCTCTGCCCCTCCAGCTACTCATTCTCTCTCACTTTCAAATAAATAATAAAATCTTTAAAAAAAAAAAAAAAAAAGCTGACATCATCTATAAAAGCATGGGACCTCAGGTGAGACTGGTGCTTAGTTCGTACTCAGGGTGTGTTTAATAGAGTGAGTCTGTTTATAACTGGCTGATTTTCAAAAGCAAGAAGCTATAACAGGTTGGCTTTCAAATTAAACTGGTTTAAAACTGGTCTGATGTTATGAACAATCAATCTTTTCCAAATGCTACAAAAATGCTTTTTTATCTCACCCACCAGAATATACACCACCTGACAGCATACATTTTCCTTGCTGTTATACCCCAAAGCCAGAAAAGTACCTGTCATATAGTATTAAAAATATTTGTTGAATGAATGAATAAATGAATGAATCAAACGTAAGCTTTATTATTTATTTGTTCCATGACTTCAGCTAACTGCTTAATAAGCTAATCTTCAGTTTCTTCTGAAGGGGTTAATTTTATTTACTTTACATAGTTGCTGTAAGGATTAAATTAGGTTGAGCATATAATACAGTTGCTAATGTGCCTGACAAAGATTTCAATAAGCAGTGGTTTCTATTATTCTTTTATTATTAGATGGCAGGGTTAAATATATGAAATAATGTACTTCTCTCATTGTGCTTCCCAAGTGACCTTACTTTGGGGGGAAAAAAAAGTGACCTTACTTGGTACTGACATCCCACTATTAGAAACATCCCACTATTAGAAAAATGCTCCAGTCATTCCAATATTTTTATCTTTATTTACCCAAAATGAATCTTGGGGCGCCTGGGTGGCTCACTGGGTTAAAGCCTCTGCCTTTGGCTTGGGTCATGATCTCGGGGTCCTGGGATCGAGACCCGCATCAGGCTCTCTGCTGGGCAGGGAGCCTGCTTCCCTCTCTCTCTCTGCCTACTTGTCATCTCTCTCTCTCTCTGTCAAATAAATAAATAAAATCCTTTAAAAAAAAAACAAAAAAAATGAATCTTTTCTATGTCCCATTCTCTTGGGGTCATAACTTAGCTCTTGGAAGTGCTAATAATGATTGATAATGCCATAAATGGATTTCTTTCAAAGGGCATAGATCCTTCCCAGAACCCAAATTAATAACTAATCATAGGAACTCAAGATACTAAGGTAGCCTAGAGAAGATTATCAGTGTTGTCTATCATTCTTGAATTCACTGTAAGATGTGGAAGCTCAGATTCCATTCCAGACTGTATATTCCATTTCTCTGCAGTGCCTTCCACATGGTGACACATATATTAGACCCTCAGACATACCAATCTAGAAATGAGGGAAAAGGTAGTCTATTCAGAAATACAGATTTGGAAATCAAATAAAATAAGTTCTAAAAAGTGTCCCCTGACCACCTAATCAGCTATGGACCACCTTCCTGAGAGCAGTTTAAATGGTGCAATGATATCTGAGGAAGCTAAATTAAGTTGTTTAAGGAATCACTGAGAATTGAGAAAAAGAAACAGTAAAGGTAAATTATTCTTTCAAAAAGTCTTTTCATGATGAGGCACAATACCTTGAAAAACAGGATAAAGCAAGAGTGTTGGTAGTGGCTGCCCCTTTTGTTTAAAAATGGGCCAGTTCAAGGTGAATTCCATAGCACATGGCTGATGACTGATTAATAATAATAATAATGTTAATATAATTGGAATGCTTACTTGTCTTATCTCATTCAGTCACTAGTCTAGTAATACTATTATTATCCCCATTTTAGAGGTGAGGTTTAGAGAGGCTACGTGAGATGTGCATGGTTGCTATAATGGTTAAGTAGGAGAAGCTAGATTCCAATCCAGGCCATTTGGCTCAAAAGACCTCTCTTTGAACCACAATGGTAGGTGAACTCAGGTCATCTGTGTTCTCTGCTTTGCTACAATTGTGCTGAATTACAGGACTTGAATATTTGTAGCCTGTGGAGTACTTCTTTTCCATGACATCATCTAGCCACTGTTGGTACAAATGAGACACTTGAAAAATGTCCTGAATTCATAAAGCTTGTTCTCCATTTGATCAAACCAGATTCCTTTTCACTATTGATGTGTAGAGACAATTCCATAATATTTCTCATGTTATTGTTTGGTTATTGAAGCTATGAGAAGGAGAACTTTGATGCATTAAATTTTTAAAGATTTATTTATTTGAGAGAGAGTGTGTGCAAGTGAGGGGGAGAAGGAGCAGAAGGAGAGAGAGAATCTTAAGCAGACCCCATGCCCAGTGTGGGGCCCAATATCATGACCCTGAGATCTTATGACCTGAGCCAAAAGCAAGAGTCCGACACTTAACTGACTAAGCCACCCATGTGCCCCTGAAGCACTAAATTTTTATGGTCTGTGTGGAGGAATTTCTGGTTCAACATATAATGTTTTTTTGATAATGATATTGACCATACCAGATAATTTGTTTTTAATCACAGTCATGATTTAAAATAATTAAAGTGGTCAGTAACCTAAGGAGCTCAGAATACAATTAGATCAACCATTCAAATATGGATTCACACTCAGTCCTGACAAGGTCTACAGTAGGTGTAATCCAGTTGCTGCAGCCATTCATATACCCAGTGGGGAGGCTTTGCAAGAGCCATTCAGATATGGTCATCAAAAACTGAGAATGGAAAGACCATCCTAAACTATGGAAAAACCAAAGCAAGGAATCACAAATTCAATATCCAATGGCCCTGCCTTGCCCTCAAGATCTCCACCTCTACTCTTCCCTTTTATTTCACCTTTTAATGTTTTTTTCCTCCCATCAAGTTATCCTTCCTTTCCCATTGTAGAGTGACTTGTTAAAAAAAAAAAAAAAAAAGCATGATAAGGCTGGATTGCCAATGCACTGAATTTTTAAACCCTCTAAATAGGACATTAGTTCATAGCTTGAATGTTTTGAAATCTGATCAACATGCCGTTTCTCAATACATTAAGCAAAGCAAGCAAAATTAGTCTGCTTTATGTCAGGTGCTTAGCACAAATCCCTTAATAATGTGCTTGAGTGCAGAAACCATTAATAAATGCATAATTCCCTAAGACAGGCTTGATTAATTAAGTCATTTGTGTATCCTTCTAATTAAAAAAAAGAACATTAGGCAGATGAGTGGAAATTCTGAGTACAAAATCCAAAGGCTTCCTTTGAATGCCTTTTGCCTTTCTCTTCAAGATGAAAGGAACGCTGCTCGTTATTGTAGCTGCCAGCAAACAGTTATAGCATGGGCACAAAGCACCCAGAACTCTGTGTCTTATTAAAAACAATTTGGTATTCATCTGCCAATTTGTAACTCAGTTCTCAATCAGGGGCCTGTCTGATTAAGTCAGGCAATTCAAATTTGAGGGGGCAGCTGGTGCTGCTATGCAAATAAACAGATGAGAAAGAAATGGGACCAATGAATCAACAAGCAGATGGTAAAAAGCCAAAGCCTGCAAAGAGTACTTGAATTTCTTTTCCTCTCTGCCTCCCATCACCCTATGTATCACAGAATTTATATTCCAAGGGATTATAAAGATTATCACTTAGTTTAATGATCAACATAGAAAAGTTTCTAATGTTGATCGCTTTAGCATTAAAGATTTACAGAAAGGAAACATTGGTCACACAATGCTATATATTTTAAATGGATCATCTGTTTCAGTAATTTTTTTTCTTAATTAACTACAAGACAGAATTAAAACACTCATAGGAGCCCATTTTTATTTCTGCCAAGTGTTTTCAGGCAAAGTTGCATGCTCTTTGAAAGGTAGGAAAGTCTTCATCTCAAGCCTTTGGAAGCAAAGCCCAAAGAAAGGCACCGGGTCCTGAATCTGTTCATTACCTAAGTCATACGTTTCCTCACGAATGGGTTAGTGTCACATAGTCATACTAATTCTTGATCTTTTTTCTGCAACTGGTTCAGGCATTATTCATTTGTCCTTGTCTGAATAGGATCTATTTGGAAAATGCTCACTGAGTCCATCTTTATTTCAGGACATCTCAAATTTCAGATACAACTTTTGGCAGAACTGTTGCCTGAAGTCTCAACATAAATATCTTCATTAATTATGGCCTTTCAACTGCCAAAATCTTTTCCTTAGCTTGCTTTATCTTAATAACAAATAGAAAGAAATTGTAATATCAAATACAATCAAGTAGATTGTATAGGCAATATGATGTAGTTGAGAGTTGTTAAAATATGTGAAGCAAGCAGAATACTGGGATACATTCTAAAATATAACATATTTGTTCTTACAATGTTTGTTGTAAATAGTGAGAGTCTGCACTTTGACAGGTGAGAAAACTTTATTTAGAATGCAGCTACAAGTCATTGGTTTTATGAAGATGAGAGGGGAACATTTCCATTTTTGGAGAAAAATATTGGCATAAAACCAATTCTTGACTTGAAGGATTACTGAAGATATGTTTCTCAGTGCTAATATACAAATCACAATATTTTTAAAATATTTGTTCGTGCTAAATATTTTGATTCAGATATTTTGAATGAGTTTCCCTTCTACTTTCTTTAATAGAAAGTACTTTTACATAGTCATATGTTACAGTGTTAGCACACACTATCCAGACTGCTTTGGACCAGCTTTATATCAGACAGTGCCGAGCTATGTTCTTTTTTTTCTTTTTCTTTTTTTTTTTTAGTAAACTCTATGCCTAATATGGGACTTGAACTCATGACCCCAAGATCAAGAGCTGTATGCTCTACAGACTGACCCAGCCAAGTGTCCCCAGTCATCTTTTTTTGCAACAAGTAAAGCAAGGCTTGGATTCATGCTACATTCTCCATTATTAAGTATTAAAAGAGCCATCTAACCCAATATAACCTGTGAAAGGGAATAATGCTATATAACAGCAGCATTATTAGGAATAGTGCTATAATAACATCTCTCTCAATTTTGAATAACAAAAAGCAATGAAGACTAGGATAAAAAGCCATTTCCAGAAATCTGTAACCAATATACACATGCTTAACTGTTGAAGATGCTAGGAAGAGTCCACAAATGCTATCACTTACACATACACAACTCTGCCATTTATACCACTGAGTGATTTCACTTTGAGGTGTCTGTCATCTTCCACAGAAGAATTACTTTAGCTACTCCTATTTGTTTCTGCTCCATGGACATTAAGGCTAATCTTATATCCTGATTTGATTCCTTATTTATTTTCCAATTTCATATTTGATTGGCTAAGAAGTCAGCTATCAGCATAATTATTGCTCCTTTGACCCAACTCTCTTATTCTCTGTTTATAAGATTTTTTTTCTCTTTGTGACTAGAGATGGATTCTTTTTATTTAGGCTACTAAACTGGCACTTCTTCAATATGTAACTTGAAGTCTTAATCAAATTGGGAAATTTGTCAAACATTATCTCTTCAAACATTGATTTTTCTAGTTTTCTGGAAAAGACTATCCTTTCTTTCAAGACTTCAATTATAAATATATAAGATCTTCACTGTATCAGCTATGTCATTTATCTGCTTTCTGCATTTTTCATCTTTTGGTCACTCAGCACTTCTGTCTGGATATTTCCTTCTAATCTACTTTCCAGTTTGTGAATTCTCTCTTCATCTAGGTCTAACATGTTCAGCACCCCAAACTTCAGATCCATAAATTTGGCTTTATAATTTTAAATTCTAGAATTCCCATTTCTTTTTTAATGGTTTCCTTCTTTCTGCAAAAATTCTCCATCTCCCATCCAAGTACATAACAAGAACAGTTATTCTTAAATCTCTGTCTGATAACTCCAATATATTAAGCCACAGTGGATTTGTTTATATTGTCTGGGGTTTTTTCCTGCAGTTTTTGCTAATATTTTCTTTAGTTACCTGGTTACTTTTTATTGTTTTCCAAGCACTGTATTTACAAAATTGGTTTTAGAAATACTTTGAAGTATACAATGATGATATTTTCCACCAGAAATGATCTAAATTCAACTTTAACATGTAGCTAGAGGAACTATCAATGTGAGCTTCATTCTAATTTCGGAGACTAAAATGATTTACAACTGAGCTACAGTTCCCCAAAGGCATGCCTTCTCCAAGTTATCTTTACTTAGGGCTTAGAACTTTGGTTGGATTCCTAACCCAAAGTGTTGAGAGCTCACCAGGGTCCCAACTCACCTAGACTACAGTTCCTCCCCTTCATGTGACACTGTCAAAACACCATCAAGTCTCTCAGCCACACACTTCAGAATAAAATGGCCCCAGATGTAAAGCAGCCAAAATCTTTTCCCTGGGCCTTTGAGCTCTCCCATATTCTATTGCAGTTGTTCTTTACTGTTTTGTTTTATCCTTTGCCTACAAGCAGATTTTCTTTTTAATATTGAGTTTAATTTTTTCCAGTTGTTCTAATTAAAAGAATAAGATTAGTAATTTAGCTTTGCCCTAACTCCTGAATTTGTGAACCCTTTCCAAATCACTCTCTTGGTATCACTGATCCTGTGACAAGCCTGTGATACTACCTGACAAACTCAGTCAAAAATTTAATGGTATATTATAGGTTCTTTTTCCCACAAACTCAGAAAACATGCATATACACATACCATCCTCACACACACACACACACACTGATAATTATTATAAGCATAGCAACCCACCATGTAAAGAAAATGGTAGTACCAATAAAAACCAGAAATTTTAAATTTGGATAAAATAGTGTCTAGCTCATACTAATGGTTCTAAATGAATCTTGCTCACTTGTGTGCAAATACACACTGACACAAATAAAAACAAGTTGTAAGCATTGGCCCATATGTCCAAAATTCATCCATACAATGTATTTCCCTGTTCTCACACTGTTTTGGCTTGCTGCCCCTCTCTCAGCTTCACCCATTTGTATATGTCTCTTCATTCCAGTTTCTAACCATTCTCCTTGATTCACAACTACCCCTGGAGCCACTCTCATATCAACACCTTTCCCACCACACCTCTGGCATGTTCCCTCTGATTCAACTCCATAATCTTGGATAAGAATCATCTCACAGCTACAGTTCTACTTGGCTCCATTAGTTACATAAATTTACTAAATCCATGACCCGTATACAATGCTGCCCAAGCAGGAGATAAACATTTATATACAATTCCCACATTATCTAGTGTTCACATAATTCAATGTTCAACTCAAAATTACTGTTTGCTACAAATTATCTAAAATGTATTAAATATAAATATTCCATTCGCATGGTATTAAAGAGTTTTAAAAAGGATCTAAAAACACAAATAACAGAAGGAATTGGAGGACTTAAGTCAAACAGAATTATAAAGACTTCGGATCTTGTTGGGGGAGAGACAGAAATTTGGTTTATCATAAGGATAAAGGATTAGAAAATATTTCCATGTTCAGCACAGACTGGGTACATTTTCTCAGTAGTGAACAATTTTTATCCTTCAGTTATATAATTAAAGCTCAAGCTACTGGCTAAAAAAAAAATTGCTGCCCTAAACTTATTTCAGGCTTTTGTTTGCTTTCCCATAGTTGAGTTTGGAAATAAAGCACTTAAAAAAAAAAAAAAAAAAACTGGAGCAAGTAATAATGACTAACCATCATTCTTTCTTACTAACTTGAGTGCCAATGTTCTTTGCTTAAGGAAATCTGAGTTACAAATCTCGAAAAATAGGGGTTTCTAATGGAGACAGAGACAGGGCAAAGGCACCACTATAATTTGATAAAGACTTACTTAGCCAATCCTCTCGTTTTAAATAGGGTAAAAGGTTTTAAGCATATTTTTTAAAAAATGATTTATTTAGACCACCACTGATGCCAGGAAGATTAAAGACAGCATTTGCTAGTTATTTAGATAAAGAGTCTCTTGAAAAAGGAGGTGATAAATTTCTGATATATGTCTTACAACTGCTGCTGAGGGAAGAATTAGACCCATATTATAACTCAATTGCTTTATCAGACCACTAGTTAATGTCCCAGTTATCTGGAGTGCCCACATAGTTACTTCATACTTGCCAAAGATGTAACAATTCTATAGATAAATTCCAGGACCACCCCACTGAGAATTTCCCTGCTCCCTGCTTTTTTGCAAGTTCTGGTAACTGATAACTTCATGCTAATATCCAGGGCTCTCTGAAGAACAATTACATAAATATTTTTAATTGCATTGTCCTTTTAAGCACACAAACTACAATTCATCTGAAGTATGTCAAGGTCATTGGTTATCTCCATTAAAGTTTTAACATGATGTGGCAATCTTAAAAATTCTTCAGTTAACACATCTCAGTAATTTTAGGAGTTTCAAAAGGTCTCCTACTATTCCTATGAACTATATGGAGTGTACTAATCTTCCAAGGGCATTTTACTTCTCCATGCTGCCTGTGTTGGCTAACTCCATGGAACAATTTTCAAATGATATCAAAGGTATGAATTTAATTGTATAGAAGAAACTACAGCCCAAATGCTAACCCTCAGCTTTCTCTATTTATATTTTCCCATACAAAGAAACCTACCGATGAAGGTATAAAATAAGTACAATAATCCTTTACTACTGTGCAAATAAGTAACTTCTTTTCCTCCTTCAAAAAAAAAAAAGTCTGTATCAGTACATACCCCATGTAAAGGAGGGTATGAAATAGACAAAGGGCAAACTAAAAGATGCTTTACCTAGGACAACATTATATTTAAGTTTATAAGGAGTGTAAAAAAAAAATATCAGGAGATGTATATAAGGAAGTATAGAGTCAATTGCTTCAGCAAAGTAAGTAAATTTTTTAATGTAGTACTTTGCTTAAGATAATTTTTTAACACCTTTCCTTCCAAAAAAGCTAGGATGTATATAAAATCTCCTCTATTGCCACTGCAGAGAATAGAGATCATAAGAGGGAATAACTTCAGCTAAAAATTTCAAGGTTTATGTTGAAGAGCAAATTTCATTGAATAATTGCACTGAAATGATGTGTACAGTAATAACATTAACAACAAAGATAGCCAAGGCTATAAAAATATTTATGAAAACTCCATATTTGATCTATGAACTTTGGGCAATCACAGAAATAGGGATTGTGAATTTTTGTTAATTAATATAAAAACTCTAATCTAAGGTCATGTTCACTCCAACACAGGCTATTATGGAATACATCCTACCACATTACATCACATCAGCAGATAATACAGAACCAGCCTAAGGAAGTAATAATCTGAATGCATTTATGATAGAAAGATTCCCTTACCACTGACTATAATTTTATAAATTCTCTAAGGTAACAGGAGCAATATTTCATGGTATATGCAATTACTATATATATGTACACACACATACATATATACACACACATACATTCACACTTAATAATATTGTAAATTCATACAGTACATGTCATTATTTATAAAATTCTGTCATTCTCTGAGGAGACTGGCAAAATAGGTGAAGAGAATTAAGGACACAAACTGAGAGTTACAAAATGAATAAGTCACAGAGATGTAAAGTACAACATAGGGAATATAGTCAATAAAACTTGTAATATCTTTGTATGGTGACAGATGGTAACTACACTTATCATGGTGACCATTTTGTAATGTATACAAATGTTGGGTCACTACATTGTACACCTGAAACTAATATAATGTTGTGTGTCAATTATGCTTCAATTAAACTCAATTAATTAATTAGATTCTATCATTTTCATAAATGCTTTCATTATCATTTCATAAAGCCTATGTCATTTCATATGTCATTTCATAAAGCCTTGTGCATCAGAAGAATTCAGCCAAATATTTTTAAATATGGCTACACTGAATATTCCCATTTGCCACTCTGGTCCATTCTCCATCCTGCTTTGTGGCCTGGGAGCCTGACATCCATGGATAGCAACAACGGGCTATCCTCAGAAAGTCCTTTAGGTTCAGTCAATGGGAAGTAACAGCATGGAAAGCAAGAGGAAGGAGGTTTGGGGGTATTTATTCCACCAGCTACTTCCCTGCCAAGCTTTGGGTTGGCAGCAGCTTGGGTCCACTGCTGACAGTGATAATTCACATTAATTCTTGTTGGGCACTGCTCTTCTACAGCTGTAGGAGACAGATAACCACTTCCTCACCTCTCACCTACAGGCCTTGCGTGTGGTAAGGGTTCTCCACTGTTGCTACCTTGGGCTGGGTCACTCCTTCTTACTGGCTCCCTTAACTCTCTGTGCCTATGTGTCTACAAATAGTCCATTCATTCATCTCTCTTTAACTTACCCATTGGACTATGATGGAACCTGATATTTTATCTTAAGTGAATGGAACTGAATTCAGAAAACAGCACCTTTACTGTGAGGACTCTAATCTAGAAACACGTCATGTCAGCAGCACATCCTACTACAACCAAAGAGGCCCTGTCAACTCTCAGTAAACTATGGTTACAGTGTTTTCAGGCACATGGCCTCACAACAGTATTTTAAATTTCTGATCTATGAATTCCATTCACATGAAAGGTCTTACAAAGATAGAGAACATGAAATAACAGGTCCACATTTCTAGGCCAGTCTTTTTTCCCATAGCTAAATAACACGTACATGAGAGGAAGAGAGCACGCAAAGTTAAAAAACTTGACTTTCAAATATTTTAGGGACAGAGTAATGAGATGGTCTTCCACAGAATTCTAGCATTTGCCATAAACTGAGATACCATTCGATTTGTTGCTGTTTGCACCCTTGGTATGAATTTCCTTTTTATATGAAAAGGAAAAATCTTCTGTAAAAATATTTTGAATGTTTCTCATACAAAATCCAAAGAATTCTTCCAGAGGAACTGAAACAATGTACAGATGAAAATGGGGGAAATACACAATAATAAAGGCATGAAAGTACCTTCAACAAAGAAAGAGACTTCCCAAAAGGGAAAATAAGGGCTGAGGCAGTTGAACTCCCTTTATCTATATCCTAACAAATAACACCTCCTGTGCCTTAAATATTTAATGTGAAATCTGTGGATTTATATAGCTTACAAAATGCCAGGGGCTTATTATCTTTACAGTTTGCATGACAGGAATATTCATATTGCTCAATTCCACAGTCTAAGACAACAGGAATTCCTCCAGGTGCTAACGGCAGATAACTTTCATGTGGCTTCAATAATCCACTAATTACGGAACCCCTCAGGTAGAACAATGTCATTAATCTGATTAAATTATTTATATTGCTGGAAAGCTAAATCTTATTAGGTCTTCAGTATTTTATTTGGTTCTCCACATGGATATGCAAAAAGGCAAGACCATCTTTTCTCCAATTGCATTTTTTAGCTGATACAAGATCACCAACAAGGGCACCCTGAAGCCCACAGTTTTCCAGGTCCTTTTGGAACTCCATTCTTGGGGTTGAGGGCTTCCTACCATGTTTCAGTAGCAGGGCTATAAGCCATGATAAGCAGTTACTGACTGTTAAAGGTACTAAATTCAAGTGAAGAGGTTTCGTTTCTCCCAGATTACTGAGGCGATGGTGAACACCTTAATGCTAAATGTGCTACCCACTTACATTGAACATACATCCTCTTTCAGGTTTTTGGCAACATACTGGCCCATTTTCATATCTGTGCCAGTCTACCAGACATTTAGTTAGAGGATTAGAAAAGCCTGGAGATTAGATTAAATCCCACTGAATCTGATGGGCTACTCAAAACATGTACCATTTATCCAAGCACTGTGGTATAAGAGTACTGATTTGTAAAATGCTTTACAACCCCTAATTTTAAAATGTCAAAGCTGGTTCATCTATCATTTCCATTTTACAGAAAGAGATACTACCTCTAGACATTCTTTTATCGGAAAAAACACAAGATCTAGAAGGAAAAATGCATGTTTTTAAAAATGAAAATAAAAATACAAAGTGTTTCAAGTCTTATATTTGATCAAATAAATTAGTTGATATTTTTAACCTTATTCAAACTTTCCTTAGTCTAACTGTCCCATGTCTACTCAAATTTCTATTAACTTTCTCACTTCCCAAATAGTTTTCCTTCTTTCAAGGTTTCCAAAACACTGGGAGAAGCTGTGATAAGCCTTTCTCTTGCAGCCCAGGGCTTTCTTTTAATAGATATGTGGTCAAGAGACACAGCCAATCCAGCTCCCAGCTAAATTTAAATCATATGATACTAGGAACAGTATTCATGATCTTATGTTACAAAAACACCATCCTCTAATAGAGCTTGCAGGACTTCAAACAATTCTATTTTCTTCTTGGACCAGCTGCTAGAAGGCACCAGAGAAATAAGTCTGTGCTCAAATCCAGCCCCAACTAACCACAATAACTTAGAAGCAGTGAGAGCCAGCAACTTCCCACCTGCATAAGCTTTCAAATTCCATTCTTGGAAATAGGCTTTGGGCAAAGGTGTCTTAAGAGGCTGCAGGCTACTTACAGTAAATCCTAGAGCAGGAGACCATGTATCTATCTGTCCTAGGATTCCCTCCATGCAAAAGTAAATTTAAACGTACCTGCACCACCGAGATTTCTCCCTAGAAATGAGGGACCCAGTCTACCAATACTAGTAATGTTGAAGGCAGACAGTCCTTAACTGAAAGCCCCATACCAGGACTGCCTCTGCTGAAGAGCACCTCCATGCTCAAGATCACCACCCTTTCTCGTTGGCCCATATCAGTGAACAATTGCTAGAGTGGTTATGAAGACCCTGTTTCTTTGCCCAAGCCAAAATGATTCTCAAGAATCACTCCACCTTCAGAGCTCCCCGTGGGTTGGCTGAGGCTTCCACTGGGAATGCACTGCTGTTCAACTTCTCCCTCTGCCTAGTCCTGCTTCTTCCTCTTCCCAAAAGTTCATTTTCGCTTTTGTTTCCTTTACATTTGGAACAGATGCAGTACAAAGAAGGGCCACACATACCCCAATGTTCATAGCAGCAATGGCCACAATCACCAAACTGTGGAAAGAGGCAAAATGTCCTTCAACAGATGAATGGATAAAGAAGATATGGTACATATATACAATGGAACATTATGCCTCCATTAGAAAGGACGAATATCCAACTTTTGTATCAACATGGATGGGACTGGAAGAGATTATGCGGAGTGAAATAAGTTAAGCAGAGAGGGTCAATTATCTTATGGTCTCACATGTGGAGCGTAAGGAAAAACATGGAGGGCACTGTGAGAGGGAAGGGGGAATGGGGGGAAATCACAGGGGTTGATGAACCATGAGACTGTGGACTCTGAGCAAACAAACTGAGGGTTTTGGAGCGGTGGGGGTGGGGGGTTGGGCGAGCCTGATGGTGGGTATTGAGGAGGGCACATATTGCATGGAGCACTGGGTATGGTGCATGAACAATTAATCTTGTAACACTGAAAAAATAAAATAAACATATTTGGGGAAAAAATAAATGCGAAGCTATTATAAGTTAAAAAAAAA
>CM053615.1:17029666-17048001 GCA_028646535.1 Procyon lotor
TCTTCCAATCCATGAGCATGGAACGTTTTTCCATTTCTTTGTGTCTTCTTCAATTTCTTTCATGAGCACTTCATAGTTTTCTGAGTACAGATTCTTTGCCTCTTTGGTTAGGTTTATTCCTAGGTGTCTTATGGTTTTGGGTGCAATTGTAAATGAGATCGAGTCCTTAATTTCTCTTTCTTCTGTTTTGTTGTTGGTACCAGTGATGTCTTAAATATACATATAAACTGAATTGCCCTAAAATACTTTTCATTCCTATTATAGCCATTGCAAAACCTCTGATTCAGAACCAAACTGTGACTTGCAGCAAATTCAAAAAATAAGCCTTGTTTTCAGGTGGACCTGCTCAGGGAGTACAACTTTGAGAACTGAGCAGGGGCTAGATAGCCACTCACCCTTCAGCAGTTACCCTTAGGGAAGGAACAAAGTGCACAAACATCCAAATGCATGGGCTCCCGCTTGTTCCACTTTCAAAAAACATGGTCAGAGCAATCACGCCCTCTGCCTCCATCTGGCTGAACTTCTGGGCAGTGACCCCAACAGCCTCACAGTTCCTTGGTGTATGTTTGTACAGTACAGAGTCTGATTCTCAGCCTTACAGCCTCAGAAAGGGGATCCTGTCAGCACTGAGGACAGATTGATTTACTTTAACCCAAGTCACAAAGTTCTCAACTTTATTACTTCAACTCAAGAAAGTGTCACAGAAACCTGAATTCTCTGTACAAACAACAATGAGAACATTTTCTTGTCATAAGCAAAATAATACGGAAAGGTAAAGTTATAATCAGAAAGAAAGCATCAAATGAATCAAAAGCAGATGGTATCAGGTCAAGACAGCTAGATGTCTATAACTGACAGTAGCAGTGGTTTTACCAATAGTACCTAAAGTGCTCTAGCTTTGGATCCATCTCCATATTAGATATATTCTCAATAAGAGCTGTACCAGGACTTCTAGTACTATGTTGAACAAGAGTGGTGAGAGTGGGCATCCTTATCGTATTCCTGATACCAAAGGGAAGGCTGTCAGCTTTTCCCCATTGAGAATGATATTCACTGTGGGCTTTTCATAGATTTTATGAAGTTGAGGAAAGTCCCCTCTATCCCTATAGTCTGAAGAGTTTTAATCAGGAATGGATGCTGTATTTTGTCAAATGCTTTTTCTGTATCAATTGAGAGGACCATGTGGTTCTTCTCTCTTATCTTATTGATTTGTTCTATCATATTGATTTGTGAATGTTGAACCACCCTTGCATCCCAGGGATAAAATCCCACCTGGTCATGGTGGATAATCTTTTTAATGTGCTGTTGGATCCTATTAGCTAGGATCTTGTTGAGAATCTTGGCATTCATAGTCATCAGGGATATTGATCTGAAATTCTCCTTTTGGATGGGGTCTTTGCCTGGTTTGGGGATCAGGGTAATGCTGGCTGCATAGAAAGAGCCTAGAAGTTTTCTTTCTGTTTCTATTTTTTGAAACAACTTTAGAAGAATAGGTATTATTTCTTCTTTGAATGTTTGGTAGAATTCCCCAGGGAATCCATCAGGTCATGGGCTCTTGTTTTTTGGGAGGTTTTCGATCACTGCTTCAATCTCATTACTAGATATTGGTCTATTCAGGTTGTCAATTTTGTCCTGTTTCAGTCTTGGAAGTTTATGGGTTTCCAGGAATGCATCCATTTCTTCTAGGTTGCTTAACTTATTGGCATGTAGCTATTGATGATAATTTTTGATGATTGCTTCTATTTCCTTGGTGTTAGTCGAGATCTCTCCCATTTCATTCATAATTTTATTAATTTGGGTCCTCTCTCTTTTCTTTTGGATTAGTTTGGCTAGTGGTTTATAGATCTTATTGATTCTTTCAAAAAAACCAACTTCTGTTTTCATGGATGCGTTCTACCATATCTCTAGTTTCTAACTAATTGATCTCTGCTCTACAGCAATCAGACAACAAAAAAAAATAAAAGGTATTCAAATTGGCAAAGAAGTCAAACTCTTTCTCTTCACATCCATATAAATGATACTTTATATGGAAAACCCAAAAGACTCCACCCCCAAACTACTAGAACTTATACAGCAATTCAGTAATGTGGCAAGATACAAAATCAATGCACAGAAATCAGTTGCTTTCTTATAGTGTATAAGCTTTCTTATACACTATCAATGAAAATATGGAAAGGGAAATTAGAGAATTGATTCCATTTACTATAGCACCAAGAACCATAAGATACCTGGGAAAAAAACTAACCAAAGGAGTAAAGGATATGTATTCGAGGAACTGCAGAACACTCATGAATGAAACTGAAGAAGACACAAAAAGATGGAAAAGCATTCCACGCTCATGGATCGGAAGAATAAACATTGTTAAAATGTCTATACTACCCAGAGCAATCTATAGTTTCAATGCCATCCCCATCAAAATTCCACCAGCATTTTTCAAAGTGTTGGAACAATCTTAAAACTTGTATGGAACCAGAAAAGACCCTGAATTGCTAAGGAAATGATGAAAAAGAAAAACAAAGCTAGAGGCATCATGTTACCTGATTTCAAGCTTTACTACAAAGCTGTGATCACCAAGACAGCATGGTACTGGCACAAAAACAGACACATAGACCAGTGGAACAAAGAGCCCAGGTATGAACCTACAACTCTATGGTCAAATAATCTTTGACAAAACAGGAAAAAATATCCAGTGGAAAAAAGACAGTCTCTTCAATAAATGGTGCTGAGAAAATTGGACAGCTATATATAGAAGCATGAAACTTGACCATTCTCTTACACCATACACAAAGATAAACTCGAAATGGGTAAAAGACCTCAATGTGAAGCAGGAATCTATCAAAATCCTAAAGGAGAACATAGGCAGTAACCCCTTTGACATCAGCCACAGCAACTTCTTTCAAGACATGTCTCCAAAAGCAAAGGAAACAAAAGTGAAAATGAACTTTTGGGACTTGATCAAGATAAAAAGCTTCTGCACGGCAAAGGAACAGTCAAGAAAGCAAACAGGCAACCCACAGAATGGGAGAAGATATTCGCAAATGACACGACAGTCAAAGGTCTGGTATCTTCTAAGATCTATAAAGAACTCCTCAAACTCAACACTCACAAAACCAATAATCACATCAAAAAATGGGCAGAAGACATGAACAGACACTTCTCCAAAGAAGACATACAAATGGCTAACAGACACATGAAAAAATGTTCATCATCATTAGCCATCAGGGAGATTCAAATCAAAACCACATTGAGATACCACCTTGCACCAGTTAGAATGGCCAAAATCAAGACAATAAACAACAAATGTTAGAGAGGATGTGGAGGAATGGGAACCCTCTTACACTGCTGGTGAGAATGCAAGTTGGTGTAGCCACTTTGGAAAACAGTGTGGAGATTCCTGAGGAAATTAAAAATAGAGCTACTCTATGATCCTGCAATTGCACTACTGGGTCTCACCCAAAAGATACAGATGTAGTGAAAAGAAGGGCCACATGTACCCCAATGTTCACAGCAGCAATGGCCACAATTGCCAAACTGTTGAAAGAGCCAGAATGCCCTTCAACAGACGAATGGATAAAAAAGATATAGTCCCTATATACAATGGAATATTATGCCTCCATCAGAAAGGATGAATACTCAACTTTTGTATTAACATGGACAGGACTGGAAGAGACTATGCCAAGTGAAATAAGTCAAGCAGAGCGAGTCAATCATCATATGGTTTCACTTACATGTGGAGCATAAGGAAAAATATGGAGGACATTGGGAGAAGGAAAGGAAGGGGGAATTGGGGGAAATTAGAGGGGGAGATGAAATATGAGAGACTGTGGACTCTGAGAAACAAACTGAGGGTTTTGGGGGGGCGGTGAGGGGTTGGTTGAGCCTGGTGGTGGGTACTGAGGAGGGCATGTATTGCATGGAGCACTAGGTGTGGTGCACGAACAATGAATCTTGGAACACTAAATAAATTAAATTAAATTAAAAAAAAAAAAAAAAGCTGTACCAATGTGACCAGCAAACTGAACTGGGAGGCTCTCTTCCTACACAGTGCTTGGAAAGGCATAGCCAATGTGTGCATCTCACTAATACATCTTGGTACATCCCTGGATAATAAAGCATCTCCTCTTTCTCTCTTTTTCTTTTCTCTCTACGTAGTTATGATGCTGAATTAGGTTTCAGTCAGTCCTAGAGGGAAAGCTTTCCCTCTCAGTTTCCTTTGGCCTGTTAGCTTAACGTTTAACTTTCTAAAGGAAGTCCATTTTTTTTTACAACTTCTTTAGGGTACCACACCATACCCCTCCCACCCAAGTTCCAGAAACAATGTGTTGCTTCTACTGCCTCTAGAACTGCAATAACCTTTGACTGACAGCGGTCAGATTCTCAGGAATCAGGCAGCTATCTCCACAACTATAGAGTCTTTGGGCAACAACTGCTAGTCATGTGACTTCTTCATTTCTAAGATATCTCAAGAGATGGCCCCCCTCATTACTAAGACATTTCTACCATATAGTCCTCCTCATAACCAAGAACATCACATGGTAAACACCTCTTTCTGATAAATGTATTATTATAACTTTGGTAACCAATAGTGATGAGAAAGCCATGTGTTTGGACTTGACCAAAAATAAACTCTACCAGGGGAAAAATGTGCCCATTCATATAGCTGTTTATACTAATAGGGCCCAACAGAAGAAAAGTATTTATTTATAATCCAAAACATTTCTCTGAATGATAAGTTTGACCTCAGTTTCATGTCAGAGTTTAGTAGAAGAATGTATCCCTATGTATTTTCATTTTCCCATTAACACATGCTACACTTAAGAGAAAATAAATAAGTAAAAACTAAGTCAAGTCAGTGAAGTCAATGAATTGATGTGAATTAGTTATTCATGTTTCAAAGCTGGCAGCAAAAAATGGATTGCCAGAAAGTGCAGGGGCTCCTAGATACCCAAAGTCAGCTGTTTTCTGTAAACATAGCCTTTAGACGGTTTATAACATGTCCTTGGACCAGAGTTTTGGGCTATTGTTCTGTTTTCTCATTAGATCTCCTGCATGTGCATAAAATGTCTCTTCTCGTTTTAGTGAATGTGAATTGACTGCCTATTCTTCATAATGATCATTTTTTATCTTTGAACAAATTGTTAAATTTGTTATTGATCATGCATGAAAGTAACTATCTGGACTGAAACCTGGAAAAATTTATCAGACTTTACTAGTTGATGCTATTTTTGAAGGTAAAATAACATCTATTACTTAGAGCTGTATTAAAACTATTCACACCTCTTCAAGAATTATGATTTTCAGATTCCTCTTTATAAAGAAAATAGCATTTAGTTTCTTTTATGCCAAAAGCACTGGGGTAGACAGTGGGGAAAATCAGAAAGCAAATTAGTCCTGGTTTCTGCCTCTAGGAATCTGACACTATACAAGGAGCAATAGGTGAAACATGCACATACAAGGCTCTAATGTGAGCAGCATGAAATTAGGGTCATGGAAAGAAGGACCAAGTACCCTGAAAATTCAGAGGAAGCCTCACTTCCAGCAGCTATGGTCAGGGAATGCTTTCACCACAGAGGAGGAGGCATCTGAGTTGGGCATTAAGCCACGAGTCAGATTTCAGAAGGCACAGATGGGGGGATGAGGCATTGCAAGCAGACGGAATGGCATGAGCAAGGACAGAAGTAGAAAAGTACAGGGAACAAACAGTGATCCAATTTGGCTGGACCATGGTGTACTACAGGGGGTGGTGGTGCTTGAGAGTAAAGGTAAGTTGAGGTTAAATTGTGAAGGGTTTTGAATACATGGTAAAAGAGAATAAACTCTTTGGAGAGCAGTTGAGGAAAAAATGATCATCCTTATTAGAATGCCTTTTAGAGCAATTGATCCAGCAGTGCAATGTGGAACAGAGAGGGAAAGAAGAAGGCAGGGTAGGAATGGCTGATGTCTTCCAAGGATAAGATGGCTGGTGGGCTTCCCAACAGACTGCAATGAGCAGAGGTCTCAAAAGAAGCAGAGATTTTTCTGCACGCCATCTTTCACTCAATGTGTTTTTCCCCCTTTCTGGCAACAGGAGTGACAAAAGCTAGAATTCATGAAAGGGTTCATCGGTCCAAAATACTAGATGTGAATTATAGAGAACTATGGTATCTGAAGGTCAGAGATGAGTGCTGAAGTCAAGCTGCAGAGCTAAACTTCTAGAACCAGAAAAATAAGGACAAGCACAAAACAAGGTAGTCCAGAGCAATTTGAGGGAAGGAAGAGAGTCCTGCTGGATTGCCTAGAGTGGAGTTTTTTTAATTTTGTGTTTTCTTTTTGATGATTGAAAAATTTGTGAAAGCCTATTTTGAGCCACGTGGATAACCAATCTATTAATGAGTGCTTCTACTCTATTTTAGTGCCTGTGCTTGCATTTTCCTATTGCACTGTCACCAAGTAACTGACACTATTGTAATTTGCATGGGCTAATGCAGAGAAAATAGAGGAGGAATTAATATAGAAACGACATCCTACGCCAGTTGAAGGCCAAATGAGATCCTGGTTAACTAAGTGAACAATGAGTTCTCAATTGTTCAACTGAAGAAATGGGAAAAGTTAGTCCCTGAAGACAAAATTAAATAAAGGCTCAAAGTCTACTGTAATTAGCAACTAAAGTTTCTTTTCTTTTTTTTTTTTCCTAGCATCTAAATTTTCTTAAATCAGTGTCAAATCTGGATTTCATTAGTTTGGTAGTTTTCTTGATATTTAAATTGTAAATGTATTTTGATCTTATAATTATTTATCATCTGTAACCATAATGATCTTATACTTAATTACATTTGCATGAACGTAAGTACTATTATCTTAAAACAGTAATAGTCGATTTGGTATGGGAAGAATGAGTGAATGTTTTTTCATTAAAGTGAGCCTATATATTACCAATGTTGGGAAAACATGCATTTTGGCTTGTGGCTTGCTCTTATAGTAGAGGTATGGTTACTATTTGCTTAAATTGCACAGCAAAGAGGACACTCATATTAATATTCTAAGAGTGAAGCTTGCCCATTTTTCAAGCTGTAAACTTCCAAATTGATATACACAATAAAAAAGTAGTACTCAGTACGTATTTGTGGCATTGAACTAGTTTATTTCCTATGTGATTTAATCAGATAACTCCTCCTTTCCAGGGTATAAAGTAAAGCAACTGAGCCCAGATTTCAAAAATATCTATTATAGAAGAAATTCTCCAGTGATTTTTAATTTTGTTTTTTATTGCATCTCGATTCCAATAGCAGATAGTCAGAAAATACAAAATAATATATATCATTATGGTAGCTGAACAGGCAAATAAAATTCAGCATACCAGTCAGCAGTAGGATTATGTTATTTTTAGTATAGCCGCTATGAAGTGAGGTTTAGTGGGATTCTCCGTTACATTAATTGGCTACCAGTTCTGCTAAGTGTAATTAGCACCACTATTCATATCTCAGCCCATGTGTGAGTCTGGCAGCACTGTGAGCATAACACACCTGTTGTCCTCGCCCAGGGTATCAACTGAGCAACAACTGACTGGTATCCTGAGTTATGTTAAATATATTTAGTAGTATTTCTGTCATGTTTTCAAAGCATGGAGATTTTTTTCTCATTGCTAGTATCATATAAAGAAATGTGTAATTTCCCATGGGCTTCACAAATGTTAGCTAAGTCATCTTTAAACTACCTCCATGAGATATTAATTCCATTATGTCTTTTGTATAGATTTGGGAACAAGGGTCAGGATGTCCGAAGCTTTAAGACTCTTTGGCTCATCACATTCTTAGTTTCCTCCACAAATAACACCCTCACAGGAAATGCTTCCAGCAAGGGGTAGGACGGGCATGCCAATTTAAGACTGAACAATTTTAGGGTTAGAAAAATTAATGGGGAAAAAAAAATTCATTTCAGTTTTTAAAAAAAAAATTCATTTCAGTTTAAAAAAAAATTCATTTCAGTTTTTAAAAAAAAATTCATTTCAGTTTTTAAAAAAAAAAAGAAGAATTAATGGGAAGTATCAGATTAGTGTTTATACAAAGATAAATATCTTAAATAAAACACGTTATCAAATGAACTTATCTAACATAAATACAGAATCCAAGTCAAAACAAATAATCACAAATGGCTGAATTAAAAAACTGTAGGTTCCTATCCCATCTTTTGACGGCTAACAGTCTCCCTTATCTCTCAGCCAATTCCCATGTTCGGATGCCTCGTCAACTGGTCTACAAGTAAAAGAGTCATCACATATTCAAGCCTTCATACCATGCATCTTGTTTCTCAGAGCACTCCAGTTCCACTTACCTCTGTTCTCCCTTCTAGAAGCACACTCAAGTAACTAGTCTTTCCAAATCTCTAATTTGTTTTATATTAAACAAATCCCAGCAGTTCCCCATCAATTCATGCATTCCTTTTATGCCAACTCTGCAAGATTCAGGAAACTGCTTTTCTAATGGGGGCAGCTTTTTTCCAACCACAACCAACAAAATGCACCTTAAATCATGATGAATAGGGGCGCCTGGGGGGCTCAGTGGGTTAAAGCCTCTGCCTTCAGCTCAGGTCATGGTCTCAGGGTCCTGGGATCGAGCCCCGCATCAGGCTCTCTGCTTAGCAGGGAGCCTGCTTCCCTCCTCTCTCTCTGCCTACTTGTGATCTCTCTCTCTGTCAAATAAATAAATAAATCTTTAAAAAAAAATCATGATGAATATACCTATAATCCACCAGCTTCCTATTCAATGTAAATCAGGTGCCTCAAGCCTCCCCACTACTCCAATGTGTCCAAATGTCTTTTCCATCTACTTGCTTTAGTGCCAGAAACATTATCATTAGTCCTAACCTTCGGAGTGAAGTATTACACCCTGAACACTCCTATTAAATTTAAATTTATGAAGGCAACGCATTAATCTATTGACTGCTAAACAGACATGTGCAACATAATCTTCTGGTGGAGTTTTTCAAACACATACTAAGCCTCACCTTCTAGAATATGTGGCTCAGTAGGTGAGGCCAGAGGTAATGGCATGTTGAGACAAAAGAATCCTAGGCCACTGTGATGTTCATCCCAGCTTTAGACACACTGAAGTAATCCCTCAGTAAGCATCCAAATACAAGAGAATTTTTCTTTTTTAAAGGGCATGACAGAAGTAGAAAAAGAATAGGTTAAGTTTGAGGGTTAGATGGAAGTTAGGAAGGAAAAAAGTAGGCCAGAACAGTTTGCTTCAGGGAGGAAAAACAAAGGCCTGGGAACTCAGGGGACAGCATGAAGAAACTGGACTGTACAAGTGAAAGGGACTGGGATAAGTAAATGGAAGAGAAGTTTTGAAACTACTTCCTAATTTGACATAGTTTAAACAGGATTCTAGTACTGAAATTTCCAGACTTAACTTCTTTATAACTGTGATAAACAGTTGGTTCCTCAAAAAAGTTAATCATAAAATTATCAAATGACACAGAAATTCTACTCCTAGACAGACACCCAAAAGAATTGAGAATGGATGTTCAAATATTTGTACACAAATGTTTATAGCAGCAGAATCCACAGTAGCCAAAAGGTAGAAACCACCAAAACACCCATCAACCAATGAATAAATAAATGTAGTATACCCATAAAACACAATATCATTCAGTCCTAAAAAGGCATGAAATAGGGGCACCTGGGTGGCTCAGTCGTTGGGCGTCTGCCTTCGGCCCAGGTCAGATCCCAGGGGCCTGGGATCGAGCCCCGCATCGGGCTCCCTGCTCGGCAGGAAGCCTGCTTCTCCCGCTACCATTCCCTCTGCTTGTGTTCCCTCTCTCGCTGTGTTTCTCTCTGTCAAATAAATAAAATCTTAAAAAAAAAAGGCATGAAATATTTGATACAAGAAAAACTTGGATGAACATTTTAAACATTTTACTGAGTAATCTAAAAACATTTTAAACATCTTTTTCTGCATTAAACAGCTGGAAAAGGCCATATATTATATGATTCCATTTATTTCCAATATTCATTATAGCCAAATCCACAGAGACAGAAATCAGGTACGGTAACTACAAAGGACTGGGGAAGAAGTTGGATGCATGGGTATGGGAAGTGATGCTCATGTGTATGGGGTTTCCTTCGGGGGTGATAAAAAAAAATTCCAGAACTAGACAGTGGTCCTGGCTACACAATAGTGTAAATGCACTTAATGCCACTGAAATTATGGTATGTATATTTTACCTCAATTTTTATTGAAGAATAACTGACACACAATGTTGTATTAGTTTCAGGTATACAACATAGTGATTTGATACTTGCATACATTACAAAATGGTTCCCATGATCAGTCTAGTTACCATCTGTCACCATACAAAGTTACTACAATATTACTGGCCATATTACCCATGCTCTGCATTACATCCCTGAGTCTCATTTATTTTATACCTGGAATTTTGTACTTCTTAATTCCCTGTATCTATTTCATTCCTCCTCCTACTCCTCTCCCCTCTGGCAACCATCAGTTTGTTTTCGGCATTTATGAGTTTGTTTCTGTTTTGTTTTGTTTTGTTTGTTCATTTGTTTTTACATACCGCATATAAGTGAAATCATATGGTATTTCATATGTCTTTCGTTGTCTGACTCATTTCACTCAGCATAATAACACGCCCCCAGGTCCATTCACAATTTTTTTTTTTTTAAAGATTTTATTTATTTGACAGAGAGAAACACAGCGAGAGAGGGAACACAAGCAGAGGGAATGGTAGCGGGAGAAGCAGGCTTCCTGATGAGCAGGGAGCCCGATGCGGGGCTCGATCCCAGGAACCCGGGATCATGACCTGGGCCGAAGGCAGACGCTTAACGACTGAGCCACCCCGGCGCCCCCATTCACAATTTTTTAAGTGCTTTATAATCATGCCATGTTTTATTCAAACTCCGGCCCCTCTTCTAAGAATTCTGAAGAAATGCACTCACCAGTGAGCTTCCTATGGGCCTGGTGGTACTTCTGCGGCTCACGTCCTTCCTTCTACGTTGAATTCACAGATACTGCTGAACAGGTGCGAACAGGAAACACTGGTGAAATGTAGCATCTCAGGTTACCCTGAGCCCTGGAAAAAGAGATGAGTAAAGGAAAGTGGTAAGAACTTTTGAACAGTGTGGGTCCCTAAATGCCACTGAACTTTTACATGACTAAATCTTGCTTACTCTCTGGAAATTTCATGGACTGACAGGCAATGATTGCAGTATGCACCCTACAATTTAAACTCAACGCAATAGAAAGAAGGATTCCAAAGCAGATGAAATGCCACAGAAAATTTCCCTCTGAGCAAGTACCACCTGTATCCTTACAGTGTCCCCACAAAGACACAAAACTGCCTTTTACTCTATTATGCCACCTGACCCTGTCTTATTCCACATCTACAATGCAGAAAAATAAAAAAATAAAAAATAAAGAAGCTATTTTCTTTAACTACCTAATTACTGGCCTACAAAGTATTCAGCTATGAGACTTGAACAGTAAAGAAAAATATGTTTCTCTAAGGGGAATTTTTCCTCTGATTATAGAAACTGTCCTTCAGTTCATTTCTTTGCGGCTGCTCTCTATGGGTTTAACAGCAGTCAGGTCTTCCATTCATAGTTCAGCATGGCTGATTATCTCTGTTCTCTGTTTAGACAACTTAGATAAGCAGAATGCATTGACTCAGTACACATGTGAGTGGACATTAAAGGAAACAAGAATATCTGCAGGTAGAACTCAAGTTTTGTAAATATATTTTAAGAGAGTGTTGAATTGAAGATCACTCAACAACATGTTTACAAAGATTGTTTTAAGATGACAAGATTAGGGGCGCCTAGGTGGCTCAGTTGGCTAAGCGACTGCCTTTGGCTCAGGTCGTGATCCCAGGGCCCTGGGATCAAGTCCCGCATGGGGCTCCCTGCACAGCAGGGAGTCTGCTTCTCCCTCCAATCTTCCCCCTCTCATGTTCTCTCATTCTCTCTCTCAAATAAATAAAACCTTTAAAAAAAAAAAAAAGATTATTGGTGATACGTAGCTATTTTTCCTTTCCTTTTTTTATGTATTCCAATATTTCTGAATTTACTGCAGTAAGTATATATTTGTTATTTTTGTTATAAAAGAAAAGAATCATGTTATTTTTAGCCTTATGTTAAGTTAAATACATGAAGAAAGAAGTACATGTATGTGGAAGCTCAAGAAAATTGCTATCGTGACTGTTCTATTTTCTCATCTCTTGACCTTGTCTCTAGCTGGTTTACATCTTTCCGGCTATTGCGTTCTCAATAGTAGCTCCTTAACTTTAGACATCTTTCGTATCTTTTATAATTACCAGATGTTTCCTGGAAGAAGTTAAGGTCAATAAATTAGTATGTGAGTCTAGAAAATAATAATTAGGAAATGAAACAGAGTCCAATGAATAAAATCAACAAAATATTCTTTTATAGAACTTTTGTGTTGAAGTATAACATATATAAAGAAGAATGCATAAATCAAAAGTGTACATATTACAGGCACCTGGGTGGCTCAGTCTGTTAAGTGTCTGCCTTCAGCTCAGGTCATGATCTCAGGGTCCTAGGATCAAACCCCACGTAGGGCTCCCTGCTCACTGTGGTGCCTGCCTCTCCTTTCCCTCTGACTGCTGCTCCCTCTACTTGTGCTTTCTCCCTCTGTCAAATGAATAAATAAAATCTTAAAAAAAAAAAGTGTACATATCATTCACAAAATGAACATAAGTGTAACTGCCACCCAAGTAATAAAACAGATTATGACTAGCACCCAGAAGACCCCCATATGCCTTCTCTGAATCCTCTCTCCACCCTCCTCTCCAAGGTTAACCACCATCTTGATCTCCAGCACCACAGACCAGCTTTGCCTACTTTTAAACATTATATAAATGAATCATAAAGTATACACACTTATGTCTCTGGCTTCCTCCATGGAACATAATGTTTGCCAAGTCTATTTCTGTTGTATATGAGAGTAGTTTCATTTTTTATTGTTTTATAATATCCTATTGTATAAATATACCACAATTTATTTATCTATCCTACTGTTGGTAGATATCTGGGTGGTTTACAGCTTGAGGATATTACAAAAAAATGCCACAATGAACATATTTATTTATGTGTTTTAGAAGACCATATTATGCACTTCTGTTAGGTGTATATTTGGGAGGGAATTATTGGGTCATAGGGTAATTGGATGTTCAGCCATAGGAGATAATTGCCAAACAGTATTACAAAGTCATTATACTAATCTGCATTCCCACCAGTGCTGTAAGATGAAGTTCTACTTGTTCCACATTCCTACCAACTTGTTATTTTCCAACTTTTTCATTTTAGCCATTCCATCTGATATCAGTACTACATGTCATATCACTGTGATTTTAATTTGCATTTCTGTGATGACATATAATGAGGCTTTGGACTTTTCATATGTGTCCTAGCTATTTAGCTATCATCTTTTGTGAAATGCCTGTTCAAGTATTTTTCCCACTCTTCTATTGGGTTGTCTTCATCTTTCATTATTGATTTGTAGGTATATGGGGGTTTTCTTAATATATTTCAGATACAAGCTTTTTAACAGGGATATTTACCACAAGTGTACCTCTCTTCCAGGTGTGTGCTTCTGTAAGGGTGGGAAGCAGATCATCTTTAATGTATCATGGAAAGAGGTAATTAGAGCTGAAATATAGTCCCTGTGGTGGATGGTCTATTTTCAGGTCATTTATTTTTATCATTTGGCCTTTCAGGATCCCAAATGAAAGCCTGACATGATTATTAAGACCCTTTCTCCTTGGCAGGACCTCAATTCCAATTATTTCATCCCAGTCTCACGAAAGTGCTTAAATCTCTGTTCATGTTCTCAGTCACTCCGTTGTTCCTTACAAATCATCAAATATCTCTAGTGGAAAAGTCATGTGGGACCATGTCCTCTCTGTAAGTGAAGTGGATACAAGGAAAGATATGAGAAAACAGAACAGCAATAATAGCAACTTGTTGGACATCCCATATACATGTACTTTTATTTAACATCAGGCCAAAAATAATATGCTGCTTTTAACTTTATGACAGTATAATTTTATAAATTATAATTCATTAAAAAGGCTTAGAAATAATCACCATTCCAGTAAAAATGAGCATTTTGTCACTCAGATTGTGATTTCCAAATACCTTTGCCCACCAAAAGGAACCAGCTCATTTTAAACCTATGGCACGAAATATGCCAGATGAACCTGGAACATTTTGTGAAATTACAAAGCAAGGAATCTACTGAAGACTATCAAAATTGTCAAAAAGGCCCAGGAGACAATTCAAAAAGGATTACACAACCAAAGATGAAACAATCTGAATATTAATATTAATAACAACTGCAATGGATTAAAATACATCATATATGTTTAAATGCATTCGATTGTTATGATGCTAAAATCATTACTCATTTGCTACTTTTGAAGAATGTCTAATTCATGCCACGAAATGAATTCAAATTTTGAAAACTGGCAAACAAAAAATAATCAAGAATTTATTTGTCTTTCCTATGCTAACTATATAGAAATATTCCAGCGTATAAATTAGGGAGGAATTATAATGTTAAAATGTCATCAATATGCAAGCCCTGGTAAGCTAACAAATAGAGGAAATATCATTAATGGCTCCTCATATCACCAAGAGAGTGATAACCAGATATGTGTCTGCTACTGGAAGTAGATACTATTACTTATAAAGAGAAGACTCCAGATCTAACTTTCAGTTTCTAATAGACATAGAGAAAGATGACCTCATTATAGTTTGAGAATACAATCTGCAAAATCAAGAATACAGGCAACTATAGAGAAAAAAACAACCAAGCTTCTCCAATGAATAGGGGGAACAGAAAAGCCTATAAATTAATTAAAATACATATCAACCAATTGCAATATACAAATTTTATTTGGATCCTAATTTGAACAATTGTTTAAAAAAGAAGAATTTTTTTAGACAATCTGGGAAATGAGACCACTGACTAGCTATTTGATGATACAAAGGTATTGTTATTGTTCTTTCAAGTTTGATAATGGTTATGTGATTATGTTGTCTTTAAAGAGCCCTTACTTTTTAGAGATCCATACCAAAATATTATGAACAAAATGAGTCAATGTCTTGTATTTGCTTCAAAATGATCCGTCTGTGGGTGAAGGGAGGTGAAACAGGATTTACCATGAGTTAAAAATTGGTCAAGAGAGGCAAGAGAAATATGGGTCTTCTTTGTACTATTTCTTCATCCATTAGTGTAAAGATAATAAAAAGTTTAAAATTCTAGAAAATTTACAATTATCTCAAGTATCCACCTAACTTTTAAAAGTTACTCCCTGTCTTGTTAATCTTTGCCATTCTAACTGATGGAAGGTGGTATCTCATGTGGTTTTGATTTTAATTTCCCTGATAGCTAATGATGATGAACATTTTTTCATGTGTCTACTAGCCATTTGTATGTCTTCTTTGGAGAAGTGTCTGTTCATGTCTTCTGCCCATTTTCTGACACGATTATCTGTTTTTTGGGTGTTGAGTTTGAGGAATTCTTTATAGCTTTTGGATACCAGCCTTTTGTCTGTAGTGTCATTTGTGAATATCTTCTCCCATTGGTGGTGGGTATTAAGGAGGGCATATAATGCACGGAGCATTGGGTGTGGTACATAAACAATGAATCTTGGAACACTGAAAAAATAAAATAATATTTTAAAAAATAAAATAAAAGTAACTTCTTTGGGTGAATATTAAGGCTTGGCAAAAATAAACTATTGAGACTACATCAAAATAAAAAGCTTCTGCTTTGATTATAATAATCAACAAAACTAAAACGCAACCTATGGAATAGGAGAGGATATTTGCAAATGACATACCTGACAAAGGGTTAGTATCCAAAATATACAAAAAACTTACAAAACTCAACACTCAAAAACCAATAATCCAATTTAAAAATGGCCAGAAGACATAAACAGATATTTCTCCAAAGAAGACATACAGATAGCCAACAGACATATGAAAAGATGCTCATCATTGTTTATCATCAGGGAAATACAAATCAAAACTACAATGAGGTATCACATAATACTTGTCAGAATGGCTAAAATCAACAACACAAGAAACAACAGGTGTTGGCAAGAATGTGGAGAAAAAGAAATACTCATACACTGTTGGTGGGAATGCAAACTGGTGCAGCCATCCTGGAAAACAGAATGAAGGTTCCTCATAAAGTTAAAAATAGAACTACCATATGACTCAGGAATTGCACTACTGGATATTCACCCAAAGAATGCAAGAACATTAGTTCAAAGGGATACATGCACCCATGTTTATAGCAGCATTATTTATAACAGCCAAGATAAAGAACCAGCCCAAGTGTCTATCAATTGATGAATGGATAAAGAAAATGTGGTAGAAATATACAATATTATTCAGCCAAAAAAAAAAAAAAAGAATGAAATCTTGTCATTTGCAATGACATAGATGGAGCTTGAGAGAATTTTGCTAAGCGAAATGTCAGTCAGAGGAAGACAAATACCATATGATTCCCCTCTTATGTGGACTTAAAGAAATAAAACAAACAAAGGAAAAAAAATAAGAGAGAGAAATAAATCAAGAAACAGACTCTAAATTATAGAGAACAAACTGATGGTTACCAGAGGGGAGAGGAGTGGGGAAATGAGTTAAATAGGTGATGGGGATTAAGGAGTGCACCAGTTGTGATGAGCAATGGGTAAAGTGTGAAACTGTTGAATTACTATATTGTACACCTAAAATTAATATTACATTGTATGTTTACTAACTGGAATTAAAATAAAAACTTAAAATATTATATTGGGAAAAAACCACGTGACTATTTCGGAGCTAAACAGAGAGAAACCACGGGGCTGGAAGAAAGGCTGGCCAAGCTAAGTTTGCAATGCTGGGCAGGCCATCAGATCTTACTTTTCAGCCCATGGTTTTAAAAGGCTGGTTTTCCCATAAGAGACTCCTAAACTCATGAAACAAACTGAGGGTGGCTGGGAGGTAGGGGTGGGTAGGGATAGGGTGGCTGGGTTATGGACATTGGGGAGGGTATGTGCTATGGTAAGTGCTGTGAAATGTGTAAGCCTGATGATTCACAGATATGTACCCTAGGGCAAATAATACATTATATGTTCATAAAAAAATGCAAAGGGAAAAATAAATAAATAAATAAATCATTAAATAAATAAATAAATAAATTTTTAAGAGGCTGGTCCAGAGTGAGTCCATTATTAATTTTTGGACCAACTTAAGTACAGTTATGTAAAGCTTTTGCCTGTTTCATCTATCTCTTTTTTTTTTAAGATTTTATTTTTATTTATTTGACAGGGAGAGATATCACAAGTAGGCAGAGGAAGGCAGAGAGAGAGGGAAGCAGGCTCCCCACTGAGCAGAGAGTCTGACTCGGGGCTCGATCCCAGGACCCTCAGATCATGACCTGAGCCGAAGGCAGAGGCTTAACCCACTGAGCCACCCAGGTGCCCCTCATCTTTCTATCTCTTAATACAAATACTTCATGGAATTTCATAAGCAAAAGTAGGGAAGCAGAGGAATGTTATTTTAAAGGACCTTGGCAAAATTTCTCCTAGGAACAGAACTGTCCTTTGTTAAAGAAAATACCTTGATGAGCCATTTAGGTAGAACAATGGTGGTAGTCTAGAAGAGAGTAAAATAAAGAAATTCCTTTTTATATTTTTCATAAATGAGAAGATTTTAGATGGTGCACAGAAAGGTGAGTCATCTCAAAAGAAATTGGGGGTGCATGGGTAGAGAATGTACAGGCAGTGAGGGCACTTAGCATGCTGGAGTAAAGTCTTTCCAAGGCAAAAAGATTTTTCATAAAATTTTCAGTGCTAACATGGCTTTGGAGCTATTTAGAACAGGGATGGCGAAACTTCAGTTTTGAAATATCTGTTGTGCTATAAGGTGATACAACCACCACAACCCTCCATTGTTGCCAAGCCATAAGTAAAAGTAACTGCCCACACAGCCATATGTGCGTGGTTGTTGGAGGAGAACCAAAGGGAAGGCAGCTGTTCTTCATGTTGAATGAATGGGGGCAGAAGGAAGAGAACCACAAAAGAGATGTGTGTTTATCAGAACTGGAGAAACCTAAGATTGGGGGATGTGGATCCTCAGATATGAGGTAAAGGAGAATCTTAAGGGAGGAAGCTTGAACCAGTTCATTTGACTATTAAAAGAATATCCAGGAGTGCCTGGGTGGCTCAGTGGGTTAAAGCCTCTGCCTTCAGCTCAAGTCATGATCTCAGGGTCCTGGGATCGAGCCCCGCATCGGGCTCTCTGCTCAGCGGGGAGCCTGCTTCCC
>CM053615.1:17048101-17066861 GCA_028646535.1 Procyon lotor
TGGATTTGGCTCCCTAATCCTTGCTTCATCCAGAAAAGTTTAATCTACATTATATATTAGGATTCCATATCAGATGTTATTTTTTAAAAGTATTTTTGCTGCTAAAAAGAAAGCAGCATTGATATCGTCTAATCCCCTCATGTTACAGAAAGGCATGGGAGTTGAAAAATGCTAAGAAACTTGCCTATGATCACATATCAGAACAGATGTTCAAACTCAGTTCTTATGATCCCCTTGACTGAGAGACTATCACAGGTGCCAGTGGAAAAATAGATATATACTCAAGGCAGAATGACCTCTGCAGTTTTATGGGTTCTCAGCAATTACACAAAAGTCTCCATAGGCCAGGTATCTGGAGTCTTCTTGGCAGCATAAACCAGGTGGTAAAGAGAGGCTTGCAAGTTAAGGAGACTTTGCTCTCTCTATGCCTGCTGCAAATATCCATCCTAATTCAGTTTCAAGGTCCTGAAGAAAGCTTGAGGTTTAGGAAGAAGTCCCAAATTCAGCTACCCACCTCTCGTGCTCCCATTCCACGAGGCAGTCTGAGCTGCCTTCTCCTGCATCCTGTTTCTTTTTTTTCTTCTCATTCTGTTGATATATAATTGACATACACCACTGTACAAGTTTAAGATGTACAGCATAATTACTTGACCTAATGTGGTTTTTTTAAAGATTTATTTATTTGAAGGGGAAGGGGCAGAGGGAGAGAAGCAGACTCCCCACTGAGCATGGAGCCCAATGCCAGACTGGATCCAAGGACCCTGAGATCATGACCTCAGCCAAAATCAAGAGTCAGATGCTTAACCTACTGAACCACCCAGGAGTCCCAACCCTAAAGTATTTCTAACAGAGTCAGCCACCATTTCTCCACCAAATTCTATCTTCAAAGCCAAAAATTAAATTTCGAAAAGTCTCAGGCGTAATGGAAAGAAGACTAGGTTCTTAAGAACCAAAACTCTAGGTCAACAAGATAATTCTATGTGGCCAGAAGTAAGTTAATTAAGTCTTCATCTGTAAAATGGTTCTAATAATACTTACCTCATAGGGATATTACATAAGGAGCAAATGAAGTAAGCCACTTAAAACATCCATCCCAGGACATGTTAGTCATTCAATAAATATTAGTTGTAGTTGTTCCTTCACATTGTAATTCAACCTTACAAAGAAGCGCTACATATTTGCTTGGCATTCTACCAGTGGTACTCAGCAAAGGCAAGGAAGCCAGCAGCAGTCAGAAAGGCTGTGAATATGTTTTGTTTTTGTTTTTTTTCATTTTTTTTGTTTTTGAGAGTGAGCGAAAGCATGAGCAGGGGCAGGAGTAGAGGAAGAGGGAGAGAGAGAATCTTAAGCAGACTCCATGTCCAGCACTGAGCCTGACTCAGGGCTGGATCTCACGACCCTGAGATCATGACCAGAGCCAAAACCAAGCGTCAGATTCTCAACCGACTGAGCCACCCAGGCACCCCATGTGAAGATGTACTTTTTATGAGACTGAATTCTGCATGTTTTTCCTAATATGCTGATGCATCCATAGTAAAAGGCAAGGTTGTTTCCCTCCAGAACATATGATCTGAAAAAAATGGCAGAGCTCTTTTGTGGTCATGGTTGACTGTCTGCCCAGGCCAGCCTTCCTCTGATGGCCAGGGAAAAAATTGGCATCTCCGAAAATATTTCATTCTGCTGGCTGAAGCTTGCAAAGAGGGCTAGCCACATACCGTGTCCTCAAACAGGCGAATACAGTCGTCTCTAAAGAAAACTCAGTTTTCTCTTCACACAAGATGTTAGAACAGTAGTTCTTGTGCTTCCTATGGCAGCAGCAACTCCATCCTCTTATCCTTCCCCTTCACTAGGCACCCTTAGAGCATTCCTCCTCAATTGCACATACCCAACTAGTTTACTTACGTGATTCAGAGATCAGCTATAATCCCTCACAGTGGAAGAACTGCCCCTTGCAATGAAAGCTCGGTTGCCCAAATGCTAATCGTTAGCCATGCTGCAGGCTTACACATAGTCCCCTGACCTGCCCTCAGAGGACAGCCATCTTTTCTAATCACAAACTCGCTGCTCTGAATAAACGAAGGTATGATTTTAATAGTTCCTCTAGAGTTTGATCTAATTTGCAATGGCCAAAGCAGCCTCAATTCATACGAACAAGCTCAGGGAAAAAAAATTTGCACAAAAGTTGATACACATTTGTATCAATTAGCAATTGTCACAAAAATGCGAAGTAACAAACTGACCTAGAACTTAAACATACCAGAAGCCTCTGCTTCAGGCTGTAAGCCAAATGGGACAACTCTATTTCACAGGTGCTCACCCTGGTCCCTGAGTAAAGAGGCAGCAGCCCTTATCATGGGAAGAGATCAGAGTTCTAGAGATTCGTGTGGACACACAAAGCATCTAAAGGCTTTAGGAACAGAGCCCACATACTGTCATTTCCTACTACATTCCATTAACCAAACTCGCAACACCAAGTCCACAGTTGTACGGTCAGAAAGTATACTCTTCCTGTGGAGGTAGTGGGAGGAAAGTGAACATTTGCTTAACAATAACAATTATTGTTGCTCCACAACACCAATGTACATGCCAGCTATTTGTTCCCTAGACATCAACATTTCTCAATATGGATATCTTCCTTGCCCAGAATTGGAAGTCAGATAAAATGATACTTCTACAAATACAGGAGTTGTCTATCACATCTCTAACACCATTGCCTATTCAGCATTAGTTAAGAGATATAGACTAAAGTCTTTCTGCTAGTTGTGTGAAGCAGTCACTAGAAATAGATGCATGTATAAATGATGTGTCATTTGAACACACACACATACTCACAAACCAAAGACATATTTGCAAATTTGCCAGTGCCACGGGGAACCTCCAGCTTGTGATGTGGCCTTTTTTTGCGGAGTTTCGCTTGAGTATTTGCTTTGGAATTTGAAAAACACAGCTATTCACAGGGCTATCACCACATGGTACATTTGCGACCACAGAAACACAGAACTTCTTCTACAGGAACATCCACTACCCACCCTGTAAGCTGAATTCCTGCCATTTCCTAAAGTTCCCACAAAACAGCTCTATGCGCTCCTACTTCATGGTGATTCAGAACTAGTAATGCATTCATCTTGCACACTCTTCTTCTGCCTCCTTCCTCTGGCAGAATTACCTTCATCGTGTTTTATTTTTAAACTTAAAAAAAAATCGAGAGGTAGGGAAAACATCGGGAGTGAGCAGGCATCAATATATGGCTAGGGCTGGTCTTTTGGAACATTTACTTTTTCTACCAAATTACATGTTAAAGTGCAGGAAGAAGAATTAGCAGCAGGCTGAGAACTAAGACTCAGAACTTATTTGCCTACTATTTATTTTTTTGTTGTAATGTTGAAGAAAAACAAACCTTTCTTTCTCCTTCCTATTTGCTCAGGATTTAAGCTAAAGGAAATTCAGCAAGAGACCCAGTGGGAAGTTAAACACCAATCTGGAAGTCTCAAAGACAAGACCACACAAAATAGCAGAAAGTGCCCTGGCTCTGTAGTCAGACACATGAGGGTTTCGATCCAGACTCTGTTCCTTCCTCTGTCATCAGACAAAATTGCTTAATGCCATGCTGTTTTCGTTACTTATTGCTGTATAACAAACCACCTTTAAACTTAGTGGTTTAAAACAACAACCATCTTACCACAGTCACAATTTTGTGGGTCTAGAAAGTATACAGTAGGGATGGATCGTCTCTGCTCCACAATGTCTGTGGCCTCAGACTCGGCAGCACAGCAGGCTGGGAATGGCTGAGATGACCCCACTCTGCACATATGTTGGGGCCTAGATTCTGGTTAGTTAATCTCTTTGGTTCTTTTCCAAAGAGTATCTAATAGGGCTGGAATGTCCAAGGTAATTCCTGGGTTAAGACGGCTAGAAGAGCTGGTTGGTGCTGGCCAAGCCTCTTCTCTCTTGATCTCTTTCTCTTTCTCTCTCCATGCCCCCCCCCCCACATCCCTCCCTCCTTCTCTTCCCACATAGCCTCTCCATATGGCTACCCTGAGCTTATTCAAAGCAAGACAGTCTCAAGATACTTGAATTCCTTACATGGCAGCTGAAGCAAAAGCAAAAGCTATCAGGTGTCTTCAAGATTAGACCCCGACCATTCGATGCCACTTCTGCTACGTGTTACGGATCAAGCTTATCTCAAGGCTTAATGCAGATTGAAGCAGAGGGAGAAAAATACCAGTCTCTTACTGGAAAAGTGGCAGAGAATTTGCAGACATCTTTAATCCACCACAGACTCAGTTTCCTCATCTGTGAAATAAGGCCAACAAATCCTATTTCATATGACTGTTCTGAAGATTAGATAAAATGCTTATAAAATATTTGACATTTACATAGCATTTTAAATAGTAGTCTTAACTACTGAGAAAGACTGAACAAGAGAACATGTAAAATTCCCATGATCAGATCTTGGTCTTAATGATATGAAAGGAAGAACAGAATAAAACTTTCCAGAAAGATCAACATATGACTGATAGATACAGTATAATTCAAAATAGAATATAATGTAAATAAATGTTCCTATTCTATGGTTTCTTGTTGATTTGTTCCTGTTATTATTAGCTTTGTATTGTTTTCATGGCATGTATAAATCTAATATCCATTCCTTATGGTAGAACAAGTCATCATTAAGGTGGAACTGTACTACAATCTGGGGGGAGGGGATGAGGAATGCCTTAGTGGTAGGAGAAGATGCTTAGGAAAAAAAAAGTCCTGTTGTTGGAAATGGCCTGTGTATGCCACACTTTATTCTATAAACAAGGAGGAGAACTGACCGCCTGCAGATATAGATAGACTCTTCTCTGGGTGGTAAACAAGACACTGTAGACCAGAGAACAGAGTCTTAGGGAAGAGAACCTGAGTTGAAATCCCAGCTGTGAAACTTGCTACTTAAGAAAGTTCCTTACCTCTCCACACCTGTTTCTTCAACACAGGGGCTTATGGTATGGAGTATGGCAAATGGAGAAGGTCCTTTTTTCAGAATCTATCTGTGTCAATGATCACAACTATTCAGTGTCCCAGATTTTGCATCCATTCTTCACTTTAAACTTCCTGTTCCCTTAAGCACATTCATAACAATAGCACACATGACCTTAACTTTGGATTAGAGAATTAACTAACTTATCCTGGAAACAACTTGAGAAATCTGAGCCTCCAGAAGGGAAGGAGCATTCAGGGACCCAAGAACCCTGTGAGGAAGCAGGGAGCTTTCCTGTTGCTACCAAAAGTCTGTCCAGAACTGCCTCCCGAACGGTACATTTGGTTTCCTGCCTCTCCCAGGTGGCAGGATGATCTCATGAAAGTTGATGTCTAATTCTCCCTATTCATTGCTTCAAACTATTTCCATCTGGGCTTTCTATCCAATAATCCATCAGAACAGCACTCTCTAATGCCACCAATGACACGTATCCACAAAAACAACAGGTGTTTTGCTCCTCATCCCACTTGACCCTGTGCAGCAGCATTTAACACTGTTGATTTCTCCTTCCTTTTTGAAGCACACTTTCCTTGGCCTTAAGTGACACAAAACACGTGTTTTTCCTCATACCAACTGCTCCATCTGAATCTCTTCACAGGTTTATTCTCCTATATCTGACAAATCACGGAGTTCCTCAAATCTCGGTCCTGGGTCTTCTCCTCTTTCACGCCATACTCCATGTCTCCTGGTACTCTCATCCATGACTCTCCCGCAATGGCCTGTTAATTACAGGAAAATGCACATCTCTAGTCCAGACCTGTCTGATGGACATTTCCCGCTAGGTGTCTCAAAGGCACTATAAGCCCAAAATGTCCAAAGTTGAATACATGACCTTCCTCCACAAAGTATGGTCTATAACTATACTCTATTTATCATTCCTCCATTTACAAAACCACCATCTGTATAGTTTCTCAAGCCAGAAAACAAAGTCACCCTTGATAGACCTCATTCCCTCTTTGCTATCTTATCAATTTTATCTATTTTTTGGTCTGTCAACTTCTATCTTTATCAACCTCTTACTAAGCCTAAATAAACTGGTAGTATTAACTTCAATCAGTATCTTTTAAACTGATAATGATAAACAAATAAGTAATAAATGTAGTAGATGGTAACCAGTACTTTTTTTAATGAAATAAGACTATTCTAGCCAAAACAGAAAATACGAGAGTAAGCCACTCATAAGGAGGGTCAAATCTTTTCTTAACACTTTGGCTTTGTGTATGTGTGTGTGTTTGTGTATGTGTGTGTGTCTGTGTGTGTGCAGGGGGGTATATACTGGATCATAAAATAACATGTATTAAGAAATGTATTAAGGAATTAATGAAGAATTACCTGCAAAAAAATGTCTGATAGCCTGACACAATCCATTCTGGTCTTCCTGTAAAATATTTTCTAAAAGGCAACCAGAATGATTCTCCCAATACATAGATCGGATGTCATTTCCCACACTGTCTCCCACCAACAACCACCAAGGAAGGCTGTCTCTCTAGCCACAGCCTAATCTAGAACACAGTCACCTTCTTTTTCTGTGCATCTTCTGATTTCCATATTCCTTCCTATCATAGGAAAATTTCATAGGCTGTTCCCTTTGCCTGTTCCCCTCCTTGATTGCCTGGTTAGCACCTACCATGCATCTTGCTTTATACACTAGAGCATATTTGTACTTCTACTTGTTTTATGAAATTTGGTTCATGTCTGTCTGTCTTCTCCACTAAACTTAAAGGTCAGTGAGGTCAAGGACTATATTTTTATTCATCCATATATCAGTAGCATCTGTCTCATTCCTTGGCACTAGTAGGGGTTATGGTTATATTAGTTAGATGAATCTGAGTGTGAATCCCCAGTCTGACAATTAGTTATAGAAGCTCAAGGTATTATCCTCACTGAACTTCAGTTTCCCAATCTGTAAAATAAGAGTAATAACACCTCTCTGGTTACTGGGACCAATATGTCTAAACTACCCTGAATGCAATAACACTTAAATTATTTTTTGATGAATGAATACATTATGTAATTTCCCAAAGGATCCAGTTTCCCTGGTACTAAAATAACAGTATCAATGTTCTCCAACTTCAACCTCTGATTTTCTTTATCTTCTCAACTTTTGCTGGTTAGGCTGAGTTTTTTCAGTGTTTCTTTTAAGTAGGGCAGCCAAATCCAAGAAGACCCATTTGCTTGGCTAGCCCAATAGCCCAAACTTTTACTGACTTCATAACCAACACCACAGAGTTTAACACTGATTTGGTCTTCACTTGTATCATTTTTCTTCCTCTGACCATGTGCACTGGAGAGCAAGGTCCATAGATTCCATTTTGTACATATTTTACAATTTTCCCAGCAGGGGGATGAAAGGCAGCCTGGTATTTTAGAAAAGGCACAAGGTATGGATTGAAACGACCCCTTCCTTTTATCACTTGTTAGCTGGGTGACCCTTGGCCAATCTCTTGAATCTCTCTAAGCTAGTGATTCCCAAAAACGGCTGAACACTGGAATCACCTGCCATTTTTGTTAATATTTTTTAAAAACACTAATGCTGGCTTCCACACTCAGGCATTCTGATGTAATTGAAATGGGTTGCTGCCTTAGCACGGGGATTTTTGAAAGCCCTCCAAGGGATTCTACAGCTAAGTATGGAAGCCATTGCTAAAAAAAAAAAAAAAAAATCCCCCTGTCTTTAAAACAGTGGCAAAAACAGTTCCAGTTATAAAGAGTTAACGAAATACTTGGGGGGGGGGGGGGAAGAAATATTTGAACAAGATCACAAATGGAACATGATCAGACAACTGCAGTTACCACAGTTAGTTGGTGGTGGTTTCCAGTGTGCACAGTCATGAGGGTTCAGATAGTAAAGAGGCACAAGGACTCCCACCAGCCTAGCCAGCTATGTAGCACATTGAGGTTCCTTGAAATGTCAGCCTGATTTCTATTTCTATACATCTGGAACTTTTCTGGACTTATCTTACTGCAGAATCATCTTTAATTTGGATTTACCTGCAAGTGACATGGACACCGACCTTTTTCACATCATGTAGCAAAAGTACAACACGTCCTATGAGTCTAATAACCAACCAAGAAAACTTTTGCAGAGGCTTCAAATTTTACAGGGCTAACTTAAACACGTGAGGATAAAATTTTGATATCAAGTTGCATCTGAGCCTTGGAAACTATTTTGGGTCAGCAACACAGCAGAAGTTTGGGCCTGGCAGAAAGCCGTAAAACTGAGCCAAAAATAAACCAAGGACCATTATAAAAATGTTGTAAGTGCCAAATGCATGAGATGTTAAAATTACAACATAATGGAGTAAAAATTTATAAGAGGCTTTCCAATGGTGGCACTAAGTGTTCCAACCCAGAGGAAGAAAGTTCAGGGGGAAAAGTCTGGAGAGTGAACCTATCCCTGGAAATTAGCCTTTCAGACAGCTATGAATGCCCCCATCCAAGGCTATTTACAATTTATTACCCACCAGGAATCAAGAGCATTGATTTTTTTCACCCTCTCGGAGAGCACAAGGCTGGACTGCCAGAATACAGGGAAGAGTTTTCATAAAAATTAATTGGGCCACTCAGCTTTTCACTGTATTCAGCAAATGCCGCTCCATTTGCCCTTCTCCCAGTCTGGACATGCTCTTCCTGCTTTTCTCTCAATATCCAGCCATTCCATAATGCACTCGGGTGCATCTATTCGTTATTTATGGACTTATTTTCCTGAGCTCCAGAAAAGGTGGTGATTTATTTTCAGTGCAGTCCCGTGGTAGAGGCTTTCAGGAAGGACGGCAGCAAGCTCTGGGCTTCTCCCTCCTGGCTCTGCCCCGCCTGCCGTCTCTGCCCAGTCCATTCCCACCCTCCTTTTCCTCAATTAGGAACTGCTACCAATCGCACATGGACAGATTTATGCATGGCTGGGGACCAGCTAGTCTCCCACTGATTGTCTAAAAGAAGAGTATGTTCTGTGTCAAAAATCCTTTGCACAGAGTCCAACTGTTTTCTTGGAAATAGCTTCTTTGACCCAGGCCCATAATTTTTTTTAGGTTTGAATTTTATGGGCCTGATGCACAGTCTGTCAACATTTTCTTTGTGAGACTTATTCAGGGTATAGCATCTTTCTGAAGTGTACAAAGGTTTTGGGATATTTCTATCATCCAGTGCCAAGAGAATGTCCTGGAAAAGAAGAGAGTGGGAAAGGCAGAGAAGCAGGCTTACTGACCACTTACTAAGGGATTTTTGAACACCAAGGTAGAAAGGATATTCTATCAACATTTTTTTAAGTACTTGATATTAAAAACAGCAGATTTAATTATGCTAACCTCTGCAGTGAGACCGTTAGGACTACTTAGATCCAGAGAATGGCTTAATTGGGCCAAAGCCCTGCCATTTCTTACCACATGGACCCTAGATGAGAAGATCAAATGGAAAAAGGGTCAGCAATACCTCTGTGTATCTGACCACAACCTCAATTTTCCCTAAAGATTTGCCCTTCTCACATATGTTATGATATATCTTTGGCTAAGCTAACAACAGGGCAGGCAATACACTTCAGATGGATGAGGGTTCTTTTAATCTATTCACACAATGGGGAATGCAGAGTCTTGATGCCCATGTGATACCCCTTATGCAGAAATTCAAATAAAGTGATTTGTTCTATGAATATGGCAAGTTAATGATCATGGAGAGGAAATAAAATATGAAAAACTTAAGACAGCTCACATTTTCCTTCCTCAAACCACATGAGTGTTTCATAAAAGTTCAGTATTTAAGAAAAGTTCAAACATAATCTCCCAGGCCCCAATCTCCTTGATGTTACCAGTATAGACCCAATAAATGGTGAAGGAGAAGAGTTTTTTCCTTCCATGTCCCGTCCCCTCCCCACTTCCCTTTTTCCCACTGATCCCAACTTCTAGTGTCACTGTAAGCTTTAAATGGAGACAAAATGCTGGGGAGAGGATAACATCCTCTGCAAATGGAAGGAATTATTCATTTTATTATTACCTTTGGTACTCCATTCTCATTCTTCTTTTCACATCACTTACCCAACTGGACCCTAACTGGGGTGTTGAGACTGGTTTCTGGCCTTCTGTGCCTTTCCTGAAATGTCTAAGTCTTCCTCTCTGCAGGCCCTTCCTGACCCCTTGACACTTCATCAGACCATACCACTTCTAACCACTGGTTTTACATTGTTGCAATCAGAGTAACTTCATTAAGATCAGAGATGTTCCTGGATGCTTTGTATATATGTGTATGTTTATGCATGTGTGAGAATATTCTCTAATTTTAATATTCAATAATACTTAAGTTTCAAGTTCCACATGTAAGGAAGGAGTTGGACTTGCCAGTCCACCCTAACATCAAGTAAAAAGCTGAAAAGAAAGAAAATTCAATAATTCTTCTTGATTCATAAGAGAGGAGAGGACACAGAGCAAACCACTGCGTCTAAGACTGCAGAAACAGACAGGTAAAAACAGAGCCAGAACCTAATGTACATGCTTTATATATAGTAACTCACTTAATCTTTCAGACCTAATAAAGCAAATGTTACTAACCCTAATTTAGAGATGGGGAAACTGAAACACAGAAGGATTCCAGTAAGTTGCCTATAGTAACACAGCTAGTTCAGAGGTTTTGAAATCATGCAGTCTAGCTCCAGAGCCTAATCTTAACTGCTATATACTTGACTACCTGTCTAGGGTCTGTGACAATTTCCAAGCTGGTGCACAGAGCGTTGAGGATATATCTGTAGACACTTCCAACCACACCATTTAACAGATGTACATTATGCAGTACTGACTTTGGTATGCTTCAGATTGAATAAACAGGTAATTCTTTTTGGTCACTTTTGGTACTTTTAACTACAGAACTCATTGTCAAATAGAGGGCATAAACTTCTTAAAATGGTATTTTGACTTGAGGGATTGCTTACCTGGTGTGGTTAAATGATTCACCCTAACCCTGAGAGTAGTGGCAGTAGTAATACCACCATAAATACAAATACTACCACTAATAATAATAACAATAGTAATGAGTCATAATAGCACCATGTTGACCAACTGTTACCTACCAAGCATCATGCTTAGCATTTTTTTATTCAATTAGCAAACATATAGTGCATCAATCCATCAGTTGTGATAATACCCAATGTAGCATTTTCATATTCATTACATTCTTCAATCCTTACCAACCCTTCTAAAGCAAATATTATTATCCTCATTTAACAGGCCAACTAAGATTTATAAAGAGGCTTAATAAATTCTTGACAGTCATAGACAAGAAGATGAAATTTGAACCCAGGTCTTACTTAGTCCAAGGCTGCGAGATACTCTGTTGCCAAGTCAATCTTCTCACAAGTTTGCTTTGACAAGTAAAATGAAAGGAATTGAATTCCAACATGCCATTCTAGCTCCATGGTGAAAGGACTGAAGACTACTGAAGAGAATAAAGTGCATCTCAACAGAAAAACAGAAACGAGATGATTTATTAGACAAAGAAAAAATTAAAGATTATCCAGTTTCATAGACAGGTTTTAAAGCATTTCTGCTCACAAAACCTCATCTGTGGACACATAAGAACTAAGGAGCCATGGTGGCCAAAGGTTAGAACAGTTAGAGTCTAAATCAGAGAATAGATTTTCAGAGAGTTGGATACAAAAGAAACAGCATGGGGTTGCAAGTTAATATTTACCAAATATTTGGGATCTGTACCAATATTTACACAAAATTTCTTCTTTAATTTAGAATAAGAATAAACTTTAAGTTTATTTTGATAAAACAGAAGACTAAGAGTAAAAAAAATGTTGCTTAAAAATATTTAAAATAACATGCAGATATAGCAAAAAACATTAAGCCATTACAAGCAACTGAATCTAGGAACACTGCTCCTCTAAAGCTCGCTCTGATACGCATGAGATGTGAAGCTCTCCAAGCTTCAATTCCCTCATCTATAAAATATGAACACTAATCTGGACATTCTTAAATACCTCTCACAACTCTAGTGCAGCTTCATTTTTAAAAGCTGTTCACAAACAAATTTTAAAAGTATCAGCCCCATAACAAGCAGTCTCTTAGGTATCATAGTATGATACAGGTTTTAAAAATTAAAATCTTTCAGGAATCTTCTAAAGTTAACTTGATTATAAATCATCTGACTTCCCAAAATGAGCTTATTCTGAAAGAAAAATATACCTAATATTTCCTTACACCCTTCATTAATTCAGGTATGCTAGGCTATCCCAAAATTAGCCAATAGGTCATATTTAGGTTAAAAATTATATGACCTACTTTATTGATAACTCTAACTCTGAAAGGTTACCTCTGTTACCTCTAATTTTGAACAGTTTAGGAGAATGATTCTGAAATTCCTCTCAAGCCCATTTTAAATTCACATAAATTTCAAAAGTAAATGATGAGGACTTCCAATTTTAAAATGGCATAGTAAGATGTCTCTACTCGCTATCCCTCTTTGAAATTACCTAACAACAAGGCATTGGATAAGCAGAAAAGCAAACCTTAACTTGGATGAAACCCGGATACATCTCTAAATGAGAACCAAACTATACAAGAAAGAAGAGTTCCCAAGTTTTGTGAATACCAGACAAGATAGCACAGAACAATGAAAACAGCTGCACCGAGAGGGCACAGACCAAAAGCAGATGGTTGCCCACAAAGGTGGAAGCTACAGGATAAAACATGCAGTGATGGTGGGAGTTTCCCTAGATCCTTTCTAGCAACCAGGAATAACAAGAGAGGCCAAGATAGAAAAAGAAACACACAGACTTGCTGTCATTCCTTAATTAATATGTTGCTGATACAGAAGAGAAGAGATTCTGAAGTCTGAGGAGATGTTAAACTCCGTCATTCTCAGAGACAGGAGAGTCAACTAGCTGACACTCAAAACCTTGAAGCACAGGGAGCTTCAATGTACACCAGCAAGGCCTTTTGTTACCCTAGAACAGTGCCAACATAAAACACTTTCAAACCTCATTCTTTATTCAAATATTGGGATAATATAAAGAAGTAGCAAAAAAATTAGTCAAAGATACTACAGTAAAAGACAAAAGAAAAAAAGCAGAAAAAATAATGGCCAAAAAAAAGTACATCATAAAAAATGCTATAGTGACACAGATGGAAATATCAAATACATATCCAGGATCTCAGAGAATTAAATAAGTGTCATTTTAAAACAAGAGTACAAAGAACAGATACAAACATCCAAGAGGGGGGAAAAATGGTGAGATTTAAGAACACAATTAAATTGGAAGCATCCAGTGCTTAGGGAAGAAGTAGAAGAGGAAAATGAAACAATCGCAGAAGTTAAGGCTAGTATAGAAACATCAAAAAGGATAACAGACACCGCAGACAACACAGGACTGATAAAAAGGGAATAAAATAGAATTAACATGAATAAAGAGGTTTACAGGACTACCGAGGAAATAGAAGATCCAGCTATAAAACAAAAAGGATCCTAAATCAAATCAATTTTATTCCTAAAAAAGAAGAATCTTGTTGAAGAAAAAAAGAGAAAAAAATCAAAGCTATGATTCAAGATAGCTATCCTAAATAAAGGCAGATTTAAAACTACAGATTGAAAGTTTATACCACATGCCATGAAGTAATGAATCAGAGAGATAAAAATCAAGACATATTTCAGATAAGTAATTAAAGTTAAGGAAATAGTTTTTAACAAGAAATAACAAGTTTTGGTAAGGACATGGAGAAAATAACCCTTATGCACTGTAGATAGGAATACAAATCAGTGCAGACTCTGTGAAAAACAGTATGGAGTTTCCTCAAAATATCAAAAATAGAACTACCCTATGATCCAGCAATCACACTACTGGGTATTTATACTACTGAGTAAAACAAAAATACTTATTTGAAAATATATATGCACCCCTATGTTTATTGCAGGATTATTTACAACAGCCAAGATATGGAAGAAACCCAAGCATCCATTAACAGATGAATGAAAAAAAACAAACAGATGAATGGATTAAAAAGATATGGTATGTGTGTGGGTGTATACCACACAATGGTATAAAAAAGCCATAAAAATAATGAAATTTTGTCATTTGTAACAACATGGGTGGCCCTAGTGTGTATTATGCTAAGTGAAATAAGTCAGACAAATACTATATGATTTCACTTACATGTGGAATCTTAAAAAAAAAAAAAAAAGACAGACTTTTAAATACAGAAAACAACTTCAGGGGCGCCTAGGTGGCTCAGTGGGTTAAAGCCTCTGCCTTCGGCTCAGGTCATGATCTCAGAGTCCTGGGATTGAGCCCCGCATCGGGCTCTCTGCTCAGCAGAGAGCCTGCTTCCCACCCCCGCCCCCCCGCCTGCCTCTCTGCCTACTTGTGATCTCTCTCTCTCTGTCAAATAAATAAATTAATTCTTTAAAAAAAAAAAACTCTTTAAAAAGAAAACAACTTCATGGTTACTAGAGGGGAGGTAAGTGGAAAGATGTGTGAAATAGAGGAAGAGGACTAAGAGGTAGAAATTTCCAATTATAAAATAAATAAATCACAATACAGAGCAGTACAGCACAGGGAATACAGTCAATAATATTGTGATAACATTGCATGGCAATAGATGGTAACTACACTTACCATGGCAAGCACTGAATAATGTATAGAATTGTCAGATCACTATGTTGTGCATCTGAAACTAATATAATATTGTATGTCAACCATACTTCAATAATAAATAAGAATAAATAAAATTTAAAAAATAAAACCTGTCTTTTTGATCAAATAGCAAAAAAAAAAAAGGAAGAAACAGTTCTTTGGGTACTCATTCAATAATATCAACCATGAAACAGCCAATATTCTGTCATTTTAACTTATAAAAAAAATAACAATTTCTTCTGATTCCATTTAATAACAAAAGCTTAGAGATAACACCTGGAAAAAATGAAATGGAGTGCAATTACATTGGCCTAAATTAAAATATAGCATTTAATTCTGATGAATCCATTAACAGAATTATAAGTGTATTAAAAAGTTTAAAGTAAACACTTCTAGGAAAACAGAAAAAGATAATACAATCAGCTAAAACCAGAGGAGGCAAAAACAAGAGAGGTCTAGACAAAAATCTCAGGAAAAGTTATTTTTCACTGCTCACACTAGCTAGGATTAAGATATTACATAAGACTATAACTCTAAGGTGGTAATCAAGATATACAGAAAAATAATACAAAACTTCCAAATTATCATGATACGAATATACACCAAGCAAAGAGTAAACAGACCAGAAAATGAGAAACAAATCAATAAAGAAAATTTTAACATTTCATAACATATAATCCCATAAATCCAAAGAAATTGTTATTAATAATTATAAATGGAAGAATCACATATACTCAAAATATATTTAGTTACTCATAACAAGACAAAACCCAATTCACACATTATACAAGACCTACCTCTAAAACACAGTGATTCCAAGCTGGCGAAAGCAAAGTTGGAAATGAGAAAGAAAGAGACAAGTAGCAGAAGGAAAAAAGGAAAAGAAAGAAAAGTGGGGACCTGGGTGGATCAGTCCATTAAGTGGCTCAGGACATGATCACAGGGCCCTGAGATCAAGACTGGAGTCGTTGGGAATGCTTGCTCAGGGGGGGAGCCTGCTTCTCCCTCCCCTTCTGCCTGCTGCTGCCCCTGCTTGTGTTTCCTCTTTCTCTTTGACAAATAAATAAAATCTTAAAAAAAGAGAGAGAGAGAGAGAGGAAAGGAGGAGGCGAGGGAGGAAAAGAAGAAGTTATGATCTCAATATTTTTAAAAATGGATTCATAACATTAAAAAGTTTCTCATGTAAAGGCTACAATGTATAAAGATCTACCAGGTAGAATATCCATACAAAGTTAACACAGCATCATCCAAAGCCCTAAGTAGAGGACTTCAGAAGACACAGGGAAGCAGCAGCACCTGTTTTGGATCTCTCAGAATCTCCAAGTGAAAAGGAATGAGGCAACAAACCAAATGCTCAAGGGCAACAATTATAACAAATCATGAATACCAAAATATAAATGGGTAGGGTTGCACCACCAATAGCCACAAAATCTGTCTAAGCAAAAGGGCATCTAAAGATCTGAGAACAGGAGAACCCCAAAATAGCCAACAAGTATACACTGGCAAATGAGCTGCTCCAGTCTGGGAAGAACAGCTAAAACCAGGAAGAGTTTTACTCAAGCACCTGACAAGTGGTGCAAGGGCCATGTGAGGTCTCGAAGTGCTGGGAAGTAGAGCTTAATTTCCCACTACTTTTCTCCCATATGGGGCTGCAGACACAGACTTAGTGACCCCCTTCCAGAGAACAGAATAGGGAAAGGGGGAAATGGGCAATGGAGACACTAGGCAGATACTACCTTAACCAATCAGTGAAGGTTCACATTCCTAGTGGATGTTAATGAGAATCTCATGAATGCCCTGATAAAATATGGCAAGAAGAGCATTTCTCATCTGTGTGTGCTCTTCTTTCCAAAATCCCATGACCCCCACTGAATCATGGGGAAAACATCAAACAAAACCAGATTGGGGAAGCTTCTACATGATATCTGGCCAGTACCCCCTCGTGACTGAGAAGGTCATGAGAAATAAGAAAGACTGAGAAGGTGTCATAGACCAGAAGAGACTAGGGAGTCAGGACAACCATATGCAATGTAGAACTCTGGATTGGGTCCTGGAGCCAAAAGAGGGTATTAATGGAAAAACAGGTAAAATCCAAATAAAGACTGCTGTTTAATTAGTAGTAACGTGCCAGTGCAGGTTTCTTCGTTTTGACAGGTACACCTCAGAAGTGTAAGATGTTAACAATGGGAGCTAGTGAGTAAAGGGTAGACAAGGTTTCTGTACCATCTTTGCAACTTCTCTGTAAATGTAAATTTTTAAATTAAAAATTAATTCTTTTAAGATTTTATTTATTTATTTGACAGAGAGAGAGAGAGATCACAAGTAGGCAGAGAGGCAGGCGGGGGGGGGTGGGAAGCAGGATGCGGGGTTCGATCCCAGGACACTGAGATCATGACCTGAGCCAAAGGCAGAGGCTTTAACCCACTGAGCCACCCAGGCTCTAAAACCCAGGCTCTAAACACCCTAAAAATTTATTTTTTAAACATAGTAAATACCTTCTTTAAAAAAAAAAAAAGGAAAAAGAATGCAACAGTCTTTTGTTAATTTATAATTTTTCAAGAAAATCATTTACTTTGTTAGGTTTTTAAATTAATATGCACAGAACTTGATCTGGGTATTCATTAATTCTACAATGTTTTTAACAAACACAAAAGTATAAAAATGTTATAATAAATTCCATATATTCATCCCCCACCACCAGCTATTATCATCTTTTTGCCAGTTTGGTTTCATTTAATATTTTTAAAAAATCAACACAGAAGGAACAAATAATGCAGTTGAAAACAGCAATCAATGTCCTGGAAATCAGAAAAAGAATGTACTACTAATAATTACATTCAAGATTTGGTTTTTTGAACAAACAAAATAGATAAACCATTAACAAAATAGATAATCCATTTTTTAAGGAATAAAAAACGAACTTACAAAAGACATGAAAAGATAGGTCAAGAAAAGGGAAGTGAAAAATTACTTTTAAATGTTTGAAAAGATATCAAATATCATTACTAATAATAGAAATACAAATAAAAACCATAACAAGATTCCATGATTTAGCTATCCTATTGGCAAAGATCAAAACACTTGGTAACATGCAGCAGGGCAAAAGGAGTGAGGCAACAGGCATCCCTGTGTAAGCAGATGAAGTATAAACAGGCATATTCTTTTTTTTTTTTTTTTAAAGATTTTATTTATTTGACAGAGCCAGAGAGGGAACACAAGCAGAGGGAATGGTAGCAGGAGAAGCAGGCTTCTTGCTGAGCAGGGAGCCCGATGCAGGGCTCGATCCCAGGACCCTGGGATCATGACCCGAACTGAAGGCAGACGCTTAACGACTGAGCCACCCAGGTGCCCCTAAACTGGCATATTCTTAATGAGAGATGGCTTGGCGATATTTTTCCAATTAAAATATGCATATACCCTTGACCCAGCAGTTCCATTTCCAAGAAATTATGCTACAAATACACTTACAAATATACACAAAGATGCACCCACAAAAAATTTATTTAGAGCCATATATGCATATTAGAAGTAATTCAAATGTTCAATAAGAGGATTATGCTTTAAATTATTTTAGTACATGAAGATAATAAAATATTATAGCACCACTGAAAAGACCAAAGCAGGTCTATAGAGAATATTTTAAAACAGTCTCCAAGATATAATGAGTTTAAAAGCAAGGTTCAGAAGAGTTTGTATAGCATAGTAAATCTTGTGTGCAAAATTAGGAAGGAAGGAATCCCATGTCATTTCATGGAACTTGTAGAGTTGGACATGTCTGCTCTTGTTAGCAATAAGTAGATTTTACTGTGCACAGACATCACTTTGTTCTTGAGCATCAATTTCTTCATGCTTTACTAAAACCCTCCTCTCTTCTCCCTTCCTTTTTGAAGGAATCTAGTACCTAATGTAATAATCATCTTCATTCAACATGACTGGATGTATTCCTCCCCCCATCACCACTAACTGCCTGATTGGTTGTAGGCATGTTTCAAGTGTATAATGAGAGGAAGGAGATAGACACTATAATTTTAACAAAGTTCAGGAAATATCCTAGTGGTACATAAATCTTCAGAGTGCAGGATGCCTGACTGCTGTTATCAGGTTTCACTGTCAAGTCAGATCCT
>CM053615.1:17067361-17134194 GCA_028646535.1 Procyon lotor
GGGAGGCAAGCTGTGAAGGCTGGAGTAAGCTTGGACCTGCCTAAACATGGAAGTAATCTATTCATTGATCTGTGTCTAACAAGAGCCAACAAAATAGAAGAGGACACGTAAGTGGGACTCTCCTGTTCTTACCAAATGGGCTGTTTAATATGCTGTCCTTTATTTAGAGTTTCTGAGCTCCCCAAAGGGTGCATACACTGCCTTTCAGCCTTGAGGACAAAAGAATAAAACATACAATTCACCATTTTACCAAGAGGGATAAGTACTGTTTCAATTAATGCGCTAATCTCTAATGAAGACAGCGGCCATCAGTTAAACAAGCAAACCATTACCGCTGGAACAGAAATGCCAGTACGCTCACAGATCTACTGATGGCCACTAGATATTAGCCACAACCTAGAAATACTGAAAAGCAATTAGTAAAATGTAGTCTATTTCCAAGACTGAAAGCTCTACTACTGTTAAATGAAATTGAGGAATGAACTGGGCCCATCAGCATGGCTGGATCTCAAAAGCATAATGCTAAAGGGAGAGGAGCAATGCTCAGAAAGACTTGATATAATCTGATGCCATTTACGTACATTTTAGAAAGTACTCACAAAATAATACTCCATATTGGTTAAAGAAATGGAGAGAGAGAGTTTTTATAGAGGTGTATAATGCCCCATATGAAACTACTGATGCTGTTTGCCTTTGGAAGTGTTGGAAAGGGAAATGGGAGGGGGAAATGATGGTAAAATGAGATATTAACTGTTAATTCTGGGTGATAGGATTATGGGTATTTGTTACGTTCACTTATACTTTATTATATTTGTTTGAACTTTAAAAAATATTTTTAAATAAAATGATAGCATACTGAGAACCTACATCATGAAGAGGTCTGGGTAGGAAGGACTTGTGGAGACCTGCAGCCCATATAAAGAGAGGGTCCATGAGTGGCTGCCCCATTTGTCACATGGATTTGCCTGTGCATTGACCTGAGGTCTCTCTATGCCTCTACCACTACCATGCAATCTAGCAATCATTTCATAATTCACTTATCCTGGGATGGGGTAGTCAGGGAGTTTACGGCAGAGTTAGAATTTAACTGTAAAGAACTACTGGTGGTCCAAGCAGCTTACAGCTCTTAGGCCAGGCTGTCTTTCAGGAGCAGCTTCTCAGCCAACCACTTGACAACTCATCAGAACCCATCCAGCCACACTTGTGAGCACCAGGGAATGGACCACTCTGATTCCTCACTAGACAAGGATTGCAGGAAAGCCAAGGAAACTTAGCAATATGAAGACTTTTTAGCAGATCCCAGAAGCGGTCACTGAGTAAAAGCTAAGTATCAGAGAAACAGGAAAGCTTGTTCATAAATCAGATTCAGGATGAAGAATAAAGATCAATTATGTTAAAATCCAAATTATCATTTTGGCAAGTGCAATTTGGCATCCAGATGGACCACACTAAACAGTTCAATTCTATTTAATTATTTCAATATCATTTTGCAAATCACTTACTCAGCAAGTAGAGCTGTTAAAAATCTAATGTTTTATAGGAACCACGTTACAGTTTTGTTACACACGGGAAGACTTTCAGTAGTCTTTACATCATTTACAGTAGATAACTCTAAGGTTTCAATGGAGTGCATGTTCCAGCAAGGAAGAAGGGAACTAATACTCACTGAGTTCCTAACACGTACCAGGCCTGAGGCTACAGTGTTTTACCCACCTTATCTCAATTCATCCTCCCAATAGTATAAGATCAATATCATCTAGAGATGATATCCTGAAGATTTATTCTAGAATCTAGAGTTTCTAGAGATGGGAAAACTAGGCTTGAACTGTTGAACTAATTTGCTTAAAGTCAGATGACTGGGAAGTGGCAGATCCAGACTTCACAGCTTTTCTTCTAGAGACAGCTCATTTAAAATAATAATGAGAAAGCAATACAAAGTTTAGCAGAAAACATTATATGTAGCTATCACTGCAAGTGAAAATGAAAATTCTGTGATACAATCGCCAAACTATGGAAAGAACCAAGATGCCCTTCAATAGATGAATGGATAAAGAAGATATGGTCCATATATATAATGGAATATTATGCCTCCATCAGAAAGGATGAATACCCAACTTTTGTATCAACATGGATGGGATTGGAAGAGATTATGCAAAGTGAAATAACTCAAGTGGAGAGAGTCAATTATCTTATGGTCTCACTTACTTGTGGAGCATAAGGAAAAACATGGAGGGCATTGTGAGAAAGAAGGGAAGGGGGAATGGGGGGAAATCAGAGTGGGAGAGGAACCATGAGAGACTGTGAACTCTGAGCAACAAACTGAGGGTTTTGGGGGGGGAGTTGGGGCGAGCCTGGTGGTGGGTATTGAGGAAGGCACGTACTACATGGAGCACTGGGTGCGGTGCATGAACAATTAATCTCTGAAAAAATAAAATAAACCTATTTGGGGAAAAAAAAATTCTGTGATACATCTGAAGAGGACTTATGAGAGGACCTGCAAGAAACATGAATTCTTTGGCCGATGAGCCCTTACCACCCAGTATTCTCTGGACTATAGAAATCTCCCTGAGATTCAGTCATCCATGATCAAACTTTAATGAACACATGAATCCCCTGGGGATCTTGTTAAAAAACATATTCAGATTTAGCAGGTCTAGGATGGAGGTGAGATTGTGTAGGCCTAATAAGTTCCCCATGATAATGGTCTTGCTGGTCCATGGACCACAATTTGAGTAACAACATGTTACAGAATATTTAACTATTTCTGAGTGAACATGGCCTCCAGGGACAATCTTCTGCTATAGGAAATCATTAAATCATATTTTGAATGACAGGATTTCATCTTACAAAATTATTTTTTACATCCTCAGATTTATATATTTTAGAACACACCCTAAAGGATGACTTATCTATAAAAGGAGCTTCTCTCAACTTCCCAAAACCACAGATCTATTATTTCACAAAATATCTACCCAAATTCTGTGGTCTCTTTTTCAATACATTGCACACACTGATTTCTCAGTTAAATATAAAGCATAAGGAATAGGCTAATTTCAAGATGGACTTTTTGCCAGTGACCATTAATATGTTTTATTTCATGTAACAAAGAAACTGGCTAAAAATAGCAGAAAATACTGGACAATTCTAAGCATTTTCAACAAGATAAGTCTCTATGATCTCAATAAAATGATTCAAGACATATGGATCCTTTGATTTTTTTCTTTTTCATTTTTTTTAATATCACCTTAAAAATTACACTAAAGTTTAAGTATTTCAAACCACTATCTTAAGTAGCATTAAAAAAAAAAAGATTATAGCCACTTGCTTTTTAATTTATACCTGAGCAATTTATTGAAATTTTCAGATACATGCCATCCTGCGATTTAAAAAAAAAAAAAAGACTGGTTGTCACTCTTAGCCATTCAGAGAAAATAATTCTCCTCTAATATTCTAAAGAATGAAAACATATTGGTCAATTATAATCAGGTAGAAGTATTAACCTTGATTATAATTAAAACAAAATCATGGTTTGGGGCCAACATGATCTGCTGTAAGACAGATAATAATAAACAATTCTGTTCCTTGGGTTCACTCATTTGATTAACTGGAGTGTATTTTGTGGCTAAGGCAATTCTGACAAATCTATCAGCATGCCTGTGTCATCAACATTTAAACTTCTTTCTGAATTCAAGAATCTTACCCTCAAAATCAAGAATAGTGAAAATTATGTTTGCCTACAAAATAATCCATTCCCTCATTTTTTTTTGTTGACTACTCAGCTCTCTATAGGTATATATAGAGATATATAGATATAGATATGTAGAAATAGAAATAGATATAGGTATAGACATAAAACCATATCATTCCTGCCCCATGAAGCCAATGTGCTTGCAGGATGCCAACTCCACCCCAGTCAGTCAGCCCTAAGCCAAGCAGAGTATCCTTTTCCCTGGGCAGAGTAATTGATTCAGGGATGGACTCCTAATCCAACTATAATCAATAAAACATGAGAAAGGTTTGTTGTCACAATCCACAAAAGAAGCTTCCTAACTCCTCAGAGGAATGATCCTGAAGGAACCCTCTCCCTGTTCCTGGCAAATATTAATGAAGCCATCTTTTAACCACAAGGGGGAGCCAACCCTTCTGATGAAGCTGGCACCAAGGCAGGGAGCAAAAACAGAAATAACTTGCAGGTTGTCTCATAGGAATTACCCTTCATACACTCTTTCGATCTTCTATGCAACCAATATTCCTCTAATTGATCTATGAAGACATTTTGAAAGCCCCTTCAAATGCCTTGCTTTAGTTCAAAAGTACACTCTGCCACATTTCCCCTGGCACCATAGTCCAATATATCTGTCAAAGAAGGAAATGAGGTTACTGTAATGATGACCCAACCACTTCCTCTTCTTGGAACTCCAGGAAATAAAATAAAGCTCATAATTCAATAGTTTGCAGAGTCTCTCTTCCTCTTTTTGAAAACTGGAATGGCAAAATGGCATTCTCCCATATCTGATTTTCCAGCATACCTCATGGTTGCCAGGATTGCTCAACAATCTCATTTATAAGTTTTTCTTAAATTTATTGAAATAAAATTTAAAGAAAAACATGTATTTATAGAAGGGGGTGGCTTCACTCTCTTTACAATCTTTTTGCCCTTTTTGGCTCTCTTATTGTTTGACTACAATCTAATTAAAGAAGGATTGTTATCATTTTCTCTCCTGTGTTAAATTTCATAGAAGTTTCTTTATTCCCCAAAAGAAGTCCAGAGGTAGCTGGCCCATGGAAGGTGTGGCAGCTTCATAGTCATCGAGGACTTGGGTTTCTTTTCTCTTACAGCTCAGCTATCTTTAGCATGTACCTCACAGTCCTAACTAATTAAGAGTGTCAACTTTCTTATCCATATTCCAAGCAGCACAAAGGATAAAGGGAAACAGAAAAATGTGCCCCTTCCTTTAAAGAACTGCACTGATTAATTTATGCTGGATGGTGCTATGCCTATAAACTCTAAAATATCAGGGGCTTACAATAATTTTTCTCAACTCTTTCTACTCCTCAGACTCATCTCTTACCACTCAAACTCAATCCCCGTGTGCACTTGTAGCTCCTCTATTCTGAATCAATCTCTGACTCCTTCATGACTTCTTAACACATTGCACTGTGCCCTCTGGAACCCAAAGTCCCCTATCCTGGTAACCTCCTTTCTTCATTCAACTTCTTGTTGCCTCTGGAGTTTCCAGGAACCACTTAAAGAGTAGCCTTTCCAAGCAGTGACTGTTTTTATTCTCATACCCAATACCTAACAAGGCTAAAAGATAGGCCAGGTTACTCCCCGCTCCTGCCCTTGTTCCTTATCTTGATTTCCAAACAGCTGTTTTCCTCTAATCTCTAAAATTCCCAAGTGACACAGAAGCATGCGTTATCTTATTAGATTAACACATTAACCTGCCCTTGTGGCAGTAATTTACCTTTCACTGCTTCCCATATTAATGTCCTAGACCTTGTCATTACCAACCACACAGCCTCCAAAATCTCAATTTCAAGAATCTCATTTAGATCACCATCTCCTATTGTTCTTGCTCATCCCTCCAATGATTCTTCAACCATACCAGGACCTCCCATTGGGTGCCCTTACATTTCACTGTCTGTTACACACTCTTATTTGCCTCTTCACCCTTGTATATGCCCGCTATGTCCTTGTATCTCTCTCCTCTGTCTTATCACCAGTCTGACCCAGTGTCCACATCCAAGCAGCTGAACGTGGCAGGAGAAAGCCCCACAACAACACTAATGGCTCACCCTTCAGTGTGTGTGCAAACCTGACGTGGGACCTCGAAACTGCCAGTTGAGCCTTATTCAACAGTTTCTAATACAATTCACTCTCCCACTCTTTAGGAGGTCCATCTCATAATTTCTCCTTTCTCTGCAAATCTCCAACATGTTGTTGTTTTTACTAAGAAAATAGAAACAAAGTAAAAGGTTAACTGCCATGACAATCTACCCCAAAATTTCATTGAACAGACCATGAGAACTCTGGAGTCTAAGTGAAAAGTAGAGAGACAAGTGGGGAAGGTATAGAAAATAAGACAGCATCAGCAACAGACTTTTTCCTCTTTATATCTGTCTTAAAGGCCAGCTCTGGTTTGCTGTGTAGGACACCCCCACCGCCATCCCCACCAGGTCCAGACAACCTGCACACACAGTGATTAATACTCTTCCAAAGTCATGGAGTCTAGACTCCAGTCTTGGTGCCTCTGACCTTACTGCTGCACAAAACTTCCAAATATGGATAATTACCAACTAAATCAAAGACATGAAACTGAAGAGACATAATTTTCCTTATAAAATGGTACAATCAGCTTCTATGGTTTATTTCTTTTAATATATGCAAATGAATGGAGATGTGGGTGTGGTTTAACTTCTGTAAATCTACTTGAACTCCTCTAGGAAAAGATGTAAATAAGTAGAGCTACACGTTCATTGTAAAGTCACAGACATGCTATTATCATCATTAGTAATAATTTAATTTTATTAGCTAATTATTACATTTTGATGCATTCACATGAAGGCAAATTTTGTCTTTCTGCTATCTCTGCCATTAAAACAATAATGCTCTCCTAGATGATAAGAATAATGACTACACCTGTCAAAATAGATTTATATCTTAAGTCTCATGCAGACTCTGCAGCATGCTTTGCCAGGAATATTCATTTGTTCTTTTTCCCTTTTCTTTCTTTTTTTAGGGAAGAAGAGAGAAAGAAGATTTCCACCTCTACTCTTGAGCCTCCCTCTTAAATGATGCTCGGGGCAACAACCCTTCAAAATTAGGTACCAATCAGTATCAATTCCTTTGGTAACCATTGTAATAACATTAACATGATGAACTAATGAGATATTAATGCAGTAGTAATAGACATTTCCATAGGAGTTCCATTGTAATTGAGTAGGTTAATAATCTGCCTTAATCTGTGCTTGGCAAATGTAATGTATGATAAATAGGAAAAGGCAGAATTTTGATGACTTTCAGCTTGTAAGGTGTTTACTTTTTCAAAACAGAAAAAAATACATATCTGTTTTTAAAAGTAAGTGCATAAGTGAACACTGGAGAAAACAGCCCAAAGGGTCATAAACCTTATTCCTTGAGGCATCGCAATGTATTTTATATATTTTACTTTCTAAACAGCAATAGATGTGGGGAATGGATATTTAAGATCTTTATTTGTATTCGATATGCATCTAGCAGTTCATTCATTTATTTGACTTTTAGTCTATCAATATTAAGCAATTATAATTAAAGAAGGCAAAGCCTTGGGAATTCAACAATAGTACAATCAGTGTCACTTTTAAAGGAAAGAAACACCACATACCCATTCCTGGCACAAAGACACACAGATACAGATACACACATCTACACACACACACATAAACACTGTGAAAGAACATTCCAAAGTGAAGTAAGAAATGCTAAGAGAGTCATGCAAAACAGAGTCTGGAGGCTATTGAGGAAGAAAGGCCTATGCACATCTCTTGTTTCAATTTTTGGAATTTTGGAATTCCAATTTTGGAATATCACAGATATCTGACATTGTCCATTGCACCTAGGCCATCTTCTGGAAGATATCATTCTACTGCAGACTGAAATAAAAATAATGTAATCCCCATTAGCTAAATAGCCAATCGTGTATTAGATGGTCAGTTTAACTTTGTCGGCACCAATCATAATGCCTTCAAAGCATGTTATGTAACCTTGTGGTTATTGCCTTTATAAATCTGCACTTCCTGCTTGTAATCTGGGGCACAATCTCAATTTCTAATTTCAGTCCACATTATGTCTTCTGTATTGAATCCCTAAGACCCCAAATAAAGGCTCTAGTTGCTTGACAGCCTCTTCTTCCTGGTTCACAACACATACACACACACACACACACGCGTGCACACATATACGTATACACTCACACACTGAAGAGCTCCTATTATTTGAAAGAAATAAAGAAATAAGGTCAAGAACTTAGAAAGAAATAAAAAGGAATATAGTGATGGAAAAGAAAAAGCAAAAGCAAGATTGAAAAGCCAAGATATTCAGTCTTTCAACTGGATTCAAGAGGATACCTGCAAATAACCCTGGTTTGAACTCTGCTGAAAGAGAAAAGAGTGAAAAGAGCAAGGCCTTTATATGATTATTTATTCCAGCAAACAACAGCACAGGCAACTCAGAGCCTTTCTATTCCCTGAGCTAATATTTGGAAGACACTGTATCTCCAGGGCAAATTCTAAATGTTCCTCTTCTCTCTAAAGAGGAAAGGGGAAAAAATCAGAGGTTTCCATCATTCAAGGATAAAAAGAAAATACTGGTGAAATTCAACATTGAACATTGTACAAGGAAGATAAAAAAATTAAGAGGAAATGTGCTGATAAGCTTTGCTTAGCAAATACAAATGAAGGCTAAGTAAACCCATGTGATTTTTTTTTTTAAGGCAGACCGTTGTTAAATTAACTGGCAGCATTTCAAAATCTCCTTAACTGTGAATGTTGAAGCCAATCCTACTCAAATATTAGCCCCCTCCACATGAGATCTACTTTCTTGGACTGCTCCAAATGGTCTGGTTACGCTCAGCCTGAATACAAAGAGAGAGCCTGTGGATTTGCTAGCTTTCTCTCATCTTCCCCAATTCCATTTCCAGCTGATAATTACAATGGCCCCATTTCCCTACTCCCCTGGGAAGTGTATCTTAGCATGACTCAGCACCAAGAGTCTGCCGGGGCACCATCTAAGGGTGTTCCCTTAGCTCCCTCATCACAGCCAGAGGATGATCAGGGTCTGCCTCTAGCTTCACCCAGCATATTTCATCACTTACAAACATTCTGACCTATCTGTAAATTTGACAACAGTAAGAGTTTTCAACTCTTAAGTCTTCAGGGGAATTAAACAGGCAGAACAGGTAGGAGAAAGATCATCATCACGGATTCAGAAAGGGCTATTTTCAAATCCAAAACTCAGAATTCAAAATTCTGTTTTCAAATTCAAATTTTCTTCTCTTAATATTTTATGTTACTTCATCTCTCTGCATTTCAGCTTCCTCATATATAAAAATATCAGTATTAGATGCATCAAACTGCATAACAGAGTAACACAGACTGGGTGGCCTAAACAACAAGTTTGTTTCCTCACAGTTCTCTAGGCTAGAATTGCAAGAGCAAGGTGCTGGCAGGGTTGGTTTCTATTGAAACCTGTCTTCCTGGCTTCTAGGTGGCCGCTTTCTTGCAATATCCTCACATGGTTATGCATGCACACAGACAGAGAAAGTCCCTGGTGACTCGACTCTTCTCTTCTCTTCTCCTCTCTTCTCTTTTCTCTTCTCTTCTTATAAGCACATCAGTCCTGGCATGCCTGTGTAGCTCAGTCAGTTAAGTTTCTGACTCTTGATTTTGGCTCAGGTCATGGGATTGAGCCCCGTGTCAGGCTCAATGTGCAGCAGGGAGTCTGCTTCTCTCCCTCTGAACCCCACCCCCCACCACCAATGCATTCTCTCTCCCTCTTTCAAAATAAGTAAATAAATGAATCTTTTATTAGTCCTATCAGGTTGGGGCCCTACCCTTATGATATCATGTAACCTTTATTACCTCCATAAAGGTCCTGTCTCTAAATATAGTTACATTTAGAGTTAGTGATTCCACATATGGATTTGAGGAAAACACAATTCAGTCCCCTGTAACATCCACTTGGCCAGAGTTTTCATACTATATGATGGAAACTCTTGCCCATGTACACAGAAGGTAAGAGGAAACAGAGAAGGCCAAATTAAAGCAGCATTGTTTCAGGAACATGTCTGTGAAGAAGGAGGATAAAACTTGGCTCATATATTTTCTCTGGCCCTTATTAGCAAAGAGTCTGTATTTATGATATACCTAAATAATTAATGATTTTTTTCTTCTCTTCTATTAGGAAACACTGGCATCACCATAGCCCCTATGGCCAGAATATACAGAATTCTAATTTCTGTCTCTGCCATTGACAGATATAGTCATTCTGAATATTACAATTTCCCTCTGTTTTTCGAGGAAATCAAATATTGCATAATAAACTGCACTGCAAACAAAATGTTGTTATACTTCTCAACAATTATAAATAACCAGATCAACCTTAATCAAATTGGGAGAAACATTTAGAGTCTACTGAGACCATTAGCTGTGGGGTAAGGTAAACAGAATAAATAGAACACTCTTAATGAAAGACACAGACCCTTGTTAGCTCTGCCCATACCCTCTTCTGAAGAGACCCAATGGTGTACAACACCCGGGATCCCTCAGGTGACTGGACCCAGGGTAGTTACCTAACCCAAAGCTTGCCTAACTCTACATTAGTCATGGAAAGGACACAGTTTCCATATCTCCCCAGCAACAGGGCTTGTAAGGCCCCTCTACTAGCTCTATTTCCTTACAGACCTCATGAAACCTCATAACAACCCATTCTCCTTTCTTGGACTGGCTTTATTGAGTTTCTTTTTCTGCATTCAAGGAAACCATCACTATCAATTTTGAGTCTAGGATGGCAGCTTCTCTGTGACTCATTACCATCAAATCTGGCAAAACACTCCAAAGCCTGTATGTCTCTCGATCCAGTGGCTCCTGAAGGACTTTTTGTTGGTATTTTGTTTATTGGATGCTTGTATCTGATTTTATTATTGTTATTCCATATTTCAATGAATGTGGAGACTGTCAGTACTGAATCACCATAACAGGTCATTTCTATTGGCGAAGAATCTGTCTTGGCATGTGCAGATGAATTCACCTATAAATATTAAAACTTATCTTGAGCTAAAGAAAAATACTGGTTAATATTTCCCAGTAGAAAAAGAGAATCAACAGATGAGTTTTCAAATCAAGATCTTAACCTTCATTGTGAAATTTATTCAAGAGATTCGAAATGCAAAAGAGGAAAAAGCCCAGAGCTAGGAATCAAGAGACCTAGACATTGGTGTCAAATCTCCCTCTAACTTGGCTCCATGACCTTGCATACTTGTTCACCAGAACTTGCAGGTTCCTTTCCTTTCTGAGGATAACAACACTTTCCCAACCTGACAGAATTGTTACAGGAAGTCAGTGGGTCGGAGTGATGGAATGGTTAAAATGGAACATCAACAGTATGTTTTAAAAAATAATATATTATTGGGTGCCTGGGTGGCTCAGTTGGTTAAGCAACTACCTTTGGCTTGGGTCGTGATCCTGGAGTCCAGGGATCGAGTCCCCCATCAGGTTCCCTTCTCAGCAGGGGGGGTCTGCTTCTCCCTGTGACCCTCCACTTCTTGTGCTTTCTCTCTCTCTCAAATAAATAAAATCTTGAAAAAAATAATGTATTATTTACTGGCATAGATATTATTATTTGCCAGTTTAATATATTATTTACTGGTATAAAATCCTGCCTTGATTATTATAAAGTATGATTATACTTCCATTTTTTTTTTTAAGATTTTATTTGTTTATTTGACAGAGAGAGAGATCACAAGTAGGCAGAGAGGCAGGCAGAGAGAGAGGAGGAAGCAGGCTCCCCGCTGAGCAGAGAGCCTGATGCAGGACTCAATCCCAGGACCCCGAGATCAGGACCTGAGCCGAAGGCAGAGGCCTCAACCCACTGAACCACCCAGGCGCTTCTATACTTCCATTTTGAAATATAAAATTATTCCATAAAATATACAGAAATGTCCTTTTATCTAACAAGTCCCTACTTTGACATGCAAAATCTACTTATGAGAACCCACACGTCTTCTTGTACCTCCCCAGCTCAGGCCTGACTTGGAAAGGAGTTGGGCTTGACATGGGCATGATGGCTGACATCAATTTTCCTTCCTCATCCACACCTCTCTTTCCTTCCTCATCCACACCACACGCTTCCATTCTTCCTATTTCAATCCTAAGCATCATGAGGACAGCAAGTAAATCTTCTTTTGCATTTTGCATTATATGCTCAGTGCCTCAAAAATACTGTGTGCTGTAAATACTGCTAAACAGTTTTCAAATAAACTTCCCTGCAAACTATCCCTTCTTGTAAAGAAACTGTTACAACACAAACTTTCTCATTCCCTCATTTTAAGAATCCTCATACTACCTTTTAACAAACATATATATTACTCCTCCAACTTGATTTAAATTGTTTAGGTCATGATGTTTGTCTTCACCTTTTTATATTTTTTCCACTACATTTAATGCAGTAGGAACATAGTAAATACTGGTTGACTAGTTGAATAATAACTTGAATATTTAATGAAACTGACAATTTGTTTTTTAAAAAAAGGTCAAATCAGTTGTGTGATGAGTTGACTGACGCCTCAATCTTTTAACACATAAACACTTCATTTTTAAGGAGCAGTGATTTGAACCAATATACCCAAAGAGTCAAAGATTTTTAATTCTTAGCCTTCTTATTAATATGTTACACTATTTTATTAACTACTCTGTCTTCAAAGTCTACTTCGTTTTAATAAGGAAAGGACAAAAGAAAAATATGTAAGAGACATCTTTAGGAAAAAAGGAAGGAATTAACATTAAGGTTTTCTAGTTTGAAAATATTAAAAAGCATTCCAAAATAAAACAAGTCAGCATTCTCAATACTGGAAAATGACAGTGACTAAAAGTCTTTCCGCCTGATGAACACTGTCCTCTGTCCCTATCCCTAGTGCTGGGTAACTCAGAGATATAATTTATGATGGATTCACAAACAAAATGGTCAATGGTTCAGCACAAACCAAACATGAGCAGACACATTTCTAAACCCAACCGTCATGCTGCTTACACAATCTGTTGATCCATTGAACAAATATATGTTGAAAGATTAAGCAGGAGTTGACTGCCATTCAGGAAGATAAATGTAGAGTAGACTCATTTTCCGCCTGACTTAATGCTTAAGGATTTGTATTAGAAGGTTGTTGGGAAGGGGGATGTCTGTGGGGGATGGGAGGAAAGGAAATTCCAGTCACCCAGATCTTTAGAATGAGATTATCTCACCAAGGACCTCACACAGAGGCCTTTGCCAGCCATCTTTCATATCCGGGACCTTCCTTTCCCCTTATTCTTTTATTGTAGGGGAAAAAAATTCAAGGAAATAAACAAGTGCTTCAGGAGCACTTGCCTTGGCTATTCAGGCCTTGTTGATGGAACGATAGGAGACAGAATGTCTTATACAGTACAGTTTGAGATTTAAAAGGGGAAAAAAGAGTCAGGCTGTCATAAAAGCACATTATTATCCAGCTGTCTCATAAAAGGGCTGTGAGCCATTAAGCTATAGAGAGAACTGAAAGCCTGAAGCTAGAAACTCAGTGTTCCCGCTGTTGAAGCCAGTGCCATCCCCAAGCAGAAAGCTCGGACAGCCTTGATTCAGCTCATACTTGTTGACACCTTCCTCAATTGAGGTATGAGGCCAGTCTTCTGGAGTTGCATTTGTCCAGCTTTGCTGGGCTGAAAAAGACAGCCCTTCACTGCTGTTGATCCTGCTATAAATGTTTGAGTTTCACAAGAGAGCATTGTTAAAAAGAACTAAAAGAAAGAGAGGAGAGGGAGAAAAGAGAGAGGAAGAATAGAAGGAGGGAAGGAAGGGAAGGAGGAAAAATGAGAACAAAAGAGAAAGGACAGCCAATTTTAAAACATAAGTAGAATTTCCTTGACGTTTAAACCAGGGACATGTCTATAATACAGTAATAAAATCATGCTGCTTCTTTGTTCAGCAAGCTGTGAACAACTTTCAGAGACATCCAACAATTCTGGCCTGGTCAGGAACGCATTCAAAAAGAAACCTACTAAGCTCTGCAGAAAAAGACAGATCTTGACCTACTGAAGTACATGTGCCAATAAACACACTGGAAAGCAATTCACTCCAATTCATCATTCACTGAATATCCATATGGGTGGTGGCATAGGAGGAGGAACCACAAGCTTACAAAACACCTGACTCTTGTCCTTGCAAAGTACATGTGCCAACCACGACCATGTGGACATGTGCAGAATGGTACCATGAGATCCAGGGAAAGGTATGTTTACTTTTATATTGAAGAATAAGTTGATTCTTTTAAACTGGGGCAAAAAATTAGGCAGGTGCTAGATTTAAACAGTGCTGTGAAAAAGTAAAGGGAGATGACCATGGACAATTGCAAATATACAGGGTGGACATGAAGGCCAAAGAAAAGCAGTATTCATATTAGTCTAAGAACATCTATATCAGCCAAGCAAAGTGATGAGTTTGGAAAGCAAAGGGGTGTTGGGTAAAAATGACTGGTGATAGGTCCTGAAGTTATTTTTAGTCAGTCATGAGCCCTTGTTTTTCATTTTCAAATGCTTCTAGTAGAGGATGGAAAATTGCTAAAATATAAATGTATGCACATAATTCTCTAAGCCATACTTTTTTGGGTTCTTGCTCTCTTTAACTTTTAATTTTTTTCCTTCCCATCTGATTTCCTACCCTGACTCATCACAACCCCCAAGTTGAAGATATTAATGACCAACATATCTCTCACCCACTGTTTTAGTTTCTCATTTTAGCTGTTTTATTTTACTTGGAAATTCTGCTGGGATTTAAAATGATGCCACACAACAGGTGAGTTTGGACCACTCCTTCAACATAAGAGCCCCATTTTCTCTTTGGTGCCACTGTTACTGGCTTCATCGTTCGCGAGCTCTTCACTTCTAAGTAAAATCAACCATCTAATAGCACTAAGTCTCAGTCAACGAGTTTTAACTTTCGGACCTGTGAGTCTGCAGTCCATTTTATTCCATTTGTTTATTTTAACTAAATGTCACCGACTTTGAACTGTTTAATCTGAAGCATCTGATCTCTCCTGTTCTTGGATGGCTAGAATTTGGCAAGCCAAAATGTTAACTACAAGAAATAAAAGAAGAAACACTGAAACTAATGAATTCACTGGAAATGGTTAGCAGTCTAAAGAAAATATGACCATCTGGGTTAAGTTACTGTAGGTTATGGATTGGGCTTTCTGTTTGGTTTGGCTTGGAGTGGAGGGAAGTTTTCCCTCCTATCACCCTTCTACACTTAGGTCTAGAAGCTCAGTGTCAGTATTATTCTGTGAGGGGCTTTAGGTCTTCTGCAAGCCTGTACTATTAGACAAGAAAATCTATAGGAATCTTGCACATGAGGGGAATTAGAAGGCTTTCTCACATGAAGGCTTTCATATATTCACACAGCTTCCTGAACTTTGCCCTGGAGTGCACAGGGAACAGAGTGTATGGTCTACTTTCACTAGATTCAGGCACCTTAGGTTCAGGTGAGCAACTCTGTCTTAAACTACCTACCCAGGTTGAGTATGAGCTAGCTAAAGGCAAAGCACAATCTCAGAGAGTCTTTTCACCTAACAAGGGCAAGGACTAGTGATGTGTGGCTATCCCAGGGAAGAGAACAGGATGAATGTGGGCCCAACCCTACTCTAGCAGGAGGTAATACTGGCCTGGATGCTCCTCAATAAAGGAGTACAGAAAAATAAATGTCATTGGGAGATTTCAAGGAGAGGAAAAGTTAATGATTCTGCCACAAAATTCTATCTGGATTGAAAAAATAATTCTGTCTTTATCCCCTACACCAAGGAGAAATTCTTACAGAACAGTAAAAAACTAATGGTGGCCAAAGCTAATGGAGTGTTTTAAAAAGTATTTTATTCTTTCTCAATGAAGCTCCCCATAAATGATTACATTTTCAGAAGAAGCTGAAAATTATTTTGCCAAAATTAAAAGCATAGTTAGAAATTCTGCTCCAAATACAATGGTCTGCTGGATTTGAAATATTGCTCCAGAGACAAGCCACATGGCGCTAGAGAATACCTGAATCAGCAAAAGGTGGGGAGGACCATGAAGACAGTATTTATTATGTCTTGAGATGACTCCATAGGTCACTGCTGATTTCTGTTTACACTGCACTGACCTTTCACACTCCAGAGCAGTTTGTTCAGCTGTGATCTACAACCAAGAGCACATGCAATATGTCATCTATGGGGCCCTGGGTGAGCCAACCAGTATACCCAAGAAAAGAGGCAGTACACGGACCAAGAAATGTCTATCAGTCTGCAGTTCTTTGAATTGTCTGTTTTCTCATTTTGTACTCTAGTACTAACAAAAATTTACATGTCTTGGGATACTAGAGGAAAGCATGATCCGAACAGATTGGATTTTAACAAAGTGATTATTTCCACTTTACGATATGGTAACTACAAAATGAGTCTGTAGAAACAATCCTATCTCTAGGTCATTATTTCACCTATCTCAATTAGGATATGTTGGGTACTGGAATGCAACATAATACTTTTTGTAATGGTCTATGCCAACTCTTTTGCAAAGGATTATTTGAGGTCACCAAGCTCTGATTGTAAAGAAACCAAAGAAACCTCTTCTATCCAAAGAAACCTCTTCTATCCTTTGAGACTAATGTCTGTTTTCTGGCTCATTGGGAGTCTGTTTCTTGAATTTGGAGCTCCTTGATCATTTTATCCAGCCATTCAAAAGGAGAAGATTCCTCCTCTTCTTCCTGGATGTGACTGCTTAACTCCACTGCTACAGGAAAAATGTTTTGCGATTATTTCAAGGCTCAAAAAAAAGGTCTCATATGTATGTAACATAAGTGATAATAATATAAGTGTTTGTTTCCCAGACAGAACTCCAGTTCCAGGGACTGAACTACTTTGGTCACTACTCCTGACCTACAGTATTAGCTCATGTGTGGGGGGGTCTCTCAAAGAGGAACTCTCATATACAGATGACCCTTAATGATGGCATCCTCTAGAAAACCTTCCACATACTCTGTGTTCCCTTAGCATGGTGTACTTGCCTCACAACAGCAGTCCACACTACACCCTCACCCCACATCACTGGCTATTTGAGGGCAGGACCTTATTCATCCATACAGCATCAGTTTTGAGCACAGTACCTAACACATAGTAGGCAATCAATAAATGTGAAAGTAAATAGTGTTTCTTTTACTTCTTAAAATCTATTGCTACCTTGGGCTCTGAAGCCATGGATTCCTTTTAAAAAGGAGATGGATTAAGAAAGAAAAAAAGAGAAGGACAGGGAGAGGGAAGAGAAGAAGAAGGAAAGAATGAGAGAGAAGGAAATAAAACAAAATAAAAGATTAAAATAAAGGAATAAAAGAAAGGAAGAATGAAATGAAGGGAAACCCATAGCTCTGTGCCCTACCTAAGGAATGCAGGCATAATAAAAGAAGTAATGTAGATGACTATAAAGTAATTAAGTAAGCATTATTTTTTGAAGATGAAAACAAACAGAATTTAGAAACTGTTTCCAGCAACATAGCAAACTCATCCCTCTAAGCAGAGCTAAAATGCTGAATAAATATTTAAAATGTCATTTGAATGCATGGCTTGGCTAGCAGGAAAATATAAGGGTGGACTGGAGGCCAGAGTTGAAAAGTGTGAATCTAGAAAGGTAATAAGCAAGTTAGTAAAGAAAAAACATGTCTTAGGATTATCTAAAAATCCTCAAAGGCCTATAACTTAGGGGCGCCTGGGTGGTGCAGTAGGTTAAGCATCCAGTTCTTGATTTCCACTCAGGTAATGATCTCAGGGTCGTGAGACTGAGCCTCCCAGCAGGATCCACTTTCAGCACAGAGTCTGCATAAGATTCTCTCCCTCTCTCTCTGCCCCTCCCCACCACTGATATGCTATCACTAAAATAAATAAATAAAATCTTAAAAAAAAAAAAAAAAAAAAAGAGGTCAGACTTATTTATAACTCATTTTGCCCAGGGCTGTACCCCAGCTCTCCTACGAGAACAGGTCAGATTGAATGAAACACTTTATAAAGTTCCCCCCTTCACACACCACACTCTCCTGCCCACCCAAATACACATACTCCAGGGCAGAGGAAAAAACATCCATAAACTTTACAGAGAGAGATGGTGGACATATATGCCTCATTGAGCTTTGGCTTTGGATTTAGATAAAGTAGAAAAAAATTATACCATGAGAATTTCTAACCAGAAATCCCATTTACTTGGGTCTGAGAGAGTAATTCCTTCTGTCCATGTGACTCCAAAGAAATTACACATGGAAAAAAAATTCCTTTAAGTGGTCCAGCCATCACATTCACAAGCCATGAATGAAAGAGGAAAAAAGGAGAAAGACATACCACTTCCATTTCCCAGAAGCTGTACATACCAATTCTGGCCACAATTTACTCATAATGACCTTACCTAGCTGCAAATGCCATCTTTATTCTGGGTTCCAGGATTCGACTGATAAAGTGAAATGGAAGAATAAATACTGCGAGGAAGCTCTGTCTTTACTTCCAAATACTGAGATGACCTCCAAGAGAGAATCAAGGTAATTCTTGTTCCTCAGACATCTTTCCAGTTACTGATAGAAATTTTGAGTTTTAGGGGCGCCTGGGTGGCTCAGTCGTTAAGCGTCTGCCTTCGGCTCAGGTCATGATCCCAGGGTCCTGGGATCGAGCCCCGCATCAGGCTCTCTGCTCAGCAGGAAGCCTGCTTCTCCTGCTACCATTCCCTCTGCTTGTGTTCCCTCTCTCGCTGTGTTTCTCACTGTCAAATAAATAAAATCTTTAAAAAAAAAAAAAAAAAAGAAATTTTGAGTTTTACTGTGAAAAAAATCAATTTTCTCTTTAAATTTTCATTAAAAATATAATGAGATAAAAATATATATTTGAAATTGGTAATCAATTTCCTAAATAATAAGAAAAGGGGAAGAAGAATCCAAGAACAACAAGTTATATAGAACAATTAGAGTTCTTTTTCTGGGGGAAATTGGAAGTTTCTAGGATAGATGAAACTGACCAGAATTGAAGCAGGCTTATTGTTTCTTTTCTCTTTCATTTTTCTCCTTCTAACACAAATTTCCTCAAAAGAGCATAGTGGCAAAGCACCCCTGCAGAGGTAGAAAAACAGGGAAGTAACTGAATGGTTTCTTTTTGATGAATGAAGCATAGGAAATTGCCATCTTAAATTTTGAAAAGGTTTAAAAGGAGAGATTTTTCTATTCTAAGATAGCATCTTTAAACAAAACAAAACAAAACAAAAACAGTGAGACGCCTGAGTGGCTCAGTCAGTTAAGTTTCTGCCGTCCTGCCTTCAGCTCAGGTCATGATCCCAGGATCCTGTGAGCCCTGCATCTGGGACCCCGCTCAGCGGGAAGCCTGCTTCTCCCTCTCCCTCTACCTGCTACTTCCCTGCTTGTGCACACACACTCTCTCTCTCTCTCCTGTCAAATAAATAAATAAAATCTTAAAAAAAAAAAAAAAAAACAGCAAATCCACAGCTAATGTTACTAAATGTTCTTTGCAGAAGGAAGTGTAAGTTTCTCTCTATAAGATTAGCTTTATATCAAAACAAAAATAACAATACCAAATCTGAAAATCCACAACAGAAGCATATGCAATTTCCCAGATATAAGAGGAATATTTTATTTTTTGTGTGGTGTCTCCAACTAATCAACCAAAAATAAATAAATAAATAGCACTTACTGTTGTGCAAATATCAAAATAGCAGTGACTAGTGGGTATAATTATTCTGGCTAAGTTAAAGAGAAAACTGTTAAGGGCTAGTTTCAGGATACAAAGAGGACAGTCTCACATTCTCTTGCACACTAAAACATACATCTATACCATATACATTTGTTGAGCTGCAACAACCATTTATATCAGCACAAAAGATCTCCAAATGATTCAGCTCTATAATCTTAATTTTCAGTATCTCTACTTAGTCCCTGCACATGGAGAGCAATAAACTTACAATAATCTAGTGCCACAAGACAGAAGAAAACAAAATGGCTCTGCAAAAAAGTGAGTGCTGCTAAAGAACCGACATTTTGTCATCTAGCTTTTTTAACAAATATAGATCTGGTAAATATTTTCCTTATAGCAGGTCATTCAGCAATCCTCTTCATTCATCTTCATCCTTCCCTTTCTAATTCTGGAACTCCCTGGGTCCAGGACAGGAAGACACCAAAATGCAGAATCTACCCAATGACTTTAACTCTCTGAAACACTGGGGTTACGAAAAATATTAAAGATATTTACTTGAGTCACAATTTGGTATGAGTGTATTTTGTAGGATTGTTTTGGGGTTCAATGTAACATAGATCCACATAAAAAAGCTTAACCAAATAGAGCTTAATTTTTCTCTTGTAACATGTGGAGGAGTAGGCCATCCTACTCCTACTAATTCTATCTTTTCACGCGCCCATCTTTAGGCTTTCATCCTCATGGTCTCAATATGGCAGCTATACCTGCAGGCACATTTCAGACATGCAGAAGACACAAGCGACAAAGAGGAAAATGAACTGTCTATATCAAGAAGCAAAACTTTCCGAGCTATCCCTAATAGAATTCAACTTAGGTCTTGCTGGACAAAATTGAAGGAAAAGCTGCAGGAAAGGCTAGACAATGGGTTATTTTCACTAGACATATTACCACATCAAACAAATCAAGGTCCTAAATAGGAAAGATATGAAAAATCGTATAGATATTTAATGCCAAAATTCTGGAATTTCAATCCTTGGAAAAACAAAGCTTCTTAGAGGAAAGTGTAGTATCATATTCACTTTTTGCTCTCCAAGTGCTGAAACATAGCATATAGTCATTCAGTAACTATTTCTTGAGTTCCTATTACATGCCAGGTGCTGCCTTAGGTGCTTGGGATACACCGAGATAAAAAATTCTTGTCTCCTTAGATCTCACCTTTTAGTAGGCAGAGACAAATAATAAACTATAGTCTCAATAAATAAATACATTTTATAATTCATTCATAGGTGATAAATTCTATGGAAAAAAGGTATAGCTGAGTAAGGAGAATTTGGAGTGGAAGGTTGAATGGATGGGTTATAACAAAAATAAACAATAATTGTGTATTAATTTGCCCTTCTTTTTACCTCAGACCCTTCTAATTTCTGGAACATATAGTGTGTTTTATCTTAGGGAAAAAAAAACAGTTCATTATTTTTTCAACTCATTCTTGAAAGGGCTGAATCCAGCTGCTGTTATTTACACAAGAAATGTCAATGATTGTGTCAGGTAGTGTGTTAGCCTAGACATTGCTTCACACGGGGGAACTTTCTGCAATTTACTTAAAGGGTCTAATTCCACAAGGAAAAAGGAAAATTCTGAGGAAAAAAAGAGCAATCAACAAAGAGAAAATGCTCTCTTGACCTGGTGCCTTTTGAGTGTCAGAAGCATGGTCTTTCTGGGGAATGTGGCTTTTCAGTCGGCACAAGGCAACTGAACTCTCTTCTGCTTTAAATCATAAAAATAAGAACTACACACAGACACACAGACACAGACACACAGACACAGACACACACACACACACACACACACACACTTACATTTCAGAGTTAAAAAAAAATTCCAAAATCAACATCTCCCAAGAGATTGGAGTTTGATTGATTTTATTTAAAGTCTGGGTGGGTTTCTGACCACTAAATATTTGCTTAATTATCCCAGCAATGAAGAGTGATGCTCTCATTAGCAGGGGTTAGAAGCCCATCTGTGTTCTCTGTCAGTTTTTTGTACAGGATTGTAAACCTGCAAATTGCATATACAGTTGGGGAGTTGGAAAATTGTAATTGCAGCTCTGATATTCATTAAGCCGTGAACTTGGGTAAAGCAATTTTTTCCCTGGGCCTTGGCCTATTTGTGCATAAATTGTAGCTAATAGTACTCCACTACAATACACGGTTTCAATATTTTAATGTTAAGCCAAAAAGTCTTGTCTTGTGAACTACTCGTTGGCAAAAACACTGGTGCTCTCCCAGATCCTAAAGCTGAGGTTATTACACAGAATCCAAAGAAATTACAGCACAGTTAGAAAGCAAGAGGAATCTTATCACTTTGGAATTTGCAAGCACAGAAATCACAAATATGCCATGTCCCCTGTCCCTGAAGAAAACTGAAAGTGATTGCTTCTCCAGAAGGATGTGAAATACTGTGAGATGAATTTCACAAGTGTTTAGGGAAATGACCAAACCAAAGTCATTTGATAGTTACTCTCAACAGGGGCAAATCCAGATTTTGCAGGCCTGAAGCTTTTACATTTTTGTCAGAGAGTGAGAAGAGCTCTCTAGTAAAAGGAATACTTACTGAATATTTCTTTAGAATGAAAAAAAGTCACAACACATAATAATTTTTTTAAATGGAAAATATCACAAAAGTCACAAGATGTATAAAAAACTAACAATTGTAACTTCCTGATGCACCGCCCTAATAATTTTCCCTACAATTTTTGTCTGCATCCTTGACCATCTCTTCACATAACAACAATTTTGAAAAGCATTTTCAGAGGCAGATTTACCATGAAGCAGATGAAGCTTCAGCTTCAGGGCCCCTCACTCCCATGGGTCCCTTGCAAGGCCCTATACCAATTTTGTATTTTCTTCAATTCCCATCACAAAAGAAAAAAAATTATGGTGTTTTTATAACTGTGTATGTTACATTATCAGACTATATTCCTGAGAGGAAAGAACTTTCATTTACTAGGCTTCGATGAGAACCAAATTTTCTTCTAAGAACTGAGGATTGGACAAATTTTCTCTATCAGTTTCTGACTCTGTATATTTCGAATTTTGTTTTTCCTCCACTACTCACACTCTTACAGTGCTGGGCTATGGAACACATTCATAGTGCAAAACCACTCCTTCCTCACACCTTCATGGCACAACGCCAGGTCAACTAGCACAATGGGCAGTAGGAACATTCCAGGAAGCCATCCCCACAGCGGGACATCTAGCCGAATTCTCATTCTAAATTAACATTCTCTATGAAATTCTAAAAGTGACTAGGAAGTATGTAATTACATCTCACCAAACCCAATGTATCCCCAACTCAATTTCCTCTTAGGTAGATTCTCAACACATATGACCATCATAATACCACCCTATGCAAGAGAAAGAATAGTGGAAGGAAAGTTGGAATGGAAAGAAACCGTGATCTTGGAGAGAGGTAAGATGGCAGAAGAGCAGGGGACTTCGTTTCATCTGGTCCCTTGAATTTATCTATCAAAGCATTCTGAACACCCATCAACTCAGCGTGAGATGTAAGAATGAGACCATGATCTTAAATAATATGTTTCAAATGTTTTACTTTTACAAATTTTACACATATGATCTTGCAAGTGAGTGGCCCTGAGTTAAAACAACATTCACTTAATGGTAAATCTTTACTGATTCTGAGTCCTGAGGGCTCCACTCATGTTCCCAAAATGGGGACGATTCCTCAGAGGAAGTAAATGGCTATACACGTGTATAATATCCTGAGCTTCAGAACAGCATTTTGGCACTTCTACTTCATTTTAATCTGGAGATGTGAATTCTGGTTTGGATTTCAGAGGACACAAATGATTCCCTCAACTGTGGTTCACTCATCTATCAAGTCACCCAAAAAAATATATATGAAATTCTTATCATCAAAAGACTATGCTAAAGGCTGTAGCTGATGGAAAAATAAGTAAGCCACAGTTCCTGCCCTTAAAGGATCTAGAATCTAGTGGAAAAGAAAAAAAAATACATAATGCAAGGCAGACTGCACTAAAAGAACAAAGGAAGGAGATGTTCAAATTAGAGTCCAAGATGGACTCCGAGATCATTCAGCTGAATAATTTTATAACCTCTGATTCTCTCCGAGTCTCAGTTTCCCCATCTATAAAATGCAGGTAGTAATATTCATCTCACAAGACTAACATTAAGGATTAAAGGAGATAAAATTATACAAAATCGCCTAAATTTAAGGCTTTCTGTAAATATCATTCCCTCGAAGCAAAAGCAATCTTATTCTTTCATATATCTGCTTTTGTTCTAATGCTCAATAAATCTTTGTTGAAAGTAGAACAGCAAATAACCAGGTGAATGAAATAAAAATATAAGAAGAGATGTGAGGACTTCCCAGGGAATATCTGATCTCACCCAAGACTTAAAGGTTGTTTTGAACATGGTGAAGAGATAACAAGAATGCATCAGACAGGAGTCTTTCAATGACAAATGACAAACTCAAACTGGCTTCATCAAAAAAGAGGGAACAGTTGGCTCATGAAACTGAGAAGACCAGGGGCAAATTTGGCCCCAGGCTGGCAGAACACTGGTATCCAAACAATATTCTCAGAACCAGACTCTTTCCATTGCTCAGCTTTGCTTTTCCTCATGTTGGCTTTATTCTCAGGCAAGCTCTTCCCATACCATAGCCCATGGTCATCTTCAGCTCCAGGCTTGTTTACATGGACTCAAATCTGCAATCTCTGTGGAAAGTGTCTCAAATTTGGAATATGCTAATGAAGATGGTTGGAGGGATGGCACACCTCCATGGAGGCATTCCACCCAACCTGAATTTTGGACACTGAGAATGGGGAATGGATAGATCCTTAAAAACATCCAGCAGCTTAAACAGAAGGGGGAAAGAATTGCTGTGGAATTCTCCTACAAAGGACATTTCAGGTAGAGAAGAAAACAAGAGCAAAACCTCAAATGTTTACTGAGTACACACTGCCCTGGTGTCTGGGAGGACAGAGAGGTGAGAAGGATGTGATTGTGGCCTCAAGTAGGGGAGGTAAGGCATGTCTAAAAAATAAACAACCATAATCCAAGATAGGAAGTGAGTAAAGCCCTAAAAAGGCAGATAAATATCATTCATTCAGAGAAGGCAGAGAGAGATCTCTTTTAAGTAGAAGGACTGGAAAACTTTCAGAAAAGACCTGGTACCTGAATCTGATTTTGAAGGAGCCTGTAGGAAAATGGTATTCATAAATCTTCTCAGAATCAGCCCTGGCACTGGCTTTGGAACTATGGACATCAGAACATCCAGTCATTTCTCATGGTCAAAGATTAGAGTGGAAACAAAGGCAGATAAGAAAGGTTACAGGGTGGTTTGTATTGTGGCAAGAGTTATACTGCCTGGGCTAAAAATCTCCATTTTTTTTTTTTTTAAAGATTTTATTTATTTATTTGACAGAGAGAGAGAGAGAGATCACAAGCAAGCAGAGAGAGAGGGGGAAGCAGGCTCCCCGCTGAGCAGAGAGCCCGATGTGGGGCTCGATCCCAGGACCCTGAGATCATGACCTGAGCTGAAGGCAGAGGCTTTAACCCACTGAGCCACCCAGGTGCCCCTAAAAATCTCCATTTTAAAATTTTAAGTAATTATATGTTTTGTATTTGTCCCTTTATTCATCAATTTAACTAGAGGTTTTTCTTTTATTGAGGTAAAGTTCACATAACATAAAAGCAAGCATTTTAAAGTGTACAATTCAGTGGCATTTAGTACATTCACAGTTGTTCAATCATTACCTCTGTCTAGTTCCAAAATATCCTCATCTCCCTAAAAGGAAAACCCATACCCATTAAACAGTCACTCCCCATTACCCCATCCCCCACATCCCCTAGCCTCTGGCAACCACTCATCTGCTTTCTGTCTCTATGGGTTTCCCCGTTTCTGAATACTTTGGGTAAATGAAATTATATAATATGTGACTTTTTGTCTGGCTTTTTACTTAACACAGTATTTTCAAGGTTAACTGGACCTCTTTTGATATTCCTTCCCATAGTCTATATCATGGGACTATAAATATCAACTAAGTTCTACTGCCTGGCAGCTCTCTTGAAATGGATCTTTTACCACAAAATGTCCACCCATGCTGGTAATCAGCATGCCCCCAGGAGTCATATCTTAAGAAGTTCTTTTGGCTCTTCTGTAGACATAAGCAAGTCTTGACGTATAACAATTGCAAATGAGCTGGTTACATGTTGGATGCCTGCAGACTCCAAAACATATTCTTTAGCCATACAGCACCCCTTCTTCAAGGACAGTCAAGAAGCCCAAGAAGTAGGCAGAAAGCAGGGTGGCAGCTCAGACTTCAATCCTATCCCCCAATCTTTTTACCCTTTTTTCTTTTTACCCTTTATCACAAAATTTAACACCTCAAAGGTTCTTAGAGAACATCCAGCTTTTTACATAATGAAACTGAGGCACTACAAGCTTAAAAAAAGATCACATAGGCAGAGAGTATCAGAGCTCATATAAAAGCTCAGAAATTCATAAGCTAAATTCAGTGTTCTCAGATATGACATGGTGTCTAGTACTTTTCTCTCTAGAAGCAAGCACCAAGTGTAAGAAAGAAGCAAATCTAAAGAAAACCTCTCAGCTCTGGGAAAGCTAAAAGGAGTCCCATCTAGCTATTTTTTAATTTGTCCAAATAATAAATGAGGTAACACTGTCCTTCACAAAGGAAGGGAAGCTGGTGTATGTGCATCCCACCCTCTCATTTAGGATTTGCTCCCCAGAGCACTAAAAGTGAATGACCCAGTATTGGGGGAGAGGGTAGGATTAGGGGACAATGTTTAGAATTCAAAGGCAATGAAGGCATCTTACTCATTCAGGAGCAGCTAAAATGCTGTTCTCCCTCTCTGAAAAAATCGCTTGTAAATGGGAGCTAAGATCCTTCTAGGTAGAAATGCAAGCCTGTAAATACCATGTCAGGATCTTCATTTTTTTTTGTAACATAAAGTTAATGATGCTTAAAATATGCACAATATGTACCCCTGTGGAACACTGAATTATCTTGATGTCTGCACTTCAGGGATGGTCTATAAAGAAAATAATTCAGAAGTGAGTAGGCATAGCTGGTACTGTAAAACGCAATTAGAGGAAGGGGCGGGGAAGCCCCAGATGCATATGCAGCCCAACTGAGGGGGAAACAACACAATGTTCCAAGGTGCTCATCTTTGTTTTTTAATCTCATCTTTGAAAGATTTGCTTCCTGAATTTTTGCCTGAGAGATTTGTGAGCATTTCCTTGGGACAATTTACTTCTTTCTTTTTACCTTCGGGAAAAGGTGCTTTCAAAAACAAGCCAACTGGACCGTTTTCTCCCTGCAGAGCCACAACACTCAAACCCTCTGCACCTAAAACAAACAAATAAACCAAAAAAAAAAAAAAAAAAAAATCTCCTCACTAATATTTAGGCTTTCAAAGGCAGGTTGGCTTCGAGCCTCACTAGGATAATCATTTGCACCTTCCTTCAGCCACACATAATACAGTCTTTATTCAGCAAATAGCAAAGTCGTTTCCCAGCAAGTCAAAGGTCACTTTTTGCTGTATTAATAGCTGCTCTGGGAGGGTCAGTGTTGTGCTATCCTACATTTTTTCCAGGGCCTGGAGATGCAATTTCCTACAATCTGCAGGCAATTTCCTACCAATTTTCTTGGGGAGCTAATAGGCTGTGACAGGAGATGGAGCTAGCAAGCAGCAGGCGGCTTCAGAAAAGACAAATTGCATCTCTGCCACCTAACTGGGCAATCTAGATCGACAGAGTTTATAGCTTTGTAGTGTTATTGGGCCCCATGCTAACAGCAAATCATTCACGCTGCTCGCTGAATTTCATATTCCCTTCCTTCCGACTTTGTTATTGCCACATATCACTTTGTAGCACTTTCCCTGGAAATTGCAGTAAAAAAGGGGGATCACATATATATTAGGGACTTAAATGTCTCCTAAATTGCTTACCAGAAATTATTAGTATCCGATAATTTCTGTATATGAAGTTAGGGCTAAGCTGGTGATTTTTAAGTGACAGGATGGGAAGGTTGGAAAGAAGAGAGCCAAAAAGGAATGAAGAAGATGCTGTGCAACAGGTTGCAGCCCTTTGGCCAGCAAAGGAGAAGTCATTTCTTCTATCTAGCAGGTCCATGTGCTTGTGTACAGTCAAATGCATTTCAAAAATAATACAAACATTTGCAAAACGTGCTCCTGACAGTGACTTATGCTTTGCCTAGATTGTTTTTAAAAAGTTAACAGTTTAATACAACACCAGAAATGCTTTCAAAGGATTTAGAAGAAACGCCCTTATTTTACTGAAATATTCTTCCTTATTATGTAAGTAATATACACTCAACCTGAAAGATTTGGAAAAGGGGGGGAAAGTATGATTAAAAAAACACCTATCAACTCAAGCATTTTTTTTCAATTAATTTACAGGAGTACTACTCTGTGCCAGGTACTGCACAAAAATGAGTAAGACAGGCTCCCGCTGCTAGGGATTTCAGTCTAGTGGAGCAGACGGTCATGCAAACAGATAAGTTGTAAGACACTATACCCCGGGATCTGAATACCAAATGTGAAGTAAGGGGGAACAGACTACCTGCAAAAGTAAATTGAGAGGAGAAGCAGAAAAGCTCAGATGGATTAAATAGTGCAGGTAAATAAACATCAGAGATTCAGAGTCAGCTCTGCTTTCTTTAGAGTGGCTCTATCTGAGAGGATCGATGTGGAAATAGTAACCAAAGCACTCTCATTATTTGCACCCAGAGACCCTCACTTGAAAAGCATATAAACAGTAATGTTTTAGACAACATGATCTGTGCTGTAATGACTGTATTAACAGTAGAGTAATATAACAGTAATTAATTCCACCCTCACCTGGTATAAGAAGGCTGGAAGGAAGCTTAGGGTTAAAGGGTCTGCACAAGAGAGGGTATGAAGCAGAGTTTGTGTCAAAAAGAAATGCAGAATTCCTACCTACTCTTATGAACTTCATTTCTAAATGGTATCTAACTCCAAGAACTCAGAGAAGCCTGGGACATTTAAAACAAATTGATCTTGGGGCACCTGAGTGGCTCAGTGGGTTACAGCCTCTTCCTTCGGCTCAGGTCAGGATCTCAGGGTCCTGGTATCGAGCCCCACCTCAGGCTCTCCACACAGTAGGAAGCCTGCTTCCCTCTGTCTCTCTGCCTGCCTCTCTGCCTACTTGTGATCTCTCCCTGTGTGTCAAATAAATAAATAAAATCTTATAAAAGTAACAATAAATAAATAAATAAACAAATCTAACTTTCAGAGGAGTAAAACTAAAGCAGAAACACCTTTCATTTCTCTGGGGTAGATTAGGCAGCCACTGGCAGAACTATTTAGTCTCTGCTATATTTGTTGATACCTCCATAAAAAGTAGTGTTACGATACTGTCCTTTTCAGCTACCGCACCAAGTATGTGTAGAGGTAAACAGAAAGGATCACCTCAGAGGCAGAAAAGGGAAAGTTCTGGTGTAGCAATTTTTAAACCTTGGGATTTGCAGGGTTGATTTCGGCAGATCATCCTGGCTCCCTGGTTTTGAGAGCAGGCAGGGGGACTTCACTCAAGTAGGAGAAAGGTGAAGGATCTCAGTAAGATTTTTTATTCTAAATGATCTCTTCCACTTGCTACTTATGAATCTGAAACTTCATCATCCACATTTGTTCCTATCCTAAAGGCTTATTTAAATGACCATCAGCCTTACAGACAAAATGCGTTTTAATCTCAAAGTGTGCAGAGTCAGGCCTATAATAATCCTTGGGATACATGACTGGCTGAATTGAATAGAATCAAGAGTCCCTATATTAAAATGCAAATACTCTCTGGTATAAACCAGTCAGTATCCAAGTACCCCCACCTGAGAAGGTTCTAGTTGAACCATCTGGGCAAAAAAAGGCCTGCCATCTCCACGTTTGACTCTCCTGCTGTGCTGATTTAGAAAACCACTGGGACAGGTATGGGGTGAGAGAGGAGGAATAGACATCCAAGTACACCCAGAAGGAACCTCTAAGGACATGATGACACACTGTGGGAAAAGCCTGTGAATGGGCCCTCCGTTCAAAACCACACTTTAAATCTTACAAGCTATGGGAACTTAGCCAAGTGACCTAGTCAGAACACTTCATTTCCTTATCTACTATAGTGGAGGTGGTTGTAAGGGTCACAGGAGGTAATGCTTGTGAAGCTCACCCCATTATGGCCGGGACTGGCAGAGCACTTTGCACAGAAAAGGCTGATAACAAATGGCAGCTCTTCTCTCTTCCTCCTCTTCTCATCATCCTCCCCCTCTCCTTCCTTCTCCTTCTTTTCATTCTTCTCCTTCCCCAGGCGAAAGTGGATGTCCTATCCTCCCCTGCCTAAGCCATCCTTGACAACATGAAATGCAAAGCCCCTCCACAGTTTCTCAAGGATCCACATGGAATCAGTATAAGCACTGGGTACAGTGTTCTCTCTCCATCCTCCCTCCTTCCCTTTCCTTGCTTGCCTCCCTGCCCTAGCTTCATGTGTTCCCTGCCCTAGTTTCATGTCCCATATTCAAGGGAATATGCATTCTCTTGGGCATAAGTTCCAAAGGATATTCCCAAGGAATATGCATTCTCTTGGGCATAACTTCCAAATGGGTGAGCCATTAGAGAATATTATAACACCAGAATGGATGCTCTCAGTTCCTTCTTGCCATTTCTAGACATAATGGTTTTTAATCAGATTCTGTACCACTTCTTGGATGCTACATTCACGTCTCTCTTTCCATAAGTATCAGAAAAGTGAGGCCTAAGCTTAATACCACTGGAACCATACGACACAAAATGGCACCCTGTGGCTTGAAAGAAGCAAAGGGCTTCATTAAGCATTTTACTTGTTACTCGAAGAATTAAGTGAGGGAGGAAATTTAGCTCATTATATTTCCTTCATAGATAAAGACAAGTTAAGGACCTGTCCAAGATGACACAGTACTTCATCTATTTCTCAATGTCAAAATTTAAAAAAAACAACTTTCAGGCATATTTTCATGACCTTCATGGACTTAGATATAACAGGTTCAGACTCCATGACTGTCATGGGGGCATCTAAGAATCAGGAATGAACTAGGAAAGGTCACTGCTGAGACAAAAAAAATTACACCTTTCATTTCTGCTTAACCTTTAAGACTAAATGCCCATCAGCTACTGAATCTAACAATACTTAGAAATAATGTTGAATGAAATTACTAAAGCTTGCAATTTTTCATAATATGAATAAATGGGACAGAATTAAAAATATTTCCCACTTAAATTAACACTGTCCAGTGGGAAAGAAAATTAGTTTATGCTTAGTAGAAAGATACATAAAATTTTACTATAATTTAGCCCTAAGGAATTTTTTAATTACCTCAGTAATGAAAAATGTAAAATTACTGCGAGTGCATATGCTGGGATCTTTCAACACCAATTCCTCAGCTTTAAACCACTTGCCATTTGAATATCTAATTTCATAAATATTTTATTTCTAAAATATTTGGCCCTTCGAAAGATAGGAGTGAATAAAAGACAGCGTCTAGCAATAACTTGTACTCAAGAAGGGGGGGAAATTGGTAATATCCACAGATTGTACAGATCCCACTGAGTTCAAAATCCAGCCACTCACTTCTTAACCAAGAGCAGTGACAAAATCACAAATTCCATTGCTCTGTCTTCAGAATTAGGTCCAACGAATCAAAAATGACAACCTTTACTAGTATGCGTGATCTGGCAAAGGATTAAGCCAAAAAAATAAAATATTTTCCCAATCAGCAAATGTTCCTATGAATGGATTGGCCAACAATCCCAGATGCATTTCTTTGAATTATATCTTGCATGCAATTCCATTTTTCCAATGATCCATTAGTTAACCAGAAATACTGTACATATTTTAATGGGTTAGGAGACCTTAAGGGAATTGATGCATCTCAAATGAATGCCTCAGGGGACTCTGGTTCACTGCATAGAAGATAATTCTTTCCTGAAAAGGAGCAAGCTTCATTTGAAATTAAGATTTGGAGATCATAAACAGAATCAACTGAGCCAAGAAGTCTTTTGTAATATATGGTGTGCATGGGAGGGAAATGAGCATTTGCAGGTTATGTGGGGAGTAAAAGGAAGGCCTAGTGGAATGACAGAAACCTTTTCCCCTACCTGTGTCACCACTTCAGAGCCTGTAAACAGTATGTTTTGTGAAGGAGACTTAAAGGATTTTCCCGGTCAATGTGCTGCAACAAGAAGTTCATTCTTGAGACAGAGAGAGGGAAAGAGAGAGAAAAGAGAAAGGGACAAAGAGGGAGGAAGAGAGAGAGAGGGGAGGGAGAATAAATGTTGGTCATGTTCCAGAATATCTTGACGCCGTTAGCCACAAAATAAGTTATTAGCTTATTGTAAGTGCAGCCAGTTTTTAAAGTAATGGAGTAATCCACTGTGGATTGCAGCAAGGAAGTGGAACAAAGGGTGTGAAATGAGCAGATGGATTTGATTTTAAACAAATTAGACCCATGACAAGGGATGTAACAAGTCATTTTTCAGTTTTCCATGCTATGGGTTAACTTCCTTTTGTGACCTTTTCAGCCTGCCAGCTCATTTTTCCCCTACCAGGAACTCAGTCCTTTCTGGGACAGCACTTTTGCACTTTGTGATTGTAAACTACCGTCTCTTGCTTCTACTAAACTGAGCAAAGGAGGCACAGCTGAATGCTTGATTATTTAATCTCCAAACTAGTCGCTCTCTTAATCTCAAACACATTCCGGGACATATCGATAAATACAAGAACAAATGTTCAGGAGATGTCACACCTTTGTAACTCCAGATTCTCAGAATATTCAACAACCCCATACTGGTATACCCATCGTTGCAGCTGATACGAACCCCAGACTGACTCACGATATGGATCATCTTTGTCCCTTCCACTCTCTTTTCTCCATGCTTGCCTCCCTGCCCTAGCTTCATGTGTTCAATGACTAAAAGCTACCAGAGGCCAATTCTGTGCAGTGAGATGTATCCCTCCACCAAACCTGAACTCCCTAGCAGTATCCACTGTCTCAAAATGCCCTGCTGTCATCTCACTACCTCAATAAAATACCATGTCTTTACTGCTAATCTCAGCTAGAGTTCTGGAGGGTAGCAATAGGTATATATAAATTGATACTAAGAGGTGAATGACTGATCCCTTTGACCAAAATAGCAAGTCTGCTAACTGGCCTTTCCCTGTAGTCCACCTTTGCAGAGCTCCCAGGATGATCTGTCTACAGTGAAAAACTGAACAGGTTCTGATGGTTCCCTGTAACCCACAGAAAATGTTTAAGGCCCCACTCTCACTCCTGGCTTCCTGGCTCTACCCAAACATCCACCATTTTGCCCAAGATTTAAATCTTGCTCCTCCCTCTTCCCATCACAGAACCATACTGAAATATTTACCTTTCCTCTGACCTTTCACAACTTGATTTAGAACACACTTCCTCAGTCACAACCATTTAGCAAAATCTGAATTCAAAATCTTAGTTCAAGCATCACCTTCTCTGGAAACTTCCTTGACTCACAACCAATAGCAAAGGCCGCACGGCTCACTCATCGGTGCCAAAATCTTACCTAGCTCATGACAGCACCTCCCGGCAACATTCAGTGGGTTATTCTGCAAATTCTACCATACTCAGATTGTGCCGATGACCAGCTAGAACATGCAGGGGCAGGTGGCAGACCCTTGTGTATTAAGAACAGAAAAAATAATGCAGGGTGTGAACAAAGGGGGAAAAAATGAGTGTGCGGAAGACGGGGCCCAAGCAGGCAGGGAGCTCGTAGCTGGTTCCCGCTCTCAGAACGACGGACACTGAGGCCATGCCCTTTAGTCTCACCCACAGTCAGACGCAAGGGGACAAGCGGAGGGGGCTGAGGCGGGGGGAACCACTCAGATTCCGGAAGTGATGTCAGCCCCATTGCCACCGCGCGGCTGGTGAGGGTGGCCGGTCTCTCGCTTCTCCCAAACACGCCCTCCAAACGCCTGTTACCTACAGGTCTGTCCTTGCCAGCCTGGTTCTCGTCCTGTGGTGACACAGAAGGCAGAAAACGTGCGGCAAGTCGAGCGTGAGAGGCGGCGGGAATGCGGCACGCTGCGCACGCGGCGATCAGGCCTCAGAGCCTGCGCTGAGGGACGTGCAGGGCGCAAAGCGGAACAAGCTGCTACAAGTCACGGGAAGCTAGGACACGGTCAGAAACGGATAAGGTACAAGGGTTGAGTTCTAGGAAATTCTTCAGATGAGCACGTGGGAGGCTTTTAGACCACTGTGGGGGCAGGAGGAAAACTGCATAATCCAGGAAGGTGTTGTTAACTGTGGCCGTAGATCTCGCGAGAACGTTAAGACTGCCGTCATCCAAAACGGTGCCTGCCTTGGGGTTATTGACCGACAGGGGGCGCAAAGAAGCTTCCTGTGATTTCAGAAGCTTTTCCAGATCGCGATGTGGGGGGTGAAGGCTTGCAGTATAAAAATCAAGGACAAATTTTAAAAAATTACTGTTTATCTGAAATTCAAGTTTAACTGAGTTTCTTGTATTTGCTTAATCTGGCAAACCGAGGGCGGTGGTTACATGGGTCTAAACCAGTGCTTCTCAATTTGGGGTGATTTTTACCCCAGTGGACGTATGTCAACATCTGGAGTCATCTTTGGTTGTCGTAACTGGGGTGGGCATGCTACTGACACCCAGAGAGTAGAGGCCGGGGATGCAGCTGCACATCCTCCATTGCACAGAACAGTCCCCACAATAGCAAATTTTCCAGCCCAAATGTCAATAGTGCTCATCTATGTAAAAACTCAGCAGCTGACATTTGATAGGTTCATTTTACTGTATGTATAGCACAATAAATGAATTTGTAACAAAAAAAATCTGAACAATTACTCTGCAACATTAGAGACTTAAAATGTGTCATTTGAATTATTTCAGATAAAGCATCTCAAGAACTCATTCAGAAAAGAAAAAATGAACTCCCATTTTTAACAGTATTTGTAAACTGGAATGTGCTTTCTTAAATTTGAGTCCATGAGGAGAGTGGGCGATATGGGGCTCCAGGATTTTGTGAGTTGCATATTTTTTCCACTTTTCCATAAGACTTCATGGCCATGTCCCCTAGGGCACCCCAGCAAACTCACAGGGACACTGTGAGACATTTTACATTTTCTTTTCTTTTCTTTTCTTTTTAAAGTAGACTCCACGCCCAGCATGGAGCCCAACGTGGGGCTTGAACTCATGACCCTGAGATCAAGACCTGATCCAAAATAAAGAGTCCAATGCTTCACCAACTGAGCCACCCAGTGGCACCCCAGTATGTTACATTTTCAAGGGAAACACAGATGTACTTAACAACTGCCAGATGAAAGAATAGTATAAAGGATTAGCTTGAGCTAGTTTATAGTTTTAGCATTATATCACAGAAAATCAATATGGAATATCAGGAAAGGAGGAGTGGTGGTTCAATCTGCTTCTAAAATTTGACAAGTTGTTTAGTTTCCAACTGGTGTACACATCCATGAGTAAGTGTGGTCATCTAAAAAAAGGTGTTTTTTCCTTCAATTTATGTTTGTTTAAATGGCTACTAAGCTTATAGGACACAAGTATTAAGTTGTTTGGATATAACTACTTGGCCATGATCGTATAGTGGTTAGTACAATTTGTTGTGTGGATATAACTACTTAATAAGCAGAACTGTTAGATATTTCTTTTGGCCTGGGGTGCCCTAGAAACATTACAGGGTGCCATGAACAAAGAAAGTTTGGGAACCTCTGCCTAAGAACTGAATAATTATATAAATTCAGCAGTGTTTACATAACGCATACCACACTATTTTGCAGTTTTTGAAAATAATTATGTCTTTTTCCTTAAGGAAAGGGATTGTCTTATCTTTGCCCGAAGACAAGGAATGTTTGCTAAATGACTACTGAAGGAAGGGGGAAGGGGAATGCCTTTTCATTTACTTATTTTTAAAACCGCTTTTACCAAGGAATGATTGACAGACCAAAAACTATATGTATTTAATGTGCACAACTTGATGAGTTTGGAGATAAGCACACACCTGTAAAGCCATCACCACCAAAAAACATGTCTTTTTGAAAGAGGGAGCTTGTAACTCCGAGAGGGAAGTAGCTAATGTGTGATATCAGTCAATGGAATAAAATATGAAAACCCACAAAAGAGAGAAGAAAGGAAGAAAGGGAAATTTGGGACCAGCAGATTTGAGTGGCAGGCTTTTCTTTCTCTGTGTCTTGACATGACAACACAGACATAACAGCCCCTCCTGTTCATGGGAGTGGCTTGGCCTCCATGCAAGCACAAAAGGCTCAAATTAAAATTTCCTGGGCTGAACATTAGAGAAGCTGATGTCACCACATCTATCTCATAATCACCAGTGGAAAACAGCCCATTCCTCCTCAAGTTAGCATAGTTTTTCAGTTGTGTTCAAAGTACTGCCACAGACATGTTCTTTTTGTCACCTGCTTCTCACTTAGCAAACAGGATGAACATCACTGGGCCCCCAAAAGCCTGGCCCTGGTTCAAATTCTCTGGCTTTCCAGAAGGCATCCCGGCATCTCTGCTTTTGCACAGGGCAGTATCCCCTTGACCTTTTGCAGTTTTCCACGATTGTGTCATATCTAGACACTCACAGGCAAGCACAATTAGTTGCATCATCTAGTGCCAGGGCAGAAATGCCAAGCTGGTGAGGAAATGAATCAAAATGAATTGAAATTACCTGCAGAGAGCTGATGAGGGAGGCTCAAGCCGCAGCAAACATCAATGAGTGAAAAAAAATGATCTGCCTGAGAAAATCAATGAAACCAAAATGAGCTGACCATACAGAAGAGTTCTCTCATAAACAGAGGCCATACCTGACCTCAGACGTGCTCAGCAAATCCAGCACTTGCCCAGCTTACCGAAGAAAGCATGACCTCTTTCCTCTGTAGCAGTGCTTTTCCAACTTTAATCATGCCCGTGAGTTACCTGGGGATCTTGTTAACATGCGGATTCTGAATCAGTAGGTATGGGGTGGGGCCTGAGAATCTACACTCCTAACACGCTGAGGCTGCTAGTATTTAGACCGCACTTCAGTTGCAGGCTTCATGGTGTGTTCTCTCTGGACCAGCAGCATCAGCACCATCAAGGAACTTGTTAGAAATGCGAATTCTTGGACCACACTCCAGATAGACTGAATCGGAAACTCTGGATACAAGGTATAGTAATCTGAGTTTTAACAAGCTCTCCAGGTGATTCCAGTGCACTCTGAAATTGGAGAACCACAGATATTCTAGAATTGAACCACTTTTTCATATACATTCATGACCATCTCTACCATGAAAATTTCTCTTGATTAGCAGACTCTAAGATCTCTTGGTGTCCTCTGAAATCATCATCTCTTACATTTCTATTTTATGTCATTAACTTTTCATATGCCCTTATTTGTCTCCTAAATTATATCAATAGCTATTATCTGTATCAAGATGTATCAAGAGCTCCTTGAGAGCAGGGACTATATCTTGTTTAGTTCTGTGTCTCTAGCTCAACAGTGTATCATATACCATGTGATCAATAAATACTTGCTGATAGGCTTGTGGATTCACACTGAAGCCAAATGTGACTAAGTGAGGAGCAGGAATTCAGTTGCTAGTATGAGCATTCTCTTCAAGTGGATAAAATATAGGTATAATTATATAATTTTATCTAACATTGTGTAACAAACCACAAGAAGAACTTAATGACTTAAAATAATAATACTAATTTACTATCTCTCATGGTTTCTGTGAATCAAAAACTTAGGGTGGGCGTGGCTTGGCAGTTCTAGCTTGGCTTGGGGTCTCTGATGGGGTTGCAGTCAGATACCAGTGAGTGAAGTCAACCAAAGGTTTGACTGGGCTTTAAGAATCTGCTTCAAAGATGGCTCCCTCACTTGTCAGCAAATTGGTGCTGGTTGTTAGCAGAGCCCTCAGTTCCACTCCACAGGACTGCTTGAGTGACATCACAACATGGCAGCTGGCTTCCCCCAAAGGAAGTCACCCAAAAGACCAAGGCAAAAAAATGCTGTGCTGTCACTTTCTTAGTATTCTATTGGTCACATCTTCCTGATTCAATGTAGAAAGAGATCACACAGGTACTGAATAGGATAACTGGTGGCCATCTTGGAGGCTCGCTATTATACTGTATATCCTCTGGTTGCTACAGGTAGTAAGTTTGCTCTCAAGGAGTTCACAGTCTTAGGGAGGAGGAAAAACAGTAAGCAAGTTCACAAATAAGGATTTAAAATAAGTACATGCATAAAAAAATAACAGGAGACAGATGAGAGAGTGACTGTAGATAATGAAGTCGGGGGACTCTCCGAGGTAATGATAGTTGGGCTGAATGACGAGAAGGAACCTCCATGTGGAAACAAGATGGAAGGAACAGTTTGTGCAAAGGCACTGGACAAACCTGAACAAGCTTGGCATGTTTCAGAAACAAAGAAAATTGACTGTGTCTAGGGGTAGTATAAAAACAGGGAGTGCCAGTGAGGAGAGGCCAGCGTCCAGAAAGCTAGGAGGGAACTGAAAGACTTTGGTGTCTCCAAAGCTGAGAAAAAAGAGTTTCTAAAAGGACAGAGTCATCAACTATTTTAAAAGCTGCTGAGAGGCGCCTGAGGTGGCTCATGCCTACGGCTCAGGTCATGATCCCAGGGTCCTGGGATCACTTCCTCTATTGGGCTCCCTGCTCAGGAGCAAGCCTGCTTCTCCCTCTGCCTGCCACTCTCCCTGTTTATGCCCTCTCTCTCTGACAAATAAATAAAATATTTTTTAAAAATGAGATAAAAGCTGCTGAGACTCTGAACAAGAAAAACATAAAACATCAGTCAGTGGGTTTGGCAATAAGATCATCGGAGACCTTGTCAAAAGCAGTTTCCATGGCATGGTTGGGATGAGAAGCCCGAGTGTGTTAAACCAAGGCTGGATGCGAAGAAAGGGAAGGGACTGGTATGGGATTACTCTTAGGAGAAGTGATGTGACACAAAGAGGACAAATGTAGCAGTCCCTCAGGAGCATGGAGTTCAGCAAGCTTTTTTGATTTCGGGCTTTGAGTTTGGTTTTTGAGATTTGAGTAGGATACCCCTAGATGAGCTGAAGGTAAGATATAGAAGTCTCAGGAACATAGCAGTCACTCAGTATATGCACTTTCCATCCTTACCCTTGTGACTGGATTTTATTTAGACCCAACTAATTTGAGACAGCTAATTTGGAACACTTCTGTTCCTAATTTAATTGAGAATCGTTGTTCTTCTGGTAGCTCTTCCCATTTAACCCATGAGTGGCTATTGAGATTTTAGTGTCTAGTTTGCTGAGTTTGTGGAAGTAATAAAGGAATCTTTTTTCTACAGTATGCAATTTTAAATTTAGACTTGCCTCTTTTCTTCTACTCCTTGGCTTATTCCTACTGAATTCTCGTGACTAAATGTGACTGGCTGCAGACTCAGGGCTCCAGGCGTGCCTAGCCTAGGGACTCTCCAGTGATCCTAAGGGTTAGTGAGAATTTTCCTACTGATTACTGAAATAGTCAACATTTATTTACTTTAATTATATATGCATTCCATAAAGAAGGTTTTTTGGTTTTGTTTTTAACAAATAGCCAAATGTCCCCACTGGTTGCCCTGAGGCACACTGGGGAAACCACAGGCCCCTCAAGGTTGTGATACTCAGCACCATCAGACTCTATGTTCCCCCACAGTATCTTATCAACATTTTCCTGTTCTCTATATGCCACAACCTGAAGGAGGTTACGAAATACTTAAAAACACCGAGTGGGCAGCAAAGTCAGACCAGGCCTTCTTGCTTTTTTCCTAACTCCTCCTGGATGGGCGCCTGGGTGTCTCTCCCTCTCCCCCCTCCAACTTCCACTGTCCGCCCTGCCCTCCTCCCATGGAGAGTTCTTTCCTATTTCAGGATAGGACAGTGTACTCAAATTCAGGGTTGCTACTTGGAAAAAGAGGTGAGGAGAGAAACTGATAAATGATAAAGATCAGTGATCCTCACGTGCACATAGGTCAATGGCATCTCCCTGGTGGCTGTGAGGCAGCATGACCCCTACTGAGGAATCCTGACTCCAGGGGCATTTAATCAGGCAGTGAAGAACCCTAATCAAGAGTCCATACTCCAGATTCTGCAAATGCTTCAAATATTATCTAAATCAGCACCGCGTTTCCTTACTTAGCATAAGGATGTTAGGTTTAAGTTTTTCATTGGAAAACTAAGTATGCTCAAGCTTATAATTATATACATGTACCACCGTCTTGCAGGAACAAAGCAATAAGCTGCAGAAAACTCCAGAAACTTCCTCACTTCCAGAATGCCATGTAGTCTTACCAGGACTCGTTGCCTAATTCAACTAGAAGACTTGCTAACCCTTTCATGCAGGTTGCTGTTCAGAACACCCTGAGGACCGAGAACAGAGACTGCTCAAGCCTAGAGGAAAGGTTGTGTGGTGTTTCTGAACCTGTTTTCCTACAAAAGTGGGCACATTCTATTGGAGTCCATTTTTAACAGATCATTGCTTCAGTTACTTGTTGCTGTGTGATGGACCACCCCAAACTTAATGACTTGAAGTAGTGATATATTAATTTTCAAAATTCTGTTGGTTGGCAGTCTGGGTCATTGTTTTGCTGGTCGCATGCAGGTACGGCCATCTGGTGGTTTGACTGAGGCCATTGGCGCTGGCTGTCGGCAGGGCCCCTCATCCACCATTTGAACACTGAGCCCCCAGGAGGCTAGACAAGAATTCTTTGTAGATGATGATCTTGGGCTTCTCGGGGTATGAGTGGAAGCTAAAAGGCCTCTAGACAAACTAGCTCAATGTCACTTCCATTGTGTGCTATTAGTCAAAGGGTGTCTGAGACCACCTCAAATTCACAGAGGCAGAAAAGTAGACCCTGACACTTGATAGGACTAGCAGCAAGGAGGTGTGGCCACAGGGAGGAATACTGGGTGGGACCTTTATTAGATGATTACTGACCCATTGGTAGTGAGGTAGGGCAGAAGTGGGGTACAAAGAACTCCCATGTGCTCCCACCTCTGGTCATTTAACACAAGAACTCAGCCCATGAGGTTCAAGTGCATCTTTTTTTTTTTTAAGATTTTATTTATTTGACAGAGATACAGGGAGAGAGGGAACACAAGCAGAGGGAACGGGAGAGGGAGAAGCAGGCTTACTGCTGAGCAAGGAGCCTGATATGGGGCTCAATCCCAGGACCCTGGGATCATGACCTGAGCCAAAGGCAGACGTTTAACGACTGAGCCACCCAGGTGTCCCTTAAAGTGCATCCTCAACCAGAGTAGATGTAAACCTCTTTTTTCAAATAGTCTTCTTGATAATTTTGAATTTTTCTTCTGGACAAATTTCTTGTTAGGCCTAAAGAAGCCCTCTTCTCCCCCCCCCCCAACCTCCTTTTTTTTAATCTCACAATTTATCTGACGAAGAGTTCCAAATATTCCAAGTAGGAAAAGGGTCAGCACCGGCATTTTTGTTTGTATATGTTTGTACCATTAGCATTATTTTCAACCTCCAGCTCCACTGCTGGGAGGTTTATAAGTCACCTCTTAAGTGGTTAAGTTAGTTGATTAAAATTAGGCAGATTAGTACAGAAATCTACTTCGCACATGGAATGTGAGATGTATGACAATTTGCTCGTACAACACCACTGTCAACCCCAGTCCACTGCCCCTGCCATTCCTTGAGGCACCTCGTGACGAACTGAATGGGATATGTGGTCGGCTGACATACAGACTCAGTGGGGATTATAACGTTAAACATGCTTTTAAATATTAGTAAGCCTTATTTTGTTATTTTATAAATAAATTCCAACTTATATCTATATATAAATATATAAATATTGAAGTAGTAATATTTATATATACACACATGTATGTATATAAATAGTAAATCTATGTTTATAAATTTGAAGTTATATTTTCTTCCCATGCCTCTAGTGGAATATCTTTCACACCTCTCTTTGGCAACTCTAGCAATTACCTTAATGGAACGTATCATTTGTCACCTTATTTTATAATTAACTGTGTGTACGACATCTGTCATACTCAAGGCTGAAACTAGGGTGAGAGGCACTCACTATGGGCACAAAATTTAAAGGGGTGCCAGAAAACTCTGTAATCAAAATAAATATTTTAAAAAACCAAATCTGAGGCAAAAAAAAAGACAAAAAACAAAAACCCATGATGAACACAGTGTCAAAATTTTAAGTAAAGCCAGGATGAAACAAGATCAAAATTAGGGTGAGGTGATGGGGGTAGCAACATGCAAGGACAGGGTTAGATATGCCTTCATTTAAAGTATTCATATTGTGTTCGTGATAGATTTTTTGAAATAGTCTTTATTTTTTAGAATAGTTTTAGGTTCATGGGGAAATTCAGTGGAAGTAGAGTTCCCATATACGCGCCGCCCCCACACAAACATAGCCTCTCCACTATCACCACCCCACACCCATGTGGTTCATTTGTTCCGGCTGAGAAACCTCCATTGGCACATCATTCTCACTCAAAGTTTCCACTGGGGTTCACTCTTAGTGGTATATACATTGTGAATTTTGACAGACGTATAATGATGTGTATCCACCATTTTAATTCCTGACAGAATTTTCACTGCCTTAAAAACTGTGCTCCACTTATTCATCCCTCCCCCCCACAACTTCCACCCCAGCAAACACTGATCTTTTTAGTCTCTTTATAGTTTTGTCTTTTCCAGAATGTCAGAGAGTTGGAATCATACAGTATACAGCCTTTTCAGATTGGTTTCTTTCACTTACTGATATACATTTATGCTTCCTCCATGACTTTTCATGGCTTGACAGTTCATTTCTTTTTAGTGCTGAGTAATATTCCTTTGCCTGGATAGGCCACAGTTGATTTATCCACTGTATTGGCCTAAGTTTTTCAAGAAATAGAACCAATAAGCAATATATACATACATAGAGAGAAATTTATTTTATGGAATTAGCTCATGTGATTATGGAGACTGAGAAGGAAACTCAGGGGAGCCAATGGTGTAGTGCCATTGCAAGTCAGAGGCTAAAAGCAGGCAAAGACTGTCCCTGTCTGAAGATAGATGGAGAATGAATTCTATCTTATTCAGTCTTTTTCTTCTATTTGGGCGTCTAGTGAATGAGGCCCACTCATATAGGGGAGGGCAGTCTGCTTTATTCAGTCTACGATTCAAACATTACTCTCATCCAGAAACACACACACACACACACACACACACACACACACACGCACGCACACATACCAGAATAATGTTTCAGCAAATATCTGGGCACACTGGGGACCAATCAAGCTGACACATAAACTTAACCACCATATCCACTCACCTACTGAAGGACATCACAGCTGCTTCCAAGTTTTGATAATTTGAAAGGAAATGGCTATAAACATCTATATGGAGGTGTTTGTGTGAACATAAGTTTTCAACTCCTTTACATAAATACCAAGGAGCATTGCTGATTGTATGGTAAGAATATGTTTAGTTTTCTAAGAAACAGACAAACTGTCCTCCAAAGTGACTGTACCATTTTATATTCCCACCAGCAATGAATGAGAGTCCTTGTTGCTTCATATCATCACAGATTTTTGCACTAATGTTGATATTTTTAAAATTTCAGGAAAACATTATTTATCTTGATCACTGAGTTTTCTGGTGGTACCTTAAACTTGGAGCCCAAGAACAATTCTTCCTCACCCACCCTAGTCCTGGCCCTGGACTTGGCTCCAGTAGGGCAGAAATGTCCTATTATTATTTTTAAAGGAAATTTGGCAAATAGAGTAGTTAGTAAAGTACCTGACATACAGTAAGTGCTCAATAAATGTTAGCCATAGTATTATTATTATGTCCCTCAAATAGTACCTTCAAGAGTTACCTGAACATAGTAAATGTTTGTTGAATGAAGTATGGCTTTTTATACAATTGAAGTATCCTCTAAACTTTCATGTATTTTAAAAGCACATTATTACCTGTTTTGTCAGGCTGAGCAGATTTGGTGTTTGGGGCCTCTCCGTATTTTTACATTTACCTCTAACATTTCAAAAGTTGGAAATCAAATCTACTGCTTGTAGGTAGAAGATGTTTCCACTGAGTCTTGGATGGGAAAAAGAAAATATTTTCTATTCAGGCTGGGAAAAAAAACCAGTTTCTTTTGACTTTCTTGTTATGAAGTGCAGTGTGGATATGCGTTTGCTCTGGGATTCTATTGGTGATTAAACTAACATTTTGATTCAATAAAAAGTACACCAGGCAGCGTCACTTACACTTGGCTACAAGTCACTGTGCTTATTTTCTATTTCAGGTTCAAAAACTAACATGCAATTCAGCAGTGACATTAGGGTTTGCTCTAGTGTTTTTATCGGCTCTAGTTTTACTGATCAGCATTTATTTCTTCTAGGATTTTCCTCACATCCTAGAGTCATTGAAAGGTTGATCTGAATGACTTAGAAGATTTCAACTGCTGGCAAATTACAGAATTACAATTGTTAACATCGAAATAGCCATAAACTACAGTAGCTCAGAATATAAACAATGATGACAACAGAACCTATGAAAATGCCAGGAGAAACACTGTCCATTTGAACAGGATAGTCAGTGATATTTTTGTGACTATGCCAAGGAGTAATTCCAAAAGTTCTCACAATTGCGTGAGGCAAGCTGTTGGATAACCTGCTTTCCAATAGCTGTCAATAGCCAACATAAGGAACCATGCATTACGTACAGTGAAATTTCTGTTCAAGTCAAACACACATTTTTTGTTTATACTCATTGATATATCTCCTGACCTAACTCAAAGAAATCACGTGTACATCAAAGGCTTTCGTCGAGCCTGGGTGGGATGTCAGCCTCGCCCACTTCAATGAGAAGAAAGACAGAGGAGGAGCAGGGAAAGTGGCAAGGTTAATGTTTTTTAGTGTGTGGAAATAGTAGCTAAAACTGGTGTCTTATCTTAACATTTTTCTGCCCTCAGGAGGGGGAAAAAAGGCCAGCACCAAAATCCATGTCAGCACTTTTTCTATGTGAGTCATTGAACCAACTCAACTAACTCTCCTTCACCTCGCCCCCAGAAAATGTGTTGAGTTGTGGCCAGTGGGAAGACTTCCCTCAGCTATGAATGCTAAGAGGAACGTAGCTAACAAGGGTAGCATGGTCTCAGGGCTGAGCTCATCATATGTGAGTACTACTCAATAGAAGTGTTTTATCAGACAGGCAGGTATGTGCTAAAAAATATAAGAGTTTATATATCTCATACCACCATTAACAGGTAGCAATTGATATTTACTAAGTTCAAATAATCCATTGATTTAAAACTTAGTCGATTTACTCTGAATAATTTAAGCCTAATGTTAGTAGAGGAGCCCAGAGAAACTATGGGCTGAATTGTATTTTTAACAAAAGCCAGCTGAAAAGGCAAAAAACTATGTAAGTGATCCAGCATCTCTACACAATGGTAAGGGTTGAAATCCTTTTGAAGAGTCCCTTCTGCTGCTAATTTGTCCATGTTACTAAAAAAAAATAGCCATCCTGTGTTGAAATATCCAGTTGGATTATGGCTGTGACAAAGCACTTTTTTTTACCAGTATATCACTTACCTGTGGGGGATTCAGCTTTGTACATGCTAGGGACTGCCTAGAGTTTTTTAACTATTTAGATGTGTACATTAAGATTTCCAACTATTTTGGGGCGCCTAGATGTCTCAGTGGGTTAAGTGTCTGCCTTCGGCTCAGGTCATGATCCCTGCATCCTGGGATTGCGCGTTGCTTTGGGCTCCCTGCTCAGCTGGGAGCCTGCTTCTCCTGCCTGCTGTTTCCCCTGCTTGTGATCTCTCTCTCTCATTCTGTCAAATAAATAAAATCTTAAAAAAAAAAAAAAAGATGTCCAACTATTTCATCTTAAGAGTCCATGTCTTATAGAAGGCAAAACATCTAAAATGGGTATAAATTAGTAAGACAGCATGACCAAATGTTTAGGCACTATTGCAGAGATTAAAATCAATACTAACATTTACATTCTATACACTGAAAATTCAGAAATTCCACATATTCCAGTGTCAGAATATCTGATATGATAAATTACAGCCCAGAGAAGGTGGTCAAACTGCTATGAAGTATTAGTCCAGAAATCAGAAAGACAAACATGGTAGACAAGGAGGTCTGCACATTGACAAAGTAGCTATCATGGAAAGCAATAGTAATCACCTGAACTAGATTCCTGGATTATTTGTTTGATAGAAGTTAGAAGGACAGACATCTTGGCTAGGTAGATTCTATTTTATTCACTCTTCAAATAAGAGTCTTTCCAGCCCAATGATATGTCATGGGATTGAACAAATTGGCATTTGCGGTTATCAAAAGGATGCCTGCCACCTAGAGAGACACGTGAGTTTACTGTCAGTGGCTGGCTGTCAGCGGCCTTTCTGATCTTGTTGCCATGGAAATTGACATTAGATAGGTGGGGAGAGAGGGAGTTATAGGTTGCATTCTTATTTCATTATTTCAAATAAGATGTTTGAACCTTTTGCCTTCTTTGCACCCATCTGAAACTGGTTTCCCTGGTAACAGAATCAGGGATGCCACCCCCCCCCTACCAAGAGCTGAGAGCTCTTTCTTTGCTGATCTCACAAAACAGCACTGAAGGGGAAAGCCAGCAAGGCTATGATTCCTGGGAACGGCCAAGGGGGTGTGAGGAAGAAAAGGAATTGGAAGTCACATGAAACTTCCTAAGGTTTAAAAAAAAAAAATACAAGATTTTCTTTAATTCAGGATCTAGTCATTCAGGTAAGACAAATATCCACGTGGGAGGCTGCCCCAAATTTTAAAAACTGCCGTCACACGAAGTAACTACCTAAACCCCGTGGTCCATACAACTCCTCTCTGCATAGCTCAGGCAGCCTGCTCATGCATTTTCATATACATCATGCTTACTGTTCTTAAAGGGGACAAAATGGAAAAAGGAAATTCCAGACAAGGACTCTCCCCATAGATCAATGTTTTCTCATCTGAAGTGGTTTGCTTTCCAAGGGACTGTAAGTTGTTCTTAAAAGGATTTTCACCACAGAGGGGTGTATGTTCAGTAAAGACTGTGGTAGAACTAAAATGGTTGGTCTGCTTAAAGAAAAAAAAAATACACAAGAAACATAGGGGAAAGAAAAGAGTGGCCATTAAACTAAACTATTAAGAACGGTTGCACTTTACATTCCAAATGTGGAGTTATGTATCGGGGCTATTACGATTGCAGAGGGCTGCGCAGTGGATTCAGTAGAATGGCCATGTAAATTGAAAAGCAAACTAATGTCTCTTCAGGCTCTGGAAACCACAGAAGGAATTTGCTCCCAAGTGGAAAACTCTAGGCAATCAACCAATGAATCACTCACCCAAAGAACCAGAGCTTTGTCTTTTTCATCAACTGTCTTTTATGCACAAGTAGGATATGGGTCACTTCATACAATATCAGAAAGAAAACCAGAAGGGCACAGGTTTCAGCACACAGACCTTATCTGAGTGCTGATGGTTTGTATTATGGAAACGGAGACAATGTGTTCCTTTCTTTAATTTTGCCATATAAAACATTCTCATGAAATATTATACCTGAAATGCTTGATAAAAATAAAATTCTTGATCGAGGGGCTTGTGTTGGGCGGAGGTTAACAGATTTTACTTTTGTGCAAAAAAGAAAGCCAACTAGAGAAATGAAAAATATGGGCTTATAATACATTCACACCCTATGATCTAGCAATCCTGTTCCTGAGATTAGGAAATAGTTCAAAAGAGGAGGAAAGCAGTTCTATATGTGAAGATGTTTAATGCAGCAGTAGTTACTAGAGCTAACTATCAAATTACTGACATTACTGATATCATATATATATATCATGTATTATGTATATACATGTATTTTTATGTTTTAATGCTTTGTAGACCCTTCCTTCAATGATTATATACATATGCATATATATGTGTGTGTACATCATATATATTTATCAAATTACTGACATTACTGACATCATATAAATGTATATATATGACATCAATAATTTGATATTTGGACCCTTCCTGCCTCACTTTTGCAAGTGGCTTTGCACATTGGTTGTTGCTTATTGCAGAGCAATTAACCTGGGTTGTTACACTGGTTGTTTCACTAACTAGAAACAGAATGAGGAAAATAGAGAAATAAGAGCATGACCTGCTCACAGCAATGGCCATGTGCATCAAAAATTGCTGACACCCTGGGGCACCTGGGTGGTGTGGTTAGTTAAGTGTCTTGAATCTTGGTTTCCGCTCAGGTCATGATTTTTTTTTTTTAAGATTTTATTTATTTATTTGACAGAGAGAGATCACAAGTAGGCAGAGAGGCAGGCAGAGAGGGAGGGGGAAGCAGGCTCCCCACTGAGCAGAGAGCCCGATGCAGGGCTCGATCCCAGGGACCCTGGGATCATGACCTGAGCCAAAGGCAGAGGCTTTAACTCACTGAGCCATCCAGGTGCCCCTCAGGTCATGATCTTAGAGTACTGAGATCGAGCCCTGCGTTGGGCTCTGAGCTTAGCACAGAGTCTGCTTGAGATTTTCTCTCCGTCTCCCTACTCCTCCCACTTGTGCTTGCTCTCAAATAAATAAATCTTTTTAAAAAAATTACCGACACCCTAACAGTTAATGGGCTAAGTAACAATCATGCAATCCTTATAGCTTACTCGTTTTGGGTGAAATGCATCATATAGGCTTTAAGATGGCAAGAGAGATACACACCACTTAAACTCTAAAGGTACTGAAACACACATTTTCCTCTTGGAGAGAATTGTCTGAGTGATTCGTGTTCTAAGAAATGAAGGGAACCCTCCCAATCTAACCTGTTAATTTAAAGTCCACTCACTGTACGGCCAGCGTTTCTCCAGAGCAAAAAGTGAACAAACAGCTGTCAGCAGAGAGTGCCAGGGAGGCAGCTCCCCTCCCATGTGAACATGCTGCAGAGCAATTCCAAGTTTCTTTACAAACTGCCTTTTCAGAAAGTGGCGTTTGAGTATGGTCATTTCTAGGGAAAGATGCCGGTGCAGAGGGTCCTGGACACAGAGGCTTGACTTTACAAGATACAAGATATGCTTGAACCGACTAAACTGGAGTTACCAGTGACTGTTTCAGTTACTAACGGGCAAGATGTTGTTCAAGTCTGCCCTGAGACCATCAACTCATTGCCCACGGAATTCACAATTAAATTAAGGTAGCTGACGAGGTCAATGGTCAGCTAAGCTGGACCTCAAATTGCAAATAAAAGAAAAGTATGACCAGTGCTATGTTAAATTCTCAAAACAAAGTCTCAAAAAATAAAAAGATAGAAATTCTTTAAAATTGTTTAAAAATCCCCAAATTTGTTAAAATTGTTAAATTATCAGAAAATGGCATCTTGTTTAATCCCTTCAACAGCCTTGTAAGGTAAGTATTTTTACTTCAATTTTGTAGTTGTAGAAAATTTCTGAGAGGGGCCAAGGAAGTTGCCCGAGGTCATACCCAAATGATAAATCCTATCAGACCTGGGATCTGTGCCTGATTCCAAAGTTGGTGTCCTTCCAACACATCACAGTGCCCAGGAGGCTACTTCCAGTTCACATTCTCATTACAAGTAAGGCATTATACCTGTAATACAAAATAACCTTTGGTTTTAAACAACAAAAACAATATGGAGGTAGGTTATCGTTCTCTACTTTTAACTCACTACAAAGGTTTACCATCATCGGTGTTTGTAAATTACCTCTTCAAAGCAAGCAAAGGATAATGGTGGAAAATAATGAACACACTTTCTTAATGTTGAAAATAGAACACACAAGTTTATGTAATAGAAACCTATCCAGAGAAAATTAGACATCCACTTTAGGTGTCTAAAAGAAGCTTTCAAGGCTCTATGAAAGGTTTCCTAGATCTGCTAATGGGACAGATACCTTAAGTATGAGGATCAGCTGGTCAATGAGCTGACCTCTTCTAAGCTCAAGCAAAACTAAATGAGAAAATGAATTATCACTTATTACCTATCATTAGCAAATATTTTTTAGAGTAAGAACAATGTGGTTGACCTGAGGCAAGCTAGCATTACCATGCTCTGCTGGGAGTAGTATAAATAGGCCTAGGATTTCTAGCAAGCAATGTTGGCAGTGTAAATCAAATATCTGAAATAACATTTTATCTTTTGATGCAGTAATTCTACTTCTCGGGATTAAGTCTAAGGAACAGAAATAAGGAGAGAGAATTATATATGAACATTTTCTTTACAAGGATTATAATAATATCTCGATGTTTGAAATAGCCTACATAACTTACAAATGAGAAATGATCAAATTATAGTAAATCCAACACTGTGAGTTGTTTGTAAGTTTTAATAAAGAAATATAGTCAACTGATTTGCCAAAAAAAACCTCCAAAAAAAAACAATTAAAAAACGGGCAAAGGACTTGAATAGATGTTTTCCCAAAGAAGACATACAAATGGCCAACAGATACATGAAAAGGTGGTTAGCATCACTATTAAGAGAAATAGAAATCAAACACCAGGTGGTATCACCTTATACCTGTTAGGATGTCTTATCAAAAAGGCAAATGCTAAGAAGTATGTGGAGAGAAGGGAACCCTTGGTGTGTTTGTTGGTAGGAATGTTCACTGGTGCAGCTACTACAGAAAACTGTATGGAGGTTCCTCAAAAAATTTAAAATACAACTATCATGTGATCCAGCCATCCCAATTCTGGGTTTATATCCAAAGGAAATGAAAAGACAATCTCAGAGATATCTGCACTCTCATGGTCAATGCAGCATTGTTCACAATAGCCAAAGTATAGAAACAACCTAAGGGTCCATTAGTGGATGAATAAAGGAAATGTCACACACACACACACACACACACACACACACACACAAATGACTACTGAGCCTTTAAAAAGAAGGAAATGCTGCCATTTGCAACAACATGGATGAACTTAGAGGTCACTATGCTATGTGAAATAAGTCAGAGAAAGACAAATACTGCATGGTATCACCTATATACGCAATTAAAAAAAAAAAGGTTGAACTCCTAAAAAAAGAGTGGAATGGTGATTGCCAGGGGCTGGAAAGTTGAGGAAATAAGGAGAGGTTGGTAAAAGGGTACAAACTTTCCATTTTAAGATGAACAAGGTCTGAGGATAACAACCCTGTAGTGTATGACAGAAATGTGCTGAGACAGTAGAACTTAAGTGTTCTCATACTCCCCCCAAAATAAATACTGGAGGTGATGGATACATTAATTAGTTTGATGGGGGGAATCCTTTCATAATATATGCATCTATCAAATAATTACACTGTACACTTGAAACATCTAACAGTTCTTTTTGTCAATTACACCTCAAGCTGAAAACAAGAAAAGAAAAAGAAAGTGAGAAATACATTATAAAACCACAGGGACAAGGTAGTAGAACAGAATTAAGACAATAGGCTTTGGAATCTGACTCCAACCATTAGCTGTGTGATCTCCAGCTAGTTACTGCCTCTCTGTGCCTCTTTCCTTGTCTAGTAAACGAACATAAACCCAATAACTATTTCATTGGGCTTTTCTGAAGATTGAGATAATTTGATATTGAGTATTTGGTATTTAGGAAATACTCAATAGACATTCATTATTATTAATCATCTGTATTATAGTGAACATATTTGGTATGAAAATATTGTTTCCAAGAGGCACCATTATGAGGTTTATTTTCTTCTTTGTACCTTGCTGTATTTTCCAAATTGAAATCAGAGGTATATACTTTTATGAATTAAAAACATTACCATGCAGGAACATCCGGAAGCCCTTGGCCCAGTGTCTGGCACACAACAGTTCTTCCAAACACTTGCTGGAATGGCACAATGGGTTGTCCTGGGCAGCTAATGCCAAATGAGTAATTTACATCCAAGACTGGTGAGAGCTGCCGGTCAGCCCTTTACTGTTGGGTTTCCTTAGGGCAGTGCCTCACCCATATCCCCCTGTCTGTCACTGTAAGATTCTTCCCCAGGCCACTCTCACTGAAATAATTTCCCCTCAGCTACCAGCCTGGTGGCCACCTTGCCAAGGGCAGAGGTCACACCCTCAGTAAATGCTGGCAGGTTGAATCTAATATGATATGCTGAAGAATAAAAACATTCTATAAAGTCAGCAGCTTATTGTTTCACACAAAGTATTCCAATTTTCAAAGAATAATTTCTCACTTTTAATTAAGTACCACTCCAATTAAGCATCCTCAAGGCTTCCAGTATATTAGGTCCTTAAGGTAGGTTTTCCAACACTGGTAAAAGGCTCATATAATTCAGATTAAATTATGACCAAGCGAAAAAAGCAACTTTTTAAAGTATTCAATCTAGTTGTATTGTAATATTCAGCTTCACAAGTTAGCTTTGGGAGCGAAGACTAATATAAAAACGGCCGCCTCAAAACAGTACATCTTGTGTTTTATTGTCATTTTAGTTCTAATCCTTACCCCCAAAGCTTCAAAGATGAGAGACTTCCAGTCTTCAGAGAATATGAAAATACTCTTTTTTTTTTTTGAGAATATGAATATACTCTTAATAGTTTTTGAAAACACCGGCAGCTCTACTGTAAAGATCATTGCTCTAGATTAGCAATTCTCAAAATGTGGTCTCCAGACCAGCAGCCCCAAGATCAACTGGGAATTTGGAGAAATACAAATTCTCAGGTCCTACCCTGATCTACTGACTCAAAAACTCAGAGATGGAGACCCAGAAATCTGAATCTGTCCCTCATCCTGATTCAGATGCAGACTCAAGTTTTGAGAACTTTTCTAGAAGCATGCACCCAACAAACAAGCCTTTAACTGTTTTAAGTGCCAGGACAAAATATGAAGCTTTAGCTTTGGTTGCCTGATGATAAATTCCCCAGGGCAGAAAATGACCCTTACCCAAGCTTCATCTTGCTCAGGGAAGCCCAAGACTGTGGTGCTCTGACAATTTCGTTGCTGAGTCAAGAGTGAAGAGAAGCTATCTGACGAGGGAAAAAAAAAAAAAAAATCCATGGATCTAGAGCAGAGTGGAGGGTTTGAAATGTCACCACTCAATTTCAAGCTGATGACAGAGGCAGCAGTCCCCTGATGACATGAAGCAGCATGCCGAAGGTAAGAATTTGATCTCTGATTGGCTGGAAAACTCATCTGGGAAAGTCACAATCTCTGTGTGCTATTAGCACAAGGGCCATTTTTAAAATCCCTGTTTGAATGGCCTATGGCTTTAAAACCAGATGCTACTGACCGGTCAGGAAATCTTAAAAAAAAAAAAAAAAAAAAAATTAGGCTATCAAAAATCCCACCTCTCAACCACTATGTAGATTATAATTTATGTCAAACACTTCCCTACCACCTAGGAAATAGCACAAACTTTTTAAAAAAAAAATGTTAATTATCATACTGATGAAATATTTTGTCCTTGATATAACTGCTAGAAACATCTAGTTACCAAAAGCATTCCAAACGTTATCTCACTAGGATTTCAGTGTTTACCCAGTGAATTTCAATTCCACGGAAGAGCTACATGGCAGAAACCCACATTCAAGGTGCAAAGACTGCAAGTGACAGAAAAACAAGATTAAGTACACCTAGGGATATTGACAATCCTAACATTTTTATAGGTGAAACTAACCTAGCACAGCTTTTAGCACATGCAGGCGATCAATGTCTAGCTGAATCTAGATTTATTGAACTTGAATTTGTAATCTATAGTCAAGGCACGGGATCTACCAACATTTGGCTTACCGGGATTTCAAGAATCCCATGATTCCAGGCTCCTTGGGGACAGGGTGTGACTCCTAATTTCGCAGTTGAGGAAGAAATTGTTTTCCCACTCATAGCCTCCAATTGTGAGACAGTCGCCACTCAGTCCCGTTTCACATACCTGTTTCTGATTCCCAAGACTCAGAGAAGCAGGCACGACTACTGTATCATTCCCATTTTACGAGTAGGGAAGCAATTGTCTTGGCAATTCCCCAAGGTTCCAAACACCCCAGGCAGACTAGCCCCGGAATGCCTCTTCCAGGACCACACTAGCAAATGGAAGCGGTTTCATCAGATTCAAGATAATCGATGAGCTGTAAGGTCTAGACCCTCCAAAAATCTCACTAGAGAAAGAATATCGGAAGCTTGGGAAACAAACAAAGTACAGAAGGAAAAAAATGCACCAACAGAAAACAGGACTACTTTAACCCAGAATCCTTTCAAATGTGCCTCCCTCTTCTTGATGGGCACACGGTTTCACAGCAAGCAAGAGACCTCAGTTCCCAGTCTCCCACGTGACTAAGTCCCAGCCAATAGAAATAATGACCTGATTCTTAAGTCACCTGCTGGCAAGGACATCCATTTCCTTGGACTTTCCCCAATGCTGGCTGGAAATGGGGGCGAGGGAAGCCAAGGATGGAAACACACAGGAAACACTGCTGGCCTGGGTCTCTAGGGCAGATACAAACCCCTGTGGTCTCTAAGTCACTTTACTGGTAGGTCTCTGTTCTAGCAACATAACTTCTCCCCTCCTAGTACAGAAAATAAGGGAGGCAGGCAAGAAAGGGGAGACAACAGAAAAGATAAATATTATATTAATAAGTCATCGGAATCTGTATTATAGAAACATACTTCATTATACAAGGAAGAGGTAAGAGAGAAATCAGCCTTAGTAATTAGGGCTTTGCCATTCACTTAATGAGAAAAGAAAATATTTAACAAACTCTCTGCATAAACAAATATTATTTTGGTGAAAAGCAAACAAAACAATGTTAAATGTATAAAAACGAGAAGGTCTGGATAACAAATGAAAAATATTAAGACAAACTGCCAACGACTTGCTGGATCCTAAGAAAACAAGAACATTAAAAATTCCTTAGGTGCTATTTTTAAATAGCCAGGAAACATGGTTTAAAAATATTGACCATTATTTTCTAAAATATAACAGTAAATAATAGGTATACAAAGAAATGAGCCATATAGCCTTTTCAGGAGGAAATATGCACAGTCAACTTATTAAAAGCCCAGGGTTATGGGTTTCATCTAACCAAATTAATACAAGCTTGTCCACCAAGAGGAAGACTGCACTAATGAGAGATCGAAATAGCTAGAAGCTGTGGAGAACTCCTTAATGCAAAGAATGGGGCTCAGTGCCGGGCGTGACTGGCTCAGGTCAACTCATATAATAGATTAAGTATTAATGAGACAAAACCAGTTGGCATCCCACCTTTCTTTTACAGGTTAATGAATTCCACAGCTTTGTGGACGTCATCAATCTTAACGATAAACACAGGTCACCCACATGTCTTGAGAAGTGACACTTGCCAAGGGAGATAATAAAGATTTGAAGGTGCTGGGGCGCCTGGGTGGCTCAGTCGTTAAGCGTCTGCCTTCGGCTCAGGTCATGATCCCAGGGTCCTGGGATCGAGCCCGACACCGGGCTCCTTGCTCGGCAGGAAGCCTGCTTCTCCCGCTACCATTCCCTCTGCTTGTGTTCCCTCTCTCGCTGTGTTTCTCACTGTCAAATAAATAAAATCTTTAAAAAAAAAAAAAAAGATTTGAAGGTGCTGGACTCTCCTGGAGAAGAGAATATTTTTGTCTCCTGGTGAATCACCAAGAAAAAGCAGAGCTTTACTTTGTGACCTCCAATCACAAGAGGATCTTTAAAAAAAACCATGAATCTTGATGAAGTTATTTTAGCTTCCCAAATGAAAGTGTCATTAGTAAACCTTCAAGTACTGACTATTCCTAGTCCTGAGTTCCCACTAACTCAGACGTGTTGATTAGGTTCCAGTGCAGTGTGAGTCCACGACCGAATGTATTTGCAAATTCAAAAATGCATGTTTCAATTTCCTCTGCAAATGTGTGGACTCTGCTTCCAAAACCCATGTGAATGATCCCAAAGCTTTGATAACAACAACAAAGAAGGAAAAGGAAAACCACTTATTGGTACTAAAGCCTTTACTGTAATAAACCAAATATATTTACAATTTATACAAATGTTTAACCTTCAACAAAAATACAAAAAAACATTTCACAAGATGCAAAATCAGGAAACAAGTTCATTGGAGACAGCACTGCTCTACCAAGCACAGAACGTGAGGGGAACCTCAAGGAACAGGAAGGTAATCTCGGCAGATCACACAGACAGACAGGAACAGGCTCTGCCTACACCCCTTGGCCCCTCTGTCCACTCTGCCTCGGTGCTCCGTTTGGTCTAGGTAGATAGGTGACCTTCAGCTGATGGACTCATCGCCTCCTCTCTGTAGACTCAAAGTAGTTTCGTGTCAGGGTTTGGAAACAGGTTTTCGTGGTTTTTTTTTTTTTCTTTTAAAGTTACAACTTTTCTATTTCTACAAATTCTCAAAACATTTTGGCCCAATTCAACTATAAACGTTAAACCACATCATGTTTTCAGTAGATGACTTCATAGACGGTAGCCTTCTTGTCCCCTGAGCCAGTGACGATGTACTTATCATCCACAGAGATGTCACAGCTAAGCACAGATGAGGACTCTTTGGACTGGAAGAGAAAACAATGGGCAGGTTTAATGTAAACAGAGACGCTCAGGGCCCCTGCTCCTCCCTGAGGCGCCTTCACTTCTGGAATCATGGAGAATACCCTGATCAAACGGTCATTCTGGGTGAGGAGCACTGACTCACTTACCTGGAATATACTAGCTCCATAGGGGGTCCGCCAAGCGTTGAGGAGGTTGTCTTTGCCAGTACTCACAAACCATTTACCTAGAGTTCGAAAAGGAACATGGAGGGGAACAAGATTAAAAACCTTCTATCAGCAACCTGGACTTCACCAAACTGAGCATTTCTAATCATGAACTATCATGTCTAAGGGCTTGGGCTAGGATGGGAGCAGAGAGATGGGTTTTAAATCCAGGCTCCACTCTGAACCATCTGTGGTCTTGGGTTTTGTGTAAGCGGTGCCAGGGACCCTGTCAGCCCCATGAGCCACTGGATACACTTCGAACAGCATCACACCCGGCCCACAGTGGGTCCTCAAAAAGTGAATCGATGAAGCTGCTGTTCTTTTAGTCCATTTCCTCGTGATGAAATGGGACTCGGAAGGATTAAATGACAAACTTGAGTAAAATACCAGACACGGTATATGGCACACAGAGTGTGCTCAGTTGACGAACGGCTACTCATCCCTCCGTCCATCTCGAGAACAAATGTTTGACTCCACATGAACTTTTCTCTTCATCTTCACCGCACACTATAACATTGTGGGGCAAGCTAAGTGTGCCCTTCTCTGATCCTAGTTCCCGATCCAGCTCAGTCCATAAGGACTTCCAACATGGCTGCCCTAGGCTTCTATAAACCCCGCCCCCCTACAGAGTGGTAACTAATTGCCTTCCGTCTCTGTCCTAGAATCCGCGCTTCAAAAACAAAAACAAACAAACAAACAAAAATCTGTGTCAAAACCTTGTATTAGGCAACTGCATCCCCTGCTGACTTTTCTCACATTAGGAAAACACGCTTAAACGGACATCACTATGCTCTGAGGGACATATTAAGGCAGTAGAATTACTGCATCCAGCTGCTCAGAGAACATGTTTTCCAGACATGATCTGTATTTTTTTTTTTTTTTTTTAAGTATTTTCCATTGAGGCCATTGGCGTCCTCCAGTTTCCTTTCAGCTCAACTCACCACAATAAGCAAATTTTAGGGATAGCACACAGCTCTCATGGAGATGCAGTTGGTACTTGTCAGGCTTATTCACGTGAAGAACTTCCACATTGCTACTCTCCATGCCCACGGCCAGCCACTCCCCAGTTGGGCAGTATCCAAGGGAGAAGATCTGTAGGAAGCAGAACAGGCTCGCTGGTGATTTTGCCCAATAAACCGAGAAGTGAAATGGCAGTAAGAAACAGGTAAAACAGCAAGAAGAGGGGGATATATCAGCAAACTCCGGATTGCACTACAGTCCACGGGGCAAAAGACCCAACACAGACCAGCCAGGTGTTAAACACTTTTATGAAAACAAGCAGAAAGCTTAGAATACATACATCACATGTGATAAAAATTATTCTTTCTCATACTTTTTTAACTCTACTTAAGTCATCTCTACCCCCAATGTGGGCTTGAACTCACAACTCTGAGGTCAAGAGCCTCATGCTCTACCAACCAAGCCAGCCAGGTGCCCCAAGAAACTATTCTTAATAATAATGACATCTCTGGGTAGGTATGTTTTAACGTGGTCCTTGTCTTTTGCAGATATTAACTGCAATGCTTGTGATAAAATGATATATGTTTGGGGTTTACTTTAAAACAATCCAGGGTTTGGAGGCAGATGATACAGGAGACAGGTCATGGGTTTACAACTGTAAAGCTGGCTGACAAGCAAGTGGGGTTTACTGGACGCTTCTCTGTACTTCCACATATGCCAGGACATTCTCTGCACTCACGTATATTTGAAATTTTCCATAAGAAGGTTTTTTTTTTAAAAAAAGGCAGACTGAAAACAGTACCCTAACTCATACTGGGAAAAGGGCTGGAATGAGGAAGACTCTTAAGAAACTCCACAAAAGATTAACAGGGACATGAAATTCAGTAATATGCAGAGCTGTACAGAAGTAATGATCCAGAGTACAATTCCACCCTTAAGACTTAAAGGTCTTAAGGAGACCAGAAGACACTTAAAATGGCACTGTCTTAAAAGAAATACCTAAAAAAAAAAGGCACCGTCTTTCCCCAAACAAGTCTAGATTCAGATGCTTACCATCTAACTCATCTCCACAATCCACAAAGTTGCCATTTCATATCATTTCAAACCTCCATCAATCTAGTCAGGCACAAGTCTATTTTCCCAGGGACGAATAATAAAATGGGCATCCACAGAGATACCACTGCATTTTTTTAAGCTCCCCAGTGCAAGGGAAATGAATTAACTTTCAGAGCCGTTGTGATTTTTCTCGGCTCCTCGGGATAACCCTACCTATTTTTCAAGCTGTCTTTTTATACGTGAATCAAGTAATCATCTCTCACCCCCACCCTGGACGGTGGGAATATGTTCCAACAGGTCAAACCGTAAGTTCCTCACCGAAACAGTTCCTTCAAAGAACTCGTACATACGTAAAAGTAACAGGTCTTAACCAATAGAGTTTTAGAAACAACTCTAAGCATTTCAGGGACGTCGTCTGTCTGTGGGGGTTGTTTTTGTTCGTTTTAAATCGGTATCTCAAAGTCAAGGCTGGTGCCTTGTTCTTACTACATGGGGTGTGAGGGGAGGGAGAAGGACACCACCCACGGACCCCATCAGACATTCCCAGGGTGCGGGGGGAGCCCGTCACCTGTGAGGTAAAGTCGTGCTGCTGCAGCTGCCGCCCCTCACGCAGGTCCCAGGACCTGACCGTGTTGTCCAGGCCGCCCGTCCAGAGCTTGGTGCCGTCGTTAGAGATGTCAATACAGCTGGCCCCGTCTGTGTGGCCCTGGAATTGCCTGATAAAACAAACCAGATTGAATAATGATTTCCTGCCAGAGCTCAAGGTAAACACTGTTGTGTTGTTAGTTTTGGACGTGGTGTGTGTGTGTCATCTCGTCAGTGTCTGCTGATGTGCAAGATCACACTAACCTTCCCCTGAGGAGGAAACAGCACCTGCACATTTTCCTTTTCTTTTTCCATGGTCCAAGGGCTAAAGACGTGGAATGCCATTTTAGGTCATCACACGGGAGAACTTAAATACGCTCTCATAGCTCCTCTTACAAATCCGTCTGGAAGGGAAAATTCCTCCCAGGTCTGGAAAAGTGTTTGAGTGTTAAAGGGGGGGGAAAAAAAAAAGGACAAACACACAGAATCCTGAGTATATTCTGTAAAGAAAGATGTAGGCCCACATCACGACATTACTTTTCCACGAGTGAATCCACAGGGCGATGCCCTTCGTGGCAGCAAAGCGTGAGCTCACATATTTACTCAACCTTGCTTTCTGGATTAGAAAGAGCCCTGCATTAGGAAATCTGGACTCCCAGAGACAAAGGGTCATGCTGGCCTCCTGACTCAGGGGCCAGCATGAGACAAGCTAATTGCTGAGGCTGACCCATGGGCACCTCAGCGGGGACCCTGCCTTGAAGCTGAGCACAAGGTTGTTCTCTTCAAGGGAACGCTGGTGCTTTAGTCAAACAACACTACCAAAACCAATCAACCAACAGGGGTTTGCAGAGCACAGGTGCTCTGCCAAGCCAAAGGCAGGGGGTGCGCTGTGGGAGAGGCCAAGGTGAGCCACCGCAGGGCTGGTGATCTGTGGATCCAGACCCGGTTTTGCATGCCAAGAGGGAGCCAGCAAGGACGTGGCCAGAACAGGCCCAATCACTACGGTGAGCAAGGAGGGATGCATGGGAGTGGCTCGGGAATTTAAACACCTGAAGTTGCTAGGTCTGTCCTTCCTCTACGTTCCCCTCACCTTATTGCTCCCACAGAACTCCAAACTTTTAAACTGAGCTTAGAATTTAAGGAGCGTGGAAGACAAGACAAAAGCAGCACTTGCCATGAATTCTGAGACAGGATGACAACTATCACTTCAAAAAAACTGTTCCTCTAAAAGCTATTCTGAATGTCCATCTTAGTCCTCTCCCCCTCACGCACCTGACCGTCCCCGCCCCGTCCCATGCACGCGTACCCTAACCAGCCCCACTTTCCTCCAAGACTCCCCACATGTCACACAGGACTATGGAAGTCCCAGATCCATCTTTTGAAGGTTCTGCTATTCCTTCCCTCAAATTTTTACTTCTTGACTACAAATGCTTTTCTCTGCAGACTTGAGGCGCCTGGTGGGTGCTCCTCCATCCCTCTGTCCACAAATCTTGGCATTACTCTCAGGCTCCCGGAAGAGAGGTACAGACCGTCTGGGTCTCAGTCACTAGTGAGATACTCAGCAGACTCCATGCCACCCTGTCACACAGAGCAGCCGTTAGCCACACGTGGCCAACCCAAAGTGAGCAAGACATTCGTAAAGCACTACCCCATTATATCCAGCAGGTGTTTACTCCCCGGGGGCTGAAAGAGAGCAGGGGTTCAGAGCACAGACCTGAGAAAAGCATGCTTGTACCCCATCTTGTCTCCCCCACACCCGACTGTGAGCGAGGCAGGCAGACTTAACCTTTCTCTGCCTCAGGTTCCTTACCTATAAAATTGGGATAATAGCAGTGCAGATGTTATAAGGATTAAATGGACTAATATTTGAAAAGCCCTTAGAATTAAAATTTTGAAAGTGCTCTTTACTGAGGTTTGTTTTTTGTTTTAAATTGTTTTGTTTTTTTTTTAAGATTTTTTTTTTATTTATTTGACAGAGAGAAACACAGCGAGAGAGGGAACACAAGCAGAGGGAATGGCAGTGGGAGAAGCAGGCTCCCCGCCGCGCAGAGAGCCCGATGCGGGGCTCGATCCCAGGACACCGGGATCATGACCTGAGCCGAAGGCAGACACCTAAGGACTGAGCCACCCAGGCGCCCCTAAATTGTTTTTAAAGAAGAAAGAAAAGAGAAAGAACAGCAAACACTAGCTAGGCTAGAAGTTTGAAGGGACTGTCAGCTCTAGCTACGTGTGTCCATTCTGCTCATTCTGAGCTGCCCAGAGCATGACAAGAGAAAAACAACAGCCACAGCATCAGCCACGTGCAGGGACAGAGCCCGGCTCGGTGACACTGACTGTATTCCTACGGAGAAGGTTTGGAGAGAAGACTAAGCTGCTATAATGACTTCGAAAGTCCATCCCTTCACTCTGGCACAGGGACCCAAAGCATCAGAGGAGCCCTGCTAAATCATCCACCAGCCTACCACTGCACCATAAACGAAGAGCATTTCCAAGCAAAGAAAATAGGGAACGAAAAGTGGAATGCAAGCCAGGTTTACCTGGGATGTCTAACTTTGTAAAGACTTTTCTGTAACATCTCTTGTGTGAACTCTGACTTCAGCAGAGGGAAGGTGCTGGCCGGAGCCAAGGGAAGACACAGAGGTGCCAGGACTGTGGCTGTCACTACAGTTAAGAGGACAGATTGCAGGAAGCCAGGCTCATTCCTGGGTGGGAGAGCCCCTGAACAGCACTGATTCAGTAATTGAGAAAACCATTTTGTAGGTGAAGGTCACGGAATCTCCCTCTTTAGAAAAATATTTATTTATGTATTTGTTTGTTTGTTTATTTATTTATTTGACAGCGTGTGCTCACAAGCAGGGGAAGCAGCAGGGAGAGGGAGGGGAGAAGTAGAGTCCCCACTGAGCAGGGAGCTGGGCTTGGGGCTCGATCCCAGGACCCTGAAATCATGACCTGAGCCGAAGGGCAGATGCCTAACCATCTGAACCACCCAGGAGCCCCTGGAATCTCCTCTTCGAACGTCCCTTCATTGATTTTCTGTTATCCTTTATCATTTGGCTTCTGTTTCCCCAACAAGGTTCTAGCCAAAGCCAAAAGCACCTAGTAGCAAGGACCCTCTGTACCGCCATGTAATCCATGGTATGTATGCTGCCCATTGGCAAAAATCAGGAATATTTTTTGGACAAGTCTGGCATCTGTAAGTGGCAGGAGAATGGGGATGTTGGGGAGGTAAATTGACAGTGTGGGGGACACCGAGCGTGGCAGCAAGGCTCTAAGTCCCCCAGAGGGCAGTGTCACAGTTTTGTCTTCACACTCCCAACACCTAGAGCTCCAAGCCCGGCACACAACAGGCTCTTCATGTGGGCTGAGAGCCTGGGTGCACCCCAAGAAACAGGAGGCCTTCACGCCCAGGTACCCAAGGAGGGAACCTCCACTCTAGAAAACCACAGCTGCTCACCTCACCAGCGTCTGGTTGTGCAGGTCCCAGACGGCGATGTTACCATCACTGCAGCACGAGAAGCAGACCTTGGAGTCGGGGCTGATGGCCAGGGCGTAGCACGCGGGGGCCGAGGACGTCAGCTCTGCCTTGATGCGTGGGGTCGGAGCCGCCAGGTCCCAGATGGACAGAGTACTGGCCTCCCCTCCCACAATGAGAGTGCAACCATCAGGGAGCAATTTGCAGGAACGGATGTAGTTATCCCTGTTCTGTGAAATAAACATAATTCAATTGCTATGATGCATGATCAAGCAGTAACAATACCCTGCTCTCTAACTGCTATCTTGGTTTTTGACTTGAAAAAGCGGTATTTTGCAGACACCAGCAAAGCAAGAGTTCCTTAGCAAAGATTGGGAGCCAATTGTAACTTTCCCCTCTGAAACAGTCAACAAAACAAACTCCGAGGCTCACTCATGGGCAGACACTTAGATGGAACTTTTCCTGACATCCAGTTTCCTGCTGAGTAGAAAGAATCGAAATGATCAGCAGATGCAAGGTATGTGTGCACACACTTGTCTGTGAAGAAACCACTTTTCAAAGCTAGTTGATAAATCTCTGACCTCATCACCCTCCCTTATTTACTATTTGGAAAGTGCAGACGGGCTGCTGCCATATTTAAGCTTCTCAGTTCAAAGAAATTGATAAAAGAGGGCATCTCTCTATCAAAACCAGCACATACTAAAAAAGGAACGTGGGAGGGGCACACGGGTGGCTCAGTCGGTTAAATGTCTGACTCTTGATTTTGGCTCATGTCACCATCTCAGGGTTGTGGGATCAAGCCCTGCCTCAGGCTCCGTTGCTCGGCATGGAGCCTGCTGAAGATTCTTTCCCTCTCCCTCTGTCCCTACCCCCACCTCTTAAAAAAAAAGAAAGAAAAAAAAAAAAAAAAAGTTAGGTGGGACCTAAAATGACCCTCCCCTCCCTGAAAGAAATAACTGCTATCCTTCAGCCCAAATAGGTAGAACAGAAGTTCTCTATCTATTTAGAAGTTTTGACTATGCTTTGACCATGGCCTATTATTGAAAGATGAGAAAAAACTTCAAGCACATAAATTTCAACAAAGGTGACCAGGATCACAAAATACTCCTACTGTTATAGAATGTCGGCCTATGTTGAAACATGTTGAAATTTCATTAATGGAGATCTTTTAAAGTTATCTGATTAAAAAGTAAATCAATAACTACTAGGGGAAAAAAAAGCTTTTGTATCTCAAAAAACAACGCTATTCTTCTTTTTGAAACCTCTGGCTCCAGAATCCTGGGCAGTGGCTGGGCAGGCGGTGGGTAAACCGCACCAGCCGCCGAGGCGGAGGGTAGGCAGGCCCCGTATCGGGGGCGGGGTGGCCCTGATTCTGCTTAAGGCCAGTGGTATGTGGGCTGTAAATTCTGGGGTCCCAGTTTATAGAGATCAGAACATGTCCCAACATGTTCTGTGATCCTGAAAAATGCAGAGCAGTAAGTCCCCTCCTCTGGGGGCAGGCTGCCGGAGTAGGGTGCCCCGGGAAAGCCTTCTCACTATTCCCATTTTGCTTGGCGGCCGCCCCATTTTCTTGCACTGGGATCTGTTAACCTTTTCTGAAGGTAAGGTAATAAAACCCAGCCAGCCCTCCCAGGTCTCCCTGAAAACACAGACCCTTTCAGAATACTTTTTTATGCCACGTTATCAAATGTTTACTATTCAATATTTATCCGCAGGCTGCAGGGAAATTAAAAGTTGAGTGGATGGCAGGGCTCAGAGTCCAGGCCTCGCCGTGCTTTCGTGCATTAAATGGGAAACCCCCCTCTGAATACACATTCAAACAAGGACAGCTTCTGTAAACTACTGTAAAATATTTTTTTAAAAGAAGTCCCCCAACTCTGGGCTTTAACCACTGAAAGGGCAACAAACGAAACCTTCACATTTCAGGCAGAGGGGTGGGGAGCTACACAGCTAACACAGGAAACAGAAAGGGCTTCCATTTCCTCATAATGGGAATAAAACCCAGGCCCAAACAGCCGTTTCCTTATTGGGTCTCCAGGGAGACATTACCCTTGTGCCAGTTCCTGTTTGCTCACCAGACAGTCGAGCTGAGAGACGGGGCTCTTGTTGCCGGGGTGGCTGATGTCCCAGACCTTGACGCAGCCCTTGCCGCCCGTGTACACGTGTCTCGTGGGGTTGCTGATGGTCACCGCGCACACCACCTCCCCGTGGTTCAGGGTGTTGATCTGGCGCGCGTGCCGGGGGATTCCGGGTCCGATGAGGGCATCGGGGGGGAAAGGGACAGGCTGCATCTGGCCGTCTGCGGTGACGTGGAAGGAGTACGCGCTTTTGGAGAGGGGATGGGTGGGAGAGAAAGACGGGAGAGGAGACAGAGAACACATTTATCATAAAGCAGGTGGTCATTAGCTCAGCAGCATCCAGGAGGAAGACAAAGAAGGGAATGATTTTCCCGAGGATTTTCTTGGAATCAATAGAAGCTCAAGTATTTACCGAAGGAACAAATTTAAAATGCATATTAGCGGGAGTCTAGGTGTACCAAAGGACAGGTACATTGAACCGTATTTTTTAAATATTTAACTACTTTTCAACTGTGCCTAACCATTCCATAAAGCATTCCTTCCAATCCCATATAAAATGCTAACTATGCTTCCAAATTAACATAAAATACCTCCCTCCACGCACCTCGGAAAATTGTATGATTTCCTAGCATAATTTTAAATGATTATTTTTTATGCTTCAGACGAAGCCCTTAAGAACTCATAATAATTCCACATAGTAAACAACGTATTTCAACACTGAGAAACAAAAAGTTTTCTAAATGCGCCAGTTTCAGGCTTCAATTTATTCTTTTTTGCATAATCAAGAGAAAATAATAAAAGATTCTCTTATGTCAAATAGCTTGATGATAGATTTCAAGTTTTCTCCTCGACAATCCCCCAGCCTCCTTTGGCCACGAACCCATTTTATCGAAGGCAGCCAAGCTACTCCTGCCATGTTCTCACCACTGAGATGTCTACAGCTCAACATACATGAGCTGCTGGGCAGCATTAAGCTCATAACCTCTAAGAAAGGGGCCCTGGGGATGCAGAAGCCCTTTGTACTTATGGCTCAATTTTGCTATGAACCTAGAACTGCCCAAAAAAATAACGTTAATTCATTAGAAGAAAAAGAATTTTAAGAGGAGGGGACATTGGGGTTCCTGCCTGCACTCTCTTCTTACTTTTTCCTACTGCCGTAACTATGAGCAAGCTGACAAGCGCTCCACCAGCCCGTGGGGGCCACAAGGTGACTCTGAAGTTGGAAATCAATTGCTGAAGGAAGTAGAACCTAAAGATAGGGTGCAGAGGCCCTAGTGACACTATGGGGCTGTGATACCCGCCCTGGGCTGCTGACAGCTGGTATCTTTTATGGGAGAGAGAAACCAAGTTTTAGTATTGCTTTAAGCTCTTGTTTTCCTCCTCTGTTCAATATGAACAAACCTCATCCTACCTAGAACATTCTTGTTTCTACCCCGAAATCTTAAAGCATATTTTACACTTTATAATGTAATGATTTAACTCCAAGCACTAATATATCACAGACATTATAAAACATGCACAAAGAAAAGATACTTTAGAGAGTGGAAGATACAGAAGTGCTAATATCCACACAGATGGAATTCTGCACCCTAAAGACTACTGCTTTCACTTTCTTCTCTGAAGCATCACTAGGCATTCTTTTCTATAGGTCTGCGTACATAGCAATGAACGAGGTAGAGTTTCCTCCTTTCTGTGACCCTCTGGGATAAGTCTGGGCCCTTTCTGGAACTTGTCATTGGCACCTTGCAGTCCCTTTACAGATCTAAAGACCGTGAGTATTAACACAGAACTCCAATTTTCATTTTAATGCTAACTCAAATTTTGTAAAATAACTTAGCATGCACAAAATTGAAAACTGATATAGGATATCAGGTTTCCAACCTGCTCGCACATAAAACCTATGTACTTCCCTAAGCTTGAGAAGAAAATATACACTATTATTTTTGCTCTATGAAAGGAAAATATCAAATACATAAAGGCTTGAGAAAGAACTTCCCCTTCCTCTAACTAAAAGACATGATCTTAGATATATGTTATTTCCTGACAAACTGGTCCCAGTTAACTAGTATTACATGGCTAGCTGGACCAAATCCTTAACATTACTCTTAATTTGATAATTGAGCACATAACAGGAACCGTACAGAATGTCCTAGAAAATAAATATGCATATAGAACTACAGCTCAAAGTCCTTACAACAAAACAAGCCACTAAGTCCCCTATTTTTTATACAACAGTACCCTTTGGTGTCTTTAGTAATAGCTCAAGGCCGCATGAGAATTTTAATACATGCACATTGGAGTTAATGGAACCCATGCCATTTATTGTGGGATATTAGAGGTTGGAATCAAATAGCATTGCATTG
>CM053615.1:17134694-17163437 GCA_028646535.1 Procyon lotor
CACAGTGGATGCGGGACCCTTCCAGAAGCTGCCACAGGTCACAGGCAGAGAGCGTGATCCTGCACCAGCAGCTAAAGAGCACACCACAGAGTTTTTAAAAAAAAAAAAAGTGAGGAGACACAGATTAGAGGTTCAGCTGGTCATTAATAAGATGGGGGGGGCACAGGCACAGGTGACTTATTTGTGTCTCATTTCCCTATATTTACAACATGCCCTGAGAAAACTTACCCACTAAACACAACTACGGAGGTGTGGCGTAAATGAAGTTGGGTGAGAGGTACTTCCAGAAAAGCATGACGCACGACATAGATTCAACCTGTGGTTCTTGTGCCAGGAGGTAGCTCACTATCCCCTATTATTTGGAGAGGAGAAGCAGCAGTGCAGGGGAGGGTCACCGGCCCACTTGGCTAGTAAGTGGAAGGAAGGGCCATGATTCAAGTTCAGGGCATCAAGGGCAGGCCCGCCACAAAAGTGCAGCTCTTGATCTTCACCCACCCGAGTTTCACACTGGCACTACCTTGGACATTATCATCCCCTCGAGAGGGAAAACGTGTGCCCATCAGGATGGAGACAGGGAGCCTACACGAGAGAAATCTTCCTGTCCGTGTCATCGGGGCTCTTCATTATAGAGTCCTGGCCCCGGAGGCTTTGAGGGCTGGAGCATCTGGGTCATCCTAAGGTGGATGAGAAGAATGTAATTTATGATTGTGGAGGATACTCTTCACCTCAAGAGCTAGTACGATGAAGGTGAGACTGAAGGGGGACTGGGATGTGAGGTCGTAAGGAAATCAGAGCCATATTATTCTAAGATTTCAGGAAAAGAAAATAGGTCCTCGGGAATATGATTGATTTATTTATGGTAAAATCTCCTTCACTGCCGATATAACAAGCTTTACCTTTAACCTTTCTTCAGGTCTGCAGATCTAACTCATAACATCTATACAACACAGGATTTTTCCAGTTTGGCATGCGGCATTGTTCCAAACAGCAAATATGCAGATCAGGGCACAATCCCTACCTTATTTGGAAGACGGCATATCTACATCAACGGAGGGCTTTAGTAACAATTAAATTACAAGGTGAGAACTTAAAGCATTAAGATGAGAGACTCTTTGTTTCCTTATTTATGACTTTAACGTATGCCTATTCCCATTTTTCGAAAAGGCAAATGCAGAGCCTCTTAAAATGGACTTCAAAAGAAAATTACTCCAGAAAAAAACGGGAGGTGGTCTAGTTGATAATCTGGGAGGTTCTCTAGCAAAGTTAGGATTTATGATTCCGAATTCTAGGCCTTACTTCCTCTACCAACTAAATGTCTGAAAACCTGCGGGGCGCCTGAGTGACTCCGTTGGCTAAGTGTCTGCCTCTGGCTCAGGTCATGATCCGGGTCCCAGGATCGAGTCCCATGTCAGGCCCCTGCTTGTACTCTCTCGCTCTCTCTTATAAAATCTTTAAAAAAATAAACAAACATTTGAAAACATGTAAATGTGCTGGGCAGCAACAAGGCTCCCGTGCAGGACAAAGACTGAAACCGGAGAGATTCCTGGATGAAAAGTAGAACAAAGGAAAGTTTAAAATACAGCCCTTTCAAAGCTCAATTTGAAAATTCTAGCAAAGGAACCAACCACTACAGGCATATAAGCATTATGTGAGCAAGAAAGAAGCAAAAGAGATTACATCTGATAAACTGAAAGGTGTTTCTGAGAAGGGGGAAGAAGGAGAGATGTGCAGGGAGGTCAACTCCCTAGTAGCTACACATAACTCACATCAAAATAAAGGGCCTTCCATTTCAATATGTTCTCAAGAAATTATACACACTCCCAGAAGATCAAAGAGTAGAAAAACAGAAACTAAACCCAAACCCAAATTCATAATGAGACATAAAACAAGCATATTACTTTTGGCATTTAATAGACCAAAAAACACCCAAATACCATAACCAGCGAAAAGAGGGCTGGATTAATTTTCGAAGCCACTAAAGAACACAACTGTGGATTCTGGACATGGTCAAACAGAGGAAACAGAAGCAAGATCGGGACTGGAGACTGGGGTGGGGGTGGCGGTGGGGGTCGCCCACGGAAGCGTCTTCTTGGCTGGAAGCCGGAATGGCCTCTCTTCACTGCTGCAAAACATGTTTTCCTAAGAGGCACTTTTACCCCATATGTACTTAAGATTTTCTTTTCTCTTTAGGATCCAACTCCAAAAAGGTACTTTGCAGATTTATTTAAACAGTAAACGAGTGGGTGTAAGATTTCTCAATTACATGTCTAGCATTAAAACACAGGGTGAAGGAACCTGGAACAAAGCTGGATCTTCAGCCAGACTGTTATTAGTCTGAGTTATTACTGACCTCTAGGTGCTACTACTACACGAGGCAGGTAGGGCACAGCCTCTAAGCACGGATGGAAAGGAAAGCGGTACTTTGAGGCCAAAAACACCGTCTTGGGGTGGGGGAGGGTGGAGTGAGGCTCGGCAAAGAGATGTTGACCTAACTAAACTCCAGTATTTCTCTTACCAGGATCTCCACAAGGCTCGGGGGAACACATTTCCTAAAACTAAAAGTGAGTTCAAGAGAAGCTGACCAAACGATACCAATTAAGTCTCGCCTTGAGGGTTTGAAAACATAGTCGGGGTGCCCTCATAAATAGGCAGTGCTGAACTCTAAAATGCAAAATGTGAATCTCCTTTGGAAAGGATGAGGCAGTCTTACACAACCCCGGACTCATCTCCCACCTACTCAATACACTAAATATCTGTTTACTGGGTATTTGTGCTCAAGGGGATAGAGGGACTTCACATGCTTGCTTCAGTTTTACGCAGAGAAGGGGCAGGTAGAAATCTGACATACACACATGATGGTACCTCAAGGCCAAGGCGTGCAAAGTGTCCCAAGATGTTACGAGGTGCTCCAGGAAAGGGATCACATTTGGCAAGGCATCAGTGGGGGCTTCGTGTCAAGAAGGTGGCAACAGAAATGGTCTTTGAAGGACAAAAAGTCTTCCCACAGAATGAGGTGACTAAGACTGGTGAGAAGAGACATGACTCCAGATAGGAAGAGGAAAGGCTTTCAGAGAATGGAAGGTTCTCTCTCTGGGCCCATGCACAAGATGCAAAGAACACAAGACATGAGGCTAGAGAAGCAGGTCGGGTAACAGTACCAGAGGGGCCTTGCATGCCCCATCACAAGTGTATGTACAACTGCTGAAGATCTCTGAGCAAGAAAGGAACCTAATCGGTAAGCACTTCAGAAAGGGGAAAACTTACCTAGGATCTTACTGGCCAAAGTGAGTAGGAATTAAGTGAGGATTTTAACAATGAGGAGGACTAGTAAAATGTAACTTAAACAATGAAGAATCACAGGCTAAAGTTTGCACCCAGATGTCAGAGAGAATGAGGATGATGCCTTTAACAAAGATAGAGAAGTTAGGAGACACAGGTGTGGGAGTGAGGGAGACAAGGAAAATGACCAGGTTTTGGGAAACTCTACTGAAACCTTATATCGCTTTAACACCAACAAGTACAAAATAGTGGCAATAAGGGGCACTTGGGTGGCTCAGTGAGTTAAAGCCTCTGCCTTCGGCTCAGGTCACAATCTCAGGGTCTGGGATCAAGCCTGCTTCCTCCTCTCTCTCTGCCTGCCTCTCTGCCTGCTTGTGATCTCTCTCTCTCTCTGTCAAATAAATAAATAAAATCTTAAAAAAAATAAAATAGTGGCAATAAGAGTCATCTTGCTCTATTCCACTTTGATAAAAACAAAATAAAATGAAACCAAAGCCAACAATGTTAAGGCCACAGGCCCTTTGCACATGCTTTCCCCCCCCCTCCTCCCCTATGGTATTAAAGCAGCTCAGGAACACTTCTTCTTTGGAGCCTGTCACATGCTTTTAAAGAATAACATTTCTCTAGGTCATAGCTCTTCTCTCCATTATAATTATGCATTCAATTTTGTGATTATTTGATTAATGTGGTCTCTCCATCACTAGGCTGTGAGCTTCCAATAGGGTCCTCTACGCCTATGCAGCAGGTTCAGTGAAATCAATGGGAGAGGACAAGAGGGAGGTGACTGTTAGATTTTAGTGAGCAGATGGTGCAGGAACCTGGAATCACACACATCCCACAAGACAGGGCTGAAGCAATGGACAAATTCAGCCAGAAGAGAAGCCTTGTAACAAGACGGTGGTCTCCAATGTCTGAAGAGCTGTCATGGGGATGACAGATGACCAGTGCACTGTGTGGTCTCAAGGGGTAGGAAAGAACCAGGATTGATGGATAAAGGTTCCAGGGAGAAAGATCTCAGCTCAAGGGCTGCAACAGTCTCCACCCAGCAGGGAAAACAGCCTGCTCCAGGCACCAGCAAAGCCTTGTCACCAGACACTCTTGGGCAGAGGCACACAGCAGCTTGGTCAGGCGGGCATGGGAGACTTGAACCACGCACGGATGAGGCACTTTCGAGATCCCTCCAGCCCCTCCAGCCCCGCAGGAACTCTCCGGGCTCTACTGCTCAGAAGGAACCCATCCATGTGCACAGGAATCCCTCAAGCTCCCGTGTGCTGGGACCATGTGGCAGGCTGTCCCCTCTACCTGCAATGGTCCACCTCTTCTGCCCCCACTGCCCTGTGGGCTTGTTCCTCTTGCGTATGCTTAGCTTTCAGTGTTTCCTCCTCACCCCGAGGAAGCCCTTTTCACTCTTTACACGTTTGCCTGCCACCCACTGCTCTTACGGTCACGGCGCCTCACAAATATACTGCGGCACTTGTCCCTCCAATGTTAGTATCAGAAGGGGAAAGTGGGGTTCATTATGATGAACATTCTCTTTCCCGGAGCCTGCTCAGCATCTAGCACAAAGCCTGACATGTAGTTCTCATTCAAATGTCCATGAGTAACCAGCCGTCACCCTACCCAAATATTATTTCGATTGGTATCTGTCAGAGGATGGCATTCGCAAACCTTTACCACACCTGGCTCACGCTCATGCTGGCCATGTTGGTTTGTCACCATTTCTCTTAAGTGCCTCAGACCAAAGCTGTTCCAGGCATGGTCTGCAAACATTTGCTACCGTCTGCACAGAGATCAGCTCACTTGGGGACAGAGTGTTGAAAATGGTCATACAGCACCTCGACAGAGTCAACTCAGGGCAGCTGACTCCTGTAACAAAAAACTGGAACTGGGGCGCCTGGGTGGCTCAGTTGGGTAAGTGCCTGCCTTAGGCTCAGGTCATGGTCCCAGGGTCCTGGGATCAAGCCCCACATAGGGCTCCCTGCTCAATGGGGAGCTTGCTTTTCCCTTTGCCCTGCTCCCTTGGCTTGTGCACTCTCTCTCTCTTACTCTGTGTGCCTTCTCACTCTCTCTCAAATAAGTAAGATCTTTAAAAAAAAAAACCAAAAACAAACTATTCATCTGTCTTTGTCTGTTACAAGAGTACCAATCTTGGTCACATTGGGGAAAAACTGGCCATCATAGATGCCTGGAGAAGCACTGCCTCAGGGAGCATTACTTTCCTCCACAATGAGGACAGGAAGGCCTCTCCTACTAATTAATGGATTAAAACAAAGGAAGTAAGATGTATAGCCCTGATCCCACAATGGTGAACTCCACTTTCCCCTTCTGATACTGACTTGATCTTCCTCACATTACATGGCTCCCCTCAAACTTAAAAGAGAATCCTAAAAAATATTTTTTCACTGTTTTGGAGAGCAGTGGCCTCTCCAATCCAGAGACTCACTCTCCTATGTGACTCTCACAACTTTGCTGCAGCACCCACTGTCATCATCCCTGAGCACGTCGTGTCCTAGCTTAACATAGCTGTGAACACAAAGAAATCCAAGGCGCTCACAAGCCAAGCACATGAGTATTTTGGCTCTAATAAGCTGACACCAGTACTACCCATTCAGAGAAGGCTTCAACTTTGTGTCTAACTGCATTATTCACATACACACACACACAACTGTAAGGAGCTAGGTCTGAGTTAATGGTCCTCTGCACGTTCAAGACCATCACGATAGCTCATAGCTCTCCCCACCCCATCCCATCTGCCTCACACCTCACATTCAGGATAGGGTCTTGGCAGCCAGACATACCCCCACACCTCTGACTCTTGAAACTGGCTTTCCCTAATGGTCAGCTGAACTTGCTCATTATATCCCTGAAGATTTATCAGTTACTATTAATTATTGCCTCTTACCACATTACTCATTTGCCCTTTATCCACTCACCGGTCTGTAGGACAACACAACAGCCAGACTGCCAGAGACCACAGATAAGAAATACCCACTAAGTGCCCGGAGGCATCTCAGGCTGGGTGCAGAGGGGCAGACCCAAGAAAATACGCAACACAGCAATTCAAGGTTACTCAATCAGAAGAGATCCACCAGGTAAGAAAGCATTTCAACACTATCCCACCCCCAATCCTGCTCTTCCCTGGGCCTAGATGTCACTGTAAATTCCTAACATCTCTACCAGTTCTTAGTATAGAAAAAGTTTCATTTCATCATGAATCAAATGACCATGAAATAGATATTATCATGCATGTAAAGTAGAGCCGTGGGAATCTGCTTTCTAAAAAGCAGGTGATGGAGTAAGGAATTCCACTTTTCCTCACGCTGCTGGTTTATGTGAAGAAAAGCTCCAATGCAAATTATACCAAGATGACCAGGTAGTTGAATGGACTACTCAAAATAACGTAATATGCCACACACAGTGGACACATAATAAAAGCTGAGAGCAACCACACAAAGGCAGAAGAGTATAAGAAAAATAAACTGAAGGCCTATGACACGTACCCCTATTTAGAAAAATCAAAATGGTAAAAGGCCCTACGGAAGAGCAGAGTATGTGCTGGGAAGTAAGCCAGACACCCCCCACTCCCCATATTTCAATTTTGCTTTGTACGAAAATTAAGGACTTCAAGAATTCTTCAAAATCTCATTTCTAATTACTAACATATGGAAAGCAAATGATTTTAAGTTGACCCCGGAAGAATAACCAATGGGGTTTTTGAAATTCTGATGAATGCTCTTTTAGCCCTTTAATCTCTCTTTCATGCCTTCCCACAAAGCCACGCTGCTTTTTGTAATCTGGGACCTCTCAGAGTAAAGCACGCATCGAACTTTACTGGGGGACAGGGAAATGGTGGGCAGGGAGGTTCCAACCTCCAATGCTGGCATCCAACAGATGCTATAACTACCCTTTGTACGATTCTAGTTTCTACCTAAATAAGGAAAAGGTAGCACTGAGCTACGTAAAAGGACGACATGTTTCAAATTTTGGAGATTTCAAGTTCGTAAGAGTTTACTACTGCCCACAGCACAGTCCTGTTGAAAACTTCCAGCAGCTACCCTCTGACCAAAGGCACAGCAGAGTAGCCTTCTGAAAGGTCAAGCAAAGAGGGCCAACATCCCCAGTTCTTCCATCCCTCCTGGCCCCCATCGACAACAGCTTCTCTCCAGAAATAACTAAATGCATGAGATCACCCATAGTGAGAAGACAGAGGCATGACACCTACAAGGTGCCTATTTATAGAAAGTGTTAACACTCCTCAGGAAAAGACACTAGAAATCTCCTTGGAAACGTCCAAGCCTATGCTCCCTTTGGAATTCTAGTCTGCTAATAGCCATGACAAAGTAATTGCCTTTAAAACAAAACTGAGGAGTTAGAGGTACTTACGGTTTCCCCCCAGGGATTCCTGCCAGGTTTGGAGGGATGGTAGGTACTCGCATGTGAGGGGGAGGATCAAACCCAACCTGGAAACAAAATTAAGACATTGAAGACTCAGTTTATGCAGAGTATGCACTTGGTGAACATCTATAAAGACTTTCCACCAGCAACTCCCACAACTCCAAAGCAACATAAACAGGAACGGTAACACGTACTAACATTAAAAAAAAAAAAAAAATTACAACACAAGAAGTAATATAACCACCTGTAAATACGACAGGCCACGCTCCTTTTTGGGGAGGTCAGTGGGAGTGTAGTCTATTTGTACATTGAGAACCATCTTCCCATAGTAATTACTTCCTGTGGACTCAGGATGCCCTGCCTTGCCCAAGCAAGTACAGAGAGCAGAGGGTTGTCTGTGTCAGGATTTCTCGACCTTGGCACTATCGTTGTTTTGAGCCAGGGAGTTGTTTGGGGCTGTCTTGGGATATTTAGCAACACCCCTGGCTTCTACACTGTATGTACAAATAGCATTCCCCATTCCTGATAATCAAAAGTGTCTTCATATATTACCAAATGTCCCTAGGGGGGCAAAATCGCCCCCAGTTTCATACCAATGGTCTAAGTTACTGCTTAAACATTCATGGGTTCCTTATTCTGTGCATCCTAATGAAGGTATCTGGTCCCTTAGCTGTCCACTTTGCTTCAAACCATCTTGCCCTCCGATGTACAGCCTTTCTTACAACATAAGGGGAACATAAGTGCAACATAAGGGGGAAAAAAACCCCACAAACATCACTATCAGCCCAAACTGCTGGAGGCCATGCCATCTGAAAAGGAGAGAGGAGAAAACCGAACATGACCTATTATTATAAAGAGCCAAAAGAAATATATAGGGACTTCTATTTGCTATAGGTTATCATCTGTTTCCTTCCCTGAAGCAATCAAGGGTCATGGTAGATTTTGCCCTTTGCATACCGTTTTGTATCTTTCAGGTGAAAAATTAGGCTATTTACAAGGCTGGGCAAGAAGATGGGCAAGTTGCCCTAGGGTTCAGTCACCTCTGTTTCCTCACTGTTGCCCTGAGATCACTGCTTACACCTGAGTCACACTGTTGGTTTAAAGAATAATATAGGCACAGAAAGAAAATGTTACAGCTTCTCAAATATTTTTTCCTAAGAATTAAAGAGGGGAAAAATAATAACCCTCAAGAAAATGAATGAAAAGGCTTCTGTGAGCTACTTGAGTCATTCCATTGCCTTGCAAAAAAAAAAAAAAAAAAAAAAAATCTTTGGGGGGAGAAAACCAGATGTCCCATGAACCGCCAAAGCAGCTCCTAAACACTGCCTTGTTTCATCCACAAAAACAGTAAACCAAGAAGCACTGCGCCCTAACTTAATGCAGGGGCATGCTGATGGCAGTAGGCGGGGCGTGGGGGGACACAGGGGCTCTGTTCCGCAGGCATGGGCAGGGGTCCCGGCCCTGGCCCGCCCGCCAGCCCGCCCAAGGCACCTACCATTGGGGAGCGCCCGTAGGCCACCACGGCGGCTGCGGCAGCGGCCGCACTCATCTGCGGGGACATGTTGTGCAGGCTGGCGTAGGCGGCGCCGGGGCTGGTCAGCTCGCCGTTCATGCCCGCGTGGGGCACCATCCCGAACGGGGCGGGGTATGGGCCAGGCACCGCCAGCGGCGTCCTCAGGCCGGCCGCTGAAAGGAAACACAAGCTCTGTGACGTGACTCAACCAGCTGCTGTGGTCCAGCCTGACCCTTCGTTCCAGTCACTCTAGCACCATTCAGGAGGAGCGAGGACAAGGCAGAAGGCTTTGGTGAGAGCATGAGAGGTTGAGAGGGTGAGAAGGTGAGTGTGTGCATGTGTGTTAGCGCTATTCAGGACGGGCGAGGACAAGGAGGAAGGTTTGCGAGAGGGTATGTGTGGCTTGGGGGTGGTTTCATCACCACCAGCTCAGCCCAATTCATCTCCAGGGAAGAAAAGACCCCAGGGGAAGCACTGCCCACATCCTCTGTCCTTGGCTTGGCAGCACTGGGAAACCGGACAATTAAAATTAAACAGCAGTATTGTACCCAATTCACAGAAGGCAAACAGAGGCACAGGGCACCACCTGTTTACCTGACTTAATCTCAAAAGAAGGTTCTGATAAAATCCAAGATTTCTCCTTCAGTCTAAACTTTCTATTCCCTGCTCCAATTCCAAATGAAAACCTGACCCTGGGTTTATTGCCTAAACCAAAGCCTGGGCTTAGCAGGAATATTCTGGGGCCTACTCTCCTCTGGGCCCAAGGTGTTAAGGAAGATAGAGTTAGAAGTTACCAACTGATTCACAGGCTGGAGTCCCAGTGAAACCCTCCCAATTTCTACTGACAGAGAGACCACGGATTCCTGAGGGATGGACGGGGAGAAAACCAGCCAACTCAAGGAAGCAAGAAGCACGCTAGGGCCAGCCGTTTTGGTATTAGTGAACTCGGACACGCAGTGATAGTTTGGTAAGGAGCTTACGTGCGGAATAATTATCGGAAACTTTATTAAGTCCCTAGGATTTGGATTATTTGTGGGTTAAGGGGAAAAAAGAAAGCCAAATGTAAACAGTCTGAGACCGAACAGGGTGCAGCTGCTGAACCTAAGGACAAACATCTGTTTCTTATCACGGCTTTTCAGGGATAGGAAGGAGGCAGGCAGTTGAGTGTGTTTCATATTCATGGGGAAATGGCGTCAGGAGTGCACAGACGACGAGTCAAGCCGGGAAAGGGAAAAACAAAACACCACACAACAAGAGGCGAGGCTCTACCCGCTTGGTTAACGAGGGGGTCCATGGCTGGAGGCTTGCCGAGGCCTGGACGGAGTCCTGGAGTGGCACTGGTGCCCGCCGTTGGCATGTCGCTCCGAGGCGTCGGTGTGCTGGATTTCAGAACAGGCGTGCTGGCTTTTTCATGCTGGTATCATTAAACAAATTAAATGAGTATTATTTTTAATCCAAACCATATTACACAATTTATCACAACAGCAGCTGGGACACTGGGCACCTTCTAGCTACTCCCTCAGCCAATTTTCATAAATCCACACAATGTTGACAGCATTAACTTGTGAGCGAGAAATGTTGACCTTTCCTCTTCCTGCCAGAATTAAAACTCGAGCTAGAGACACAGAACATGATCACACTTCTTCCTCCGCAGATTTTATTTTAAAAAGTATTTTTCCATTAGGCGTGTGGACTTTGGATCCAGGCCAAGTTAGAACGATGACCACCCAGGGAAAAATTCCCACTCACTCTGAAACAAATGGCCGGGTCACCAACAATGTCAGAAGGAGGATCCCTTTTCTAACCTTGCCTTTTAGTGGCAGTGGGATTGAGACTAATGGCGAGAGGCAGCAGGGCCATGGATCTGATGAGAAACCAACTAGCGTCTCAAATGCAAAAGCCCTAGAAGGACTCCTACCCATCTGAGAGACGTGTATGAAGTTAAGCAGTGCCACCCACTTGCCTACAAGATAGGTGTGGACCCACTAGCACGGAGGCCCTCAGGAGTGGGACCTAACAGGGTCCCGGGGCACCATACTCTGCATCTCAACTTTCCATCCCTTTAAATCCCAGAATGAGGAGCACTGTGAGCAGTAAACAGCATGCATCGAGCTAGGGAGAGACCTCAGCTCCCTCTGGCCTTGGACCTGATGGGCAGTGTAAACTTGGCAAGCTCCGTAGCCTTTTCTCCCCATCGGTAAAATGGGTTAATGCCTAGGAAGGCTGTATAAGAATGAAATGCAGGACCGTTATGGCTCGGACTTTTGTGAGTTAGGAGAGGACATGCTCCACACTACTTGCTGAATGGCTGAAAGCAGGCTTGGAGGCTCCATCCCCTCGCCCCCCCCCCCCCCCCCGCCACCCCCCGTGCACCTGTTCCAGGCTTCTCCGGGCTCCGCTTGAGTACATCCCCATTCTGACTCCAAACCCAATCCCAACATGCCCCGACACAGTGGGTCAGTCTAAAATAGGGTGAACTCAGGACTTCAGCTTCCTATGAGGTTGCACATCCCCCAAATAAGAAAGCAATGGACGTGGAAGCTTGCTGTCTCTCTCTAATCATGGCCCAAAAGACACTACGGAGAGGGAGGGAGGAAGGAAACACCGTCTGGGACAAAAAGCAGGAGGAGTCATCTCACTTTTAGACACTGAAAAATATACCTCTCACTCCGTAAAAGCCCACATTTCAAATACTTTAGGGTCCTCTGAACCGCAAAGAAAAACACACTGCTATGCAGGCAAAAGTGACGGCTCATGAGACCTACCAAGCTCATTTCTTTGGACTTCAAAGAAGTGGAGCTTCCCGAAGAGGCCGTGGATGCAGGGCTGCTGGAAGCATCTTTCTTCAGCAGCCGGTTTTTGTCGATCCCGTTTTCCCTGGGTGAATGGGCAGGGCTTGCTCGCGGAGAAGAAGGGTCCTCGACAAGTACAAGCAAAGCTGGTGTGATTTCACTTATAACGGACGGACCTTGTCCTCTACAGACGCTATTTCCACCCTAATTCTCTAAATTAAAGGAGGGCACTCTAAGTTCTTCGGATCTGGGGGACTTGGGACGAGTGCCCCCTGACTAGCAATGTTGTTATAATTCCACAGGGGGGTGTTTGCAAACACACCCATGAAGACAGCACAGAGGAAAAGATATCCAGGAACGACCCTATGAGTCCTCATGCTCAAATACTTTGCCCAGAGGACACAAGAAGGAAAGGAACACCAGGCACCCAACACAGGAATCCGAAATGACTAGGAAAACAGATTTCTTTTAAAAAGGAAACAAAAGTTCTCATCAGACCACTACTGCTCCATCTGTGAACCACCTCTAAGTTTTTAATGTGCAAAGTTGTGCGAAACCAAAATACCATGGCTCCACTTTCTGTCTCTCCTAAGTCACTCTGAAAATAAAATTTGAGAAAAGGAGTGGTTACCTCATTAGACACATCCACAACTAAGTTGTCATCGCTTTTGTCACCATCGCTATCCTGGAAAAAGAGATATTAATGCCATTTATTAAAGGGTTGGAGGCCCAGTTACATTTCTATAGTTCTTGGTAGCAGACACACTGAAAAATGGCCCAGGACGTTCCTACAGGTCCCCTTCCAGATTGCCAGGCCCACTCCTTAATACTGCCTTGCCCCCTTATCTGACATGGGGGCTACCCAAAGTCACACGCAGGGATTATTGCATACCTGCTAAAGATCATTCGGGTGAGGGCAAACTGCAAACATTGGGTGCACAGTAAGAGCTCAATAAATGTTTGCAACAGCTGCGTCACTCTTATAACCTGAAATCCCCCCGTGGCCTTCTTTCAGGGCTCTTTTCCCACTGGATGTCAAATTAAGAACACGATTTCATGTCACTGCTTCGTGTGTATCATCTTGACGATAGCCAACAAATCTAGTGTTCACAGACAATTTGTAATTATAAAGACAGACTTCAACCATGTTCCCAGGGGGTTACTAATTCCTGAAGGGAAGAAAAAAAAAAAAAAAAAGGAACACTAAAAACCAAAAACAACAAAGCTATCTATTTGGCTGGGATAATGTACCAAGATCTAACCTCATGTTAAGAACAAAAATCTTTTGCAATCAGCATGGAATATTTTAAGAGAGTTGGTTGGAAGAACAAGGGATGGCAGAACCTAGAAGGCACGCACTAGCCCCCTGCAGTAGGGCCTGTGTTCCCTCTTCAGAAAGCTGGACAATTTGCTAATCCAGGAAACGGCAAGGTTATCCTAGGTTTGAAAAAGCTTCAGAAAAGCTTTTCAACTATGTGCTCACTCCTCCATCAAGTCTAGGGCAGACTGAAAGTCTGCTCTCTTAGCCAAAAGGCCTCCCGTCCTTTAGTACAGTGATACAATGAGCCTATGAAAGAAGCAGGATCTCACCTAATCCTCCAAAAGGAGTAGGTCACCAATTTATGATCTACAGAGTCCTTCTACTGAGTCACTATCAGTTACAAATACACGAATGTTTGACAGTTTGTCCTAATAAGTACAAGTGCAAATATTAGCCGTGTTAGCTTTCTGTGGGGCCTCCAAGTCCAGCTAGAAAGTTACCTTCAACTTTAAATTCTTATCTTTTACATGTTTCTTTCTCGCCGTACCTTTTTTTCTAACCTTTTACACGTGGAAGACCCAATTTACTTTCTTCAGTAGTATGTTACTCGAGTTACTTTAATCACTGCTGTTAAGGCACCATGCAATTCACTCTAACAACATAAAATTATAACCAATGAGGAAGCCTGGGTAACTCAAAGTAACAGCTTACTGGAAGAAATATTTTCATGTAATAAAAGAAAAAAATAAAACTAAAGAAGATTTGCTTTTTCTGTTAGTAAAGATGACAGAAAAGCACAAATGTTTTCAGGTGTTACGAACACAAAGACAGGGGCACCTGGGTGGCTCAGTGGGTTAAGCGTCTGCCTTTGGCTCAGGTCATGATCTCAGGGTCCTGGGATCGAGCCCCGTGTTGGGCTCCCTGCTCAGTGGGGAGTCTACTTCTCCCTCTCCATCTGCTCTTCCCCCGTTTATGCTCTCATCGATCTCTCATTCTCTCAAAAAAATTAAATGAAACCTTTAAAAAGGAAAACAGGAAGAAAAAGAAAAGAACACAAAGACAGGCCAGGGGGTGCCTGGCTGGCTCAGTCGAAAAGAGCATGCCATGCCATTCTTGAACTCAGAGTTATGAGTTTGACCCCCACATTAGGGGTGGAGAATACTTAAATAAAATAAGTAACTTTACAAAAAAAATAAATAATGGGATGCTTGAGTGGCTCAGTCAGTTAAGCTCAGTCTGCCTTCAGCTCAGGTCATGGTCCCAGAGTCTTGGGATCTAGTCCCACCTTGGGCTCCTTGCTTAGCAAGGAAGCCTGCTTCTCCCTCTGCCTGCCATTCCCCCTGCTTATGTGCTCTCTCTCTCTCTCTCTGACAAATAAATAAATAAAATCTTTAACTACAATGGAGGTGATGGTACTGAACTCACAGTTTGTTTTGGGTTTTTTTAATTTATTTGACAGAGAGAGAGAGAGAGAGAGAGAGAGATCACAAGGAGGCAGAGAGGCAGGCAGAGAGAGAGGGGGAAGCGGGCTCCCCGCTGAGCAGAGAGCAAGATGCGGGGCTCGATCCCAGAACCCTGAGATCATGACCTGAGCTGAAGGCAGAGGCTTTTTAACCTATTGAGCCTCCCAGGTGCCCCCCGAACTCACAGTTTTAAGAGTCAAATGAAATAATCCAGGTAAAAGCATGAGGTACGTGGCATGAACAAGCTGTCGCTCAAGAAATACTAGCTACTGTTACCTATGGGCTTGAACCAGCCACCAGGAGGCAGAGAGGCCTTGCACGTAAACCGCCATCTAGCCAACCTGCAGGTCAGCCAGAGGTGGATGCTTCTTCCATAAGCAACGGGAAGTGGGCTAATCCCACGTTCTACTCTCATACTGTTCCCGGGAATGTGTCCATCATGAAATAGACACACTTGGGGAGACACAAGAAAACTCCCAAGGCACTATCAGCTGCAAGGTTTATGACCCTCAGACTCGAGCCAGTTGCCATCGGTTTGGTTTGCTCTCCTTGTGAAACAGGGTTTCAGCTAGATGTGAGTCAAGAGCCCTCCCTTCACAGTCGCACATTCTCAACCTGCAGCATCTGATCTAGATGCCTCCAAGGTTTTTTCCATTTTTACCATGGACTTATGTGGCCAAACTGCTCACTGTTCAAAAGAATGAATTCTGCCTCAAGACCAAATAGGAGCCTGAATAAGTCAACAGTATAGCATCCAAAAAGGTATTTTGCGACACCAATGTTTTTACCCTGATTATTTCAGCAGGAAAGGCTACCAAATTTCCAGGGCCCAGGACAGATGAAAATGCAGGCCCTTGTTCAAAAACTGAGGATTTCAAGATGGTGAGAACAGAGCATCAAACCAAGGGCAAGGTCCCATGAAGAGCAGGGCCCTGTGCAAATGCACAGGCTATAGGTCCGGCCCCCCATGTTGGTATCCCCTTATGAGGAACTTAGGCAGGAAGCCTAAAATGTAATCATGTCCCTGAAAGCTCAGAGTTTACAGCTCTAGAGGGAAAAAGAACCCTTATAAGAATCTATCCTCTCGCTAGTATCATTTTAAAGGATGTGGAATTATCACCAAGATCTTAGAGTATGCTCACAGGCTCACTTAGAAGGTGAGCAAGTAAGCAAACAAATACTGTTCCAAGTGCTTTATTTACTTACATAGTGGCTGGAATCCTTATCATCCACCTTTCTTTTTTTGATGTCATTGGAAAATTCAGGCCCATTTCTGCGTTTATCGGTGCCCCTTAGACTGTCTGGGACCAAGAGGGAATTACTCTGCAAGACAAAAAAATAAAATAAAATAAAAGATGAGAATAATAAAGATTCCTTCTCAGGTCTCTTTGTACACATGACAACCGAACCAGGATGTGACAGCTGTTTCAGAAAGGTGATACCTACACCGCCTTTCATTTCGTGTGATTCATCTCGTCTGATCACTTTGATGGTACACATTTATAGAGGTTTAAGCACTTAAAAGGGAGACCCTGACTATGCAATGAAACCTTCCAGAGCCTGGTGGATCCTTCAGGCCCGACTCACTTAAAATGCTCTTCCGTTCTTTTCACTGTGAGAGAGATGGGAGCTTGCTGTTTACACGTGGATGTGTTTTTATTCTTTCCCGCTGCAATTTCCGGGTCGGGGGAATATAAATGGCCTAGGGGCTGAACCTGAGCTTATTCCATCAGGCATAACCTGTGACTGTAACGGTCCGTGTGCGCCCCTCGAAAAAGACACAACAGAGAGCAGGTGGGATTAACAGCATGGATTCCTAAAAGGCAAATCACATTTTCCACAGCAACAATGAAGGAACTCTTCTGAATTCTTTTAATTTACTGTTGAAAATAAGATTTGGTGTTCCTCGCCAACAGCACTGAAATTCAAGACCCAAAGTGAGTAGTTCAGCCAGGGCCTCTTCAACAGCGAGGCCAGCTCCCGCCCACAAAAGCAGTAAGGAGGACTCATCTTTTCTACCAACCACACAGGATACTTTCATTCCCCTGTGCTGAGCGCCAACTGTCGACCCAAAGAGAATAGGCAGTTTGGGTATTTGGGGGGTCACATGACAGGCTCTGACATCCCTTCCATTCCCATATCCCCTCAGGCTAAGGCATCAGAACATGATACAATGAGCCCTTTTAAGTACGGGATTAGCATATGCAAGGGGGCAATTTGTTCAGTGATGTGTTACTGCCTTGAACAATACTGAAGGCGCTGTGCAGAAATCTCCCGCACAAAGCCCAGATAACCCCAATTTCTGCAAGACGATGGAGAACTACCAGGGGGATGTCCAGGGCCAACAAACAATTATGTTCCCCTTCTCTGCCACAATTTAAAATAGAAGGAGCTGGGGGAAACCTCTAAGTCAGACCACCTCTAAGGCAATGGCATCTACCAGAAGCAAATTTTTAAAAGCCGGGGTGAGGGAGGCTGCGTGGGGGGGGGGGGTGTCTTCACCCCAACCAGCCTGAGGTAATCAGGCAGGTTAGCTGGGCCGCTAAGCTCCCTCATGAAAACCGTGGATCCCACCATGGGAACATGACCAGCGAAGCTCAACCACAAGCAGGAGGAAATCAAAACGGGACCAGGAGGCCCTCTGAAGCCTCTCTGCCCACTGCAGGGGCGGACACTGAAGCGAGCTGAGCTTTGATTCATGACCGGTCAAGCTCCACAAATGCAGGAGGCTTACATAAAAGCAAAGGGAGGGACTCTGTGTGATTCAATACAGAGTAGCTCAGAGTAACGTCTTTAGCACAGTGTGTGGGGCTGAAAGGTGAAATGGCTGGATCCTTCCACCAATGACCGCGGTAAATGTCTGCTAAAAACAAACCCCTCCAACCCAGACCCCCTGGTTGATAGGACACAGGAGACTTAACCAAACTCCTGAAAGTGCTAACGTGCACTCCCAAGGGCCACGGGAAGGGAGTAGCAGCTTGCACTCAGGTGTAAACAGAGGCCCAGTACACGGGCGTGGGTTATAGATTTTATCAGCTCTCCAAAGTCTCCTCACCCAGACTCTGACCAGAGGCTCTGACGGTGGCACCACAGAGCACTCAGCTTTACATCTGCCCCAGAGCCCAGAAGAACGTGGCACAGACTCGGCGTCCACTGGCCACTTTAAAGTTCAGTCTCTGTCCACAGGGCCGCCTTCACGGCCCTCCTGCTATAACCAGCACTGGGCATCCAACCGCTCAGCCATTCAGAGACAGCATTTTAATGATCTTGTTTTTGTTTAATGAAGTCAAGCAATACTGTCAACCTAAAAAGTAAACTACACTTCTGTTAGCAACAATGCAATTTCTGTTAGAAACAGTTAACATTTCTATAGTTGGACCCAGAAGTCTGTCAAGCTCTGAGGCCTCTGCTTCTGCGTGTTAGAAGTTACTACTGTAATTCTCGCTTGAACGGCTTAAATGAGGCCTATAATCTGAATAGGTTTTGAAAAGCTCTGGAAGTTCCTCTAAATTTGGACAGGGCTAGTAATTAGCACCGCTACTTATGTGAAAATTGGCTCCATTCAAAATGGCAGACTCAGACAAGTTGCAAAACACAGTGTCTCATCGTACCTTTGATGCCGTCAAATGGATTCAAAACAAGGCAGCCAAGACTGTGGGCTGGGAAGGCCCGGGGGAGCCACAGTCAGGAGCCAGGGGGGATCTGGTTCACCAGGCAGCCCCGTCCTTTTACCCCTGTTCCCAAGAACAAGGTCCCTGACATCTCCCAGCCCTGACACTGCTTTCACTGTCGTTCCTGATTTGAGCAAATGGTTCCAGCCTAATGAACTTCACTGTCAGCAACAACAGCTGTTTTGGTTAACGACTGCCTAGGTGACCCTAATCCTCATGGTTCCCTCGTGTGCTCCCCAGAAACTCAGAAGTGACTTCACAGGTATTACTGGATGTCTCATGACACCAGAAGTGTTTTTGTTGTTTTTGTTGTTGTTTTTCACCCTCATGCTCTGTGTTTTCCTCATACGGCAGCTTATGTTCATCATAAGGATGGAATAACCATCATATTGACAGTCATGATGAGCCATTTTATACACATTTTAAGAATAAAGAGATTATACCTGGGTCTTGAATGAACAGCATTTGGATATTCAAATTTTTTTTTTAAAAGATTTTTTATTTATCTGACAGAGAAAGAGATCACAAGTAGGCAGAGAGAGAGAGACAGAGAGAGGGGAAAGCAGGCTCCCTGCCGAGCAGAGAGCCCGATGTGGGGCTCGATCCCAGGACCCTGAGACCATGACCCGAGCCGAAGGCAGAGGCTTTAACCCACTGAGCCACGCAGGTGCCCCTGGATATTCAAATTTTATCTTGATTCTACCTTGATTTGTTAGATCTGGACTAGAATAAGATAGTATCACATTTAACATTAATGTTCAGCATTTAATCAATATTTAAGAAGAAGCTATTTGCAAAAGAATGAAACTTAAGGTTGCTTGGCTTTGTTTTTTTCCAAAACTTGTACATTGGAAACACAGAAGGTAATTAGAATCACACCTTTGAAGAGGCCAAAGCAACCTTAAAAGACTTGTTCATCTTCTTCACCCCCCCCAACTTTTATCTTGAGGCTGACCAGAGAGGGGAGGCGATTTACTTAAAGTCACCAAGCTCTTCCCATTAAGTCAAGGCATCTCCCCTCCCAGAGGAGTGATTCTTACACTCAATTTATGTACGTAAAATACTTGTCCCCACACATTTATCACTTAGTCACACTGGCTCTTTAACCATTAACATTTAACCATTTAACATTCTAATGTGACATAATAATGCCTAATGCAAGCTGCATGCTTTCTCTGACCGCCCCTCACAAAGCAGTCTGTCTCTCTCTCCCCCTTTCTCTTTCTCTCTCTCTCTCTCACACACACACACTTGGTTTTATGCCACAACACAAAAGCCGTAAACATATTTTTAAAAATTACATTCAACAATAAAATGACCTGAAAACAGTCCCAAATGCCTGCCTTTCCACTCATGAATCCTGCCACTTATGACCCAAGATGCACACTAAAACAGGCCTCAGCAGAGAGCAACAAAGCGGCCTAGAGACCCGTAGCACCCCTTCACGTGACATCTATCATTGCTGCTAGGAGATCTGAAGACTTAGCTGCCACCAGATGTCTCCTCCCAGAGTCCATATTTTGAAAGCCTTTAATCTACCAAACAGCATTCCTCAAGTAAAGTTCATTTTCAAACATTTAATCTGCCAAATAAATATTTAATTGTGAATCCATTTTTTTTTTTTTTTTTTGATCAGCATGAGAACTAGTACTACCACACTGACTGATACACTCTAACGCTAGCCAAAAAACTCAATGTTTTATTCACCTTGCAGCTGGTAAAATTTAAGTGTCTGCCAGAATTTTTCAAAAACGATAATTACTGGGCAGATTTCTATTACAAATGTCCTGAGGTCTGGCATTTTTGAGGCTGTATATATAAAGTTTCCCTTTGTTTTAAAATTGTTTTAACTAAACAAAATCATCTTATTTACTTTGTCTTCCACGAGAACTCAAAATTGGACATTTATACAGCCCGGAGGGGAGATTACAAATCTGAGCAAATCAAGGTCAGAAAACACACTAGGACTTCAGAACAAACTAAAATTCTAAAACCATGATCAGTTTCTATACCTTACATGTTGCACACATTTATAGGAATGCAGCCAAGTAAAACAATAAAGGGAAAGGTGTATCTGACAGGTCTCTGGAGAAAGAAGATCCTCCTGAAAGTTGAGTACCAGAGTCAGAAAAAGGGTCCTGAAGACTATTAGCCCCACTGGAGTGCGTTTGTCTCCATTTGTAGGTGGAAACTACACATGAAATGAAGAGATGAAGGGCACGGACCAAGAAAACATGTACCCCAAGGGAACTCTCTCTCTCAAAAAAATCTGGAGACCGTAAAATCCATGCACCTTCACTGACCACAGGCCAACTGTTGGCCACCATTACTATATGCTTCCTGCGGGTCATTTCTCCCACTCGCAGTGCATGATGCTTAAGAACAGTTGTGAGACTAACGGAGCCACTCAGACAAGAAAAGGAAAAGCAGCAGATCTTCTCATGTTACAACTGGTGTATCTACTTGTAGTCACCAAATCCAGATCACATCATTCTAACCAGGTAAACCAGGTTTCATAAACACACATACCAGGACTAGCCTCTGCTGTAGTTCTCCTGGTGCGGTTAACTAGAGAGGTGGCCGAGTGTTTGAACCCAGCAGGCAGAAGCACACAATTATTCTCTTCAAGCAAAAACAAACATCCAAATGCAATCATTACACCAAACCTTCCTAGAAGAACTTCCAATGATAAAGCCTCAGAGCCTGCTGCCCTTGAGAAGATTTCAGTGGAATCAAAAGGAAACATCACGATTTGGACTCTGTGTTAGCTTCATGCTCATCGTTCTGGACAATGATGTTTCTACTCCAAGCTCTGAATACCCACTCAAGATTGAGGCAGACAGACCCAGATGCTTCGATATGGACAGAAACCTGTCCTTATACGCCGGTTCCAAGACTTTCACTTTTCTTTAGCAATTTAACAGTAATGGCTGTTCGTGTAAACGGAGATATTCCGGAAGGTAAACTCCAGAAAATATGAAAGAACGCAGGTTTAATGGGATGTTACCCCGTCAGTGGTACCAGAACACTCATTACAGAGGCTTCATGTTTCCTTCATCGATTCTGAGACCTCAAAGCAAGTCCTCTGCCAACCACGTCTAAACCCTGAAGCCCCCAGCAGCAAATCTGAAAGAAAAACCTGCTCGAGGAGACAGCAGAAGCTAGACAGGTTTCCCTAATGTGAAAATAATGCACATTATTCAAATGGATTTCTTTAGCTGCCATGCCGATTCCCCCTGGGAAGTTTCTCCTCCCCGCAGGAAAAGTGTTTGTGTCAGAGGTACAGACTGGAAACTCATGACACCTCATTTATCCTCAGTTACACGAAGGCAGTGGGAACCTAATTTGCTAGCACACTCTACACTGACAATTAACTTCTCGGTGAACATTAAAACAATTAGGTAGTGACGCACCCCCATCACATCTGTGTGCCTGCTCCATCTACACCTGCTACCAATTAAGCCGTCACCCTGCGCTGTACTTTCTCGCTGCAGTCCAACGGGTCATTCACATTCTGCCTGACATTTCAACAAATGGGTTTTTAACCCCTAAAACTAATGGGATCCCCACCTGTCAACGGGGAGGAGGGTAAGAAAGTGAAGATGTGTGGAAATGTGTCCACTTGGCAACGGCATCGCATCTCAGGAGCCCTGGCTGTGAGGAGGCTCTAAAGGGTACACATCGATTTTTCATACAGTTTGAATGCAAAATATGGGAAGGAACCCGCGTGTTCTCGCCCCTCGATCTGGGAACTCTGAGACACTATCAGATGCAAACGAGTGGTTTAGTCAGAACCCCTAGGAAGGAAGATAGCCATATAGAAGGCATACAGACCCAGTAAACAGGTGAGCGGGGGGATGCACTGGAGCAGGAGATAGACCCCCAGCATCCCACGCGAAACCCCCCGTTGGCCCCTCCACCACACCTGGTAAAGAAAAATAAAACACACCACATACACACACACACAGAGCTAACGATAAATATAATTATTTCAAAATAACTTAAATGCCCTCATGACCACTTCATTCCCCTCATCAGAACCTTGGTGGGAGCAAAAATCACATCTGTATTTCAAACCGTTTTTAAAAAGTTTAAAGTTCAGTCTCTGTCCATAGGGCCGCCTTCACGGCCCTCCTGCTGTAACCAGCACTGGGCATCCAACCGCTCAGCCATTCAGAGACAGCATTGTAATGATCTTGTTTTTGTTTAATGAAGTCAAGCGATACTGTCAACCTAAAAAGTAAACTACACTTCTGTTAGCAACAATGCAACTTAGCTGTCACCATCTCTCTTCGTTCTCCAGTCCCTGAGGACAAACTTTGTAGTACAAGAAACCAGAAAGCCCGTGAGTTACCGTGGATTATCTGCTGGCACCCACCTCCACCTCTCTTCACCTAAAAGACGGAGACCCAGAGTTTCTTGCTTACTATGATAAAAATGATCATGGGGCCAAAAGGAAAACAGCATTTTTAAAAACCTGCTCTACATAAATGGCGGGCGTTACGTTTTCTAATTACAGAGCACAAACCGAAACCTGAAAAGCATTTCGGAGGGAGGTTAACGTTTTCTATCTGCTTTCTGGTTTTTTAGAGTCAAGAGGCCCTATGCCCCATCTTCACTGTGAGCACAGTGAGATAAAACCTGAACACTTCCCCGGTTACACACGGGCCCTGATGTGCCCCCAGTGAGTTACGGCATCCACAGTAAACACACGCCTCCACCGGTACAAACCAGACCACTCCCGACCACCTAGAAACCACTGTCACTTTCCTTTCTTCCGGGCTTCCCCCTTCTTGTGGCAGTGATGCAGTGAGCAGTTTTCCCAAAGGATCTATTTTATAAGCACATAGTTTTCAATTTTGCCAAGAAGGAAATCTGCTGAGACAACTGCTGAAGAAAACTGAGTGTTTTCCACTGTGCCTAAATACTGAAAGTTTAGGTGACTCATCTCGGTTTTATCCTTTACTTCCAGGGAGTTCCTTGAAAAAAGTCAGGAGATAAATTCATAAACATTAGGCAAAAACACTTCCTCCTTTGATGAACTCGAGTATCATGAGCCCAACCAAGTTCAAGATGGGCTGGGATCAGCCTCCTGCTCTCCACACTGAGAAACACCCAGTCGCTGCGTGCATCTCCACAACCACCTCACACACTTGAAAACAGGAAAAGAGGGGCGCCTGTGTGGCTCAGTGGGTTGAAGCCTCTGCCTTCGGCTCAGGTCATGATCTCAGGGTCCTGGGATAGAGCCCTGCATCAGGCTCTCTGCTCAGCAGGGAGCCTGCTTCCCCCTCTCTCTGCCTGCCTCTCTGCCTACTTGTGATCTCTGTGTCAAATAAATAAATAAAATCTTAAAAAAAAAACAAAAAACAGGAAAAGAAACCACCAGTAACTACATGGGGTGTGACCAATAATTGCATGCATGGCTGCCTTGCTACTCTGCAGGTAGAGAGCATGGGGAGGACATTCCTAAAAAGACTTCCTGTTCATGGTCCCTAAAACCCCTCACCCCGGGAGGCAGCCTCCATCACCAATTTATAGATGAGGCGAGGGCAAAAGGATGAAACACCTGGTCCGTGCCAGAACACCACTGAGGTCTGCCTCTGTCCAAAACCGGGGTTCTTTTTATCACCCCACGCCCAAGGGTTGGTTCCTGGGAGCTAATGTGATATTCAAACACGTAAAATTTCAGAAAAAGGCCAACAGTAAGGTATTCTCCAAAGAGACGTCCTACGCTCTCCTTGCGCTCTGCAGTGCTGACTGTGATTTGAGAAAAAAAATCACGGGTGGTCCTTAGTAGGATCTAGTATGATCTGGTCCTACCGATTAACTAGTTAGGCAGAATAGCTAGAAAAGAAACACAAAATAACGACACCACTTCATATTAAATGAAGCGATGGCTGTCATCACTATTTTTAAATATGTTCTAAAGATGAACTCGATGATCCTACAAAGTCAGTTATGGGAGTGACAACCAAGCCCCTCAGAAAGACATAATCTAAATTTCTACCTGCATTAATTAGCTGTATGATTAGACGTACCTAGTCACCTCGAGCTTGGTGTCTTATTGGTAAGATGATGGTGTTGCACCATTATGACCTCTAAATACATTAACAGTGCTTACACTTTTCAGGGCCAGGGACCCCTTTTGAGAATGTGATGAAAGTTATCATCTCCCTCCACAATTAAAAATCCACAACACTATGCACCCAGTTTTAGAGGGGTTCAAGGACCTCCTGAAGCCCACCCGTGTACCCCGCCAAAGTCCAAGACCCTGTGCTCTGCAGTGCCTCCCAGATACTTACCCCCATCATCTCCTCCGTCTTCCAAGCATTCCAAATAGTGGTCACACGGGTCAGGCACTCCAGTTGTTTTTCATTTAACAACTATGTGGCTACGACACTAAAAGGTATCACTGCAAAACAGCGGCAAGTACAACTGACCTTTGAACAACTTGGGGATTAGAGGTGTGCCCCCCTGACTCGGTCAAAAATCCATGCCTAGCTTCTGACTCCCAAAACTTAAGTACCAACAGCCCGCTATTGGCCGGGAAGCCTTACCACTAACACAGGTGATTAGTACCTATTTTGTATACACACTCTATACTGTATTCTTCAAGATACGCTGGAGAAAAGAATGTTAAGAAAATTGTAAGGAAGAGAAGACACATTTATGGTGCCATCCCGTGTTTGTCAACAAAAATCCACACATAAATGGACCCACACAGTTGAAACCTGTGTGGTTCAAGGGTCCGCTCTACACACAACGCCTTCATAGTGCTTGGCACAAAGTATGTGCTCGTTAAATATTTGTTAAACGAATGAGTATCAAAACACACATTGTGTCCCATATGATGCTTTGTTGATTCTTGGATTCCAGGTCTTTTAAGCAGACTTACTGAAAGATTGCCTTCAGCCAAAACTGAACACAACTCATCTTCACATTAATTGAAATATCTGAAGTTTTTATTACTACACAAGAAATAAAGTCCTTTTTGTTAAGACATGTCATCTTTCTTTGCTCAACTATAGCTCTGACAGGTAGCCTTATGTTAAAAAAAAAAAGAAAAAAGCAAACAAGTTATACAAATTAGTAAAAACCAGCAGTCAGATCCTAATTTAAAATCAATAGCCAAATAGCAAAATAAAACCTCTTAAAAGTTATTCCCTTTATCATTCATCTGTTTCAAAAAGAAGAAAGTTAAAAAACAGTGTCCATATTTTCCACTGTCCTTAGCACCTTCATTTTTTTCCTTGGGTTTTACATTAAGACAGACAACAGTAACGCTTGTTTGTTTTCCTAACAAATAACCTTAAACTAGCAAAAATGTAACAATTTTGTCACTAAGAATAAACAAACACAAACTATCTCCAAACCAGGTTTAGACTCACAGAAGAAAATCCATATACACGCCAGTTCCCTCTGGGTCTACAGAAGTCCCTGACTGCTGTACTTGATACATGTAATTATCATGTTTGTTCAATACAGAAAGAACAGCAGGAAAAAATAAGACCATATACTAGCGTGGAATGTTTCAGAACTCCATGGTCTTACGACAGAGGTTCTCCATTTGTCCAAGGACCCTTGAGGTTCCCAGAAACAGTTAAAAATCTCTCTGGGGCCAGATCTTCTTCCTATACCTCAACCAAAACCATGTATTGCAAGAGAGAGGACGCAGAAGCTGATGAGAATACATCTATCCTCTCTTCAGTCAGGCACTGAAGATACCTGCCAATGAGTAAAACAAAGCCACTCCTCTCACTGTAATTTTTTGTTTTGGAAAATAGTTGATTTTTTTTTAACTTCTTAATCCAGAAAAATTTCAAAGTTATAATCCACATAGAGAAAAATTCTATATAGTGTCATCAATAATTTTAATTTAAGATGTAAAGATCCTGAGGGTTGCCTGCGAGGTTCAGTGGGTTAAGCCTCTGCCTTCGGCTCAGGTTCATGATCTCAGGGTCCTAGGATCGAGTCCCTGCATCGGGCTCTCTGCTCAGCAGGGAGCCTGCTTCCCCCTCTCTCTCTGCCTGCCTCTCTGCCTACTTGTGATCTCTTTCTCTGTCAAATAAATAAAATCTTAAAAAAAAAAAAAAGATGTAAAGATCCTGATACCATAAGGTTTGAAAACCACTGCCCTGTAGCAACTGCCCTTAACCCCTCATTGGTTTGAAAAAACAAAAGCCAAAAACAAAAACCAAAAAAAATAGCAGCAATAGAGAGTCATCAACTGACTTTTCAGCCAAGTAAAATGACTTCCTAATTCGAACCACTTTATTAGAGAAGTACCACAATATTTTAGTCACTGGCAGCACACATCATTTCATTACCCATTGCTTCTCATATTCAACTTTACACAAGTGTAAAGAGCTACTTCATTTTACATAACTGCAGTGAAACCCCACTTATGTGGACAGTGAACAGTTTCATTCCTCTCTACAGACTGAATTAAATGTTTAGGTTACAAATTAGTGCAGTTTTCCCATTTTATATAATCATCACCAGGAGAGGTCTGTAGTAATTAGGCAGAAAACACAGTATATACACTTATGCTGAAAATGCCCAAGTATCATTAAGAAGTGTGAAAAATTTGATGTGAAAGAGACATGCAAATAGCACCATAAGCAACCATTTATGTTATGCTATTGCACAGATTGATTTATGCCTCGTATCTGCCATATGTTGACTTTAAGGTTCACTGGCGGTGAACTCAACTTGAGGACCTAAAAGAACAATTGAAATTCAAGGACTGTTTTGCACTGGGAGGGTACAACTCCTCACCCTTCCTCCACCCCATCCTCACTTCCCTAGGTGAATCAAGTTCTTGCTTACATTTGTCAGCCAAAAAAAAAAACAGGTTATCTGATACATGCAGACACACATACGGAGCTCCGGAAAACTTTCAGGTTCAGCATGCACACACACCTCAACTCATTGCTCCTGCCACAGCATCTCAGAGAAATACATACTATGGTTCCCTTTCCACCACTCTCTAGAACTCTTGCCGAAACTTCCTACAACCTGACATCTTTTCATATTTTTGTCACCTTTCCTCAGTGCTTGTAACATGTGTGCCTACATACCCCTAACACCAGCTACACTTCCTGGGTTGTTTTACATCACGCAAGCCCTCGACAAATACACAGTGATTTAAGATGAAACAGTACCAAGAACAGAAAGCTAATTCAGCTATACAGTTCCAAACCTACAATCGGTTCAATAAATCAAAACTTGCAGCAGACTACAGCACGGGAGCTTTCTCAACATCTTCTGCCATCTCTGTTCTTCGATCCAGGGTTAGGGTTTTTAATCTGACACTCTATTAGAGTGAACACAGCACAAAAGAGGACAATCTACAGTGACAGAGACAGCAGTAAACGTAAAGGTCACCTCCATCAAAGTCAGTTTACTTAGGTTTGTAGTTTGGGAGTACGGTATTTTATTCCCTAGCTGGAGTTTTTTTCTCCCCTCTTTGCCTCCCAACATCTTCCAGAGAAAACTTTTAAGAATTTTAAAACTAGCTACCCCATCTTTTCTCCCTTATCCGCTGCCCTCAATGCAACCCGATATATAAAGTATACAACCGACTCTTCATTTAGGCTCAGGTCATGATCTCAGAGTCATAAGATGGAGCCCGACTGGGCGTGGAGTGTGCTTGAGAATCTCTCCCTCCCTCTGCCCCTCTGGCCTCACCCCCATCTCTCTCCCTCTCAAAAAAAAAACAAAACAACAGCAACAACAACAACAACAAAAAACCACACAAAACAAAAAAATAACACCAAGATTGGTCTCAAAGAGAATTTTTAAAGTAGCCACTATTCTACACAGAAGAGGGAAAAAGAACTCTCTGCACGCAAATGAATTACCTATCTCCACCCCCCCAAAACTCCCTGCCAAGCTCCTAAAAAAGGATCAGAATGATTTCAAAGTTCGGTATCCCAATTCTGCTACTATATTTAGATTTAACCTGGCCAAAAGACAGCCATGTTCAGAAGGAAAGGAAACGAGGCAAAAACTGCAAGTTATCCTTGCTGAAAAGGGGCCAATTTCTCACTCCCATTTATCCCACAACATTTGAGAGATGCTTAGATTCAATCTCCCCACAGCTCACTGGCAGATACACATACAGGTTGGACACGCACTATGTAAAATGGGTAAGATTTAGGCCAGTGAAAAAAATGAACCCTTTATAAGCCCAGAGCCTCCGACCACTGAGTTTCTTTGTTTTCAAGAGCTTACTCAGACACTCAGTTCTTTGGTCAAAAATAAATTTAAGTTCAAGTTCACCCTCCAAGGACAATTAAGAAAAGAAACCTAGATATGGAAACCTAGCAACTACGATGCATTTGTAGAGGATAATGAATGGTTTAGG
>CM053615.1:17163537-17182206 GCA_028646535.1 Procyon lotor
TCAGACACAGAGGCAAGAACAGAAATAAAAAAAAGGGGGGAATAATTAGAACACAAGCCCCAAACAGTTTTAAAAATGGCTTTTATTTATATAAGTCATTGCACATTCCTAATACAGTGATTTCCTGAAAATTACAGTATTTTGTAAACATAAGATTTACAGTTTAACCATACACAAAGCCTAGTTTTTTATTTCTTGACAGAATAAATTACTTTTCTTCAAAAAATTAGTCAAGTGCAATTTTGCCCAATATTTAATGCATACTAGAATTAAAGCCTATGAAACTAAGTAGTAACAGATGCAATTATCAAACCTTTCATTTGAACACATTCACTTTCAAATTTAACTTCTTATTTCGCCCCATTTAACAACATTACTTTCTTTGAAAATTACCCAATTAAGCAGTTAACAGTTTTCCATAATATGGTACAGGCCACTGGCATTAACTAGGCAGTTGCCAAGATGTCAAGATGCCTGCAATCTAAAGAGATCGAGAAATCTACAGATGCCCACGTCAAACCCCGGAAACTTCCAGGGAGGACTGTGTTTCAGTGGCCAAGCTTTGCGACAGTTCCTCTTAGCTCATTGTTTGCTCTCTGTATGGGGTGGGGCTTTCCTTAGCGGTGCACACAACCTTGCAGCACTGTATCAGTATTAGGACCAAGTCCTAATCTGGCTTGCCCGGCCTCTCACCTCTGTGGTGCTCTGCATCGTGGTGCTTCTTGTCATCTTTTATTGCCAAGTGAGACTGCCCACTCAGAGCACTAGACAGTGCCAGGAGGCCAGCACTGCCCCCGAGGGGCGGGATTCCAGGCGGCTGAAGTCCCGAAGGGTGAGGCGTTAGGGGAACTGGGGGTCCGTGGCCGTGAGAAAGATGCTGGGCTTGCAACTGCTGCTGCTGTTGGTGATGGTGAGAGAGGAAAGGGGGGAAGGGGAAGAGGAAGAGGAAGAGGAGGGGGTGAGAGGGGAAGGGGAGGAGGTGAGAGAGGAAGGAGCAGAGGATGAGAGTGGTGGCAGCACCAACATCCAGGGGGAGAGGTACCCACGATGGGAGGACACACAACAGGAGGTACAACAAACACAGGAGCGAAACCAAGAGACAAAGGGAGGAAAGGGGAAAGCATGTGATTAGCATTTTCAGTTCATCAAAGGCATCCATCCATAGTTATCATTCCCCATCTTCCCAAAATACCTTCGGGATCTATCTATGCTGCCTCCTGCCGGTGTGAGTCCTGCCCGCAGAGTGTGGCTGTGGATCAGCAGCAAGCCAGGCTAGCACTCCCGCGTTAGATCCACCCCCAAGCACCAGGGATGGAATCCAGTATGTCACCGAACGCGGGACTCTTCCTGATTTCGGGAAGGTTAGAGCGTGGGAGGCACAAATGTGCCCCCTACACGAAGCACCAACCCTATTCTCCACTAGTCACAAGTTATGGGGCAACTTTGTTTCCCGAAAATTCTCATGCTAACTGAACCACAACGGTATGAGGAAGCATAACCAAAATACTACCTTAAATTAATGGAAGGCGGAAGAAAGATCTAACCGATGTCAGCATGCCCCTCCCCCTGGCAAGTACCCCGGTGTCCTTATTTTTCACTCAGCCCCACAGAGCTAGGAGGAAGCACGGACATTCCCATTTCACAGAAGGAACCAAGGTGCAGGGCCTTAAGGAAACTGCCACCAGGCGAGAGAGGGGTGGGGTCACATAGGAATAACCCTCATGGCTGCACTCGGGTCACCATGCCACCACACACACAGAGGGAGGCCCCGGGGCCATGCTGTGACAGCTAGAAGAAACCAAAGCTGGAAGAAATCCATACCCTGAGACTGTGTTTATCACTTCCTTTCTCCTGAGCCCCTCACCCCAAACCCACCCTTCAGTGACACAGAGGGAAACACTGAGACCCAGAGAGGCCGTGGTGTGGGACTCTCCCCACGGTGACCCACGTCCCCACTCCCAAATGCCTTTGCCTCTCCCTAAACCCATTCCAGAAGTTAGAAATCTGTTCACACTAAAAAGTACTGTTCCTCTCATACATTATATTGAAGAGCGTGTTGTAGTAAATGAAAAAGTATCCAAGATATGGCCCCTGAGCCATAAATCTGGCCACGTTTCAGCTGTCCAACATAAAACTCGTTTTTGATGAGACAGTAAAAACGATTAAAGCTCAATTTCTAAGGTGTAATGTTAGAAAATTCTTAAGATTCTGATTTGTGCTCACTTCCCTGGGACTCAATTACTCGTTTATTTATTACCCCCTCACGTGTACTGAATATATTAAATCTTCACACCAGATCTTCAGTAATTTCTACCCAGACCACTGATCTTTAATTGAATCCTAAACATGCTTCTCGCCCTCAAGAGTGAGAGAAAACAGCACCTTAAAGCCAGACACCGGCGTCTGCCGTTAGTTGACAGTAAATTTTCAACTGCTCCTACCAAGAAATCTTTAGGAGCCAACCTTCTCTGGAAATTCTCCTTCTCTCCAAAGGGGAGCACAGGGCTCATCAGAGGAAGAGCAGAAAGGGGGAGAGAGAGGTCAGAGCGACCAGCATCAATAGTATTCCTGGGAAGTACTTATAAACCCCTCATTCACCATTTGAGATCATAATAACAATTTCTTTACACACAAAATCACCTTCCTGTCATCCCAAAGACACTAATTCGTGTTCTGTCACCTTTGAAGAGCTTGGCAATAGCCAGACATAAAACTGGAGAAGCTGGCGGCAGCATCATGGTCCACTAGGCATGCTCATTAGCACTTAATTAGGAACTAGACACCTGCCATAAGAAATGTGCTTGGAGAAGGATGAGGAACAGGTCTGCCCTACCAGCAATTGCTATCATTACTTAGAGAATAAGGGCTATGTCCGGCTTCTGGGGGGGGAAATGCAATGATGCATACACAAGCAAGTGCAACGGGGTAATTAAGCATGGCATGGATTACAAGATGAGAGAAGCCAAGCAGAGGGGAAGGGATTTAACTACTGGGTGGGGGACACCACCCTCTCAGCCCTCCCTGCACATCCCGTTCTCCCCAAAATCCAGAAGAGAGTCACCACAAGACTCCTCCAGAGGCATACTCAGGCAAATGTCTGGATACACGGGAAGGAAGCAGACCTTTCCTCCCAACCCCAAGCTGGTTTTTAGGAAGGTGGACTAGAAAGTGTCCTACTATACATTATCGAAAAGAAAAACTGGCTTATATAATAAAGGGGCTTTGCCACAGCTGCAAAGTGGACACACGTGATTAAGCCCCACAATTAGGTGAAGAAATATCAACAGGGATGTCCAACGGCCCGAAGTGGCCCCGGGGACTCCCACCTCTACCCGGCTCTGGTTTTCCAGGATCTGTGAAGCAAGTTCACTGTCCATTATTAGAGGCAACCAAGCTTCTCCGTCCTTTGCTTGGCCATTTTGAAAGCTGCTGCTGCTGCTTTGTTTTATTGTTATATTTTATGTTTTTTATTTATTTTTGTTTTGTTTTTGAGCGAGAGCATGGGGCAGAGGGAGAGACAATCTTAAGCAGGCTCCGGGCCCAGTGGGGAGCCCCACTCAGGGTTCGATTTTACAACCCTGAGATCATGACCTGAGCCAAAATCAAGAGTCGGCCGTACCTCATTAACCAAATGAGGTCCCCAGGCACCCCAAGCTGCTGCTGCCTTTTTTTTTTCTTAAGCAAAAACCCTACCCAACTGGAAAGAGTACTAAAAGCAATGAGAGGCTGGATGGCAACTACGGAAGAACCTACAGACCCAGGAACCAGCCCCACGCCCTACTTCTCATCCTGACATGCAGCACACCTCGCTATCCCCCATCCACGCTCTGGCCTCAGCTCAGAACACACCCAAGGCAGGAAGGGTGGGGCATCGTGGATCCCATTTCACAGAGCAGAGGGTGGCCTGCCACGGGGGCTCTTAGCCAGAACGAGGATGGCAAACCTTTTATTTCCTAGAACCGCCTCTCTCCCGTGACCCCAGCAGCCCAGTCACGTTCACAAGGAGTCAGACTGAGCATTCCCAAGCCCAGGGACGGGGAGGCTCCTGAGGGTGTAGAATGCCGCACGTGCTGAGACAACCCACCCTCCCCAGAAACCAATCCATCTTCACCATGCAGCCTAAACAGCAGTGATGGAAGTTAAAATGGAAATTTGTTCCTAGATTTATGCCTCGTGAGTCCCACCTCTCTAGGCCCCACTTCCCAATACCCCGCGTCCCTGTATCTGAAAAGGAGGATCTCTTCAGCTCTAGCTTTCTTCCAAGGAAGTATGTAAAGAAGAATCAAGCCGAAACAGGGACAGCCAGGGCTACTCTCAGAAGATGCTTAGCAGATACGAAGTGTCCTTTCCGAGATAATACACACTCGGGAAGGAAGACAGGGCCCGCGTCCAGGAAAGTAAACAACTGCAAACAGGCAGCCCGCCTGGCCCACGTGTGTTCGGAAGGACACCTCCTCTTAACAAGGCTCACCTGAGACATCTGGGTCCCTGGCACATTCCGCAAAAGGGGGAAAAAAAAAACATGAATGCTCCTTTAAAAATGTATTTTAGAACAAAAGAGATACTGACGTCGCTATACAACCAGCAAAACCTCAAAAAAACCCGATGCCTCTACCAACTGGGGAATCAACACACATCAGTCCTCCACAGACCCAAACCCGCACAGATCAATGGGGAAATCGAGACGTCTCGCAACAGGACAGCAAGGGTGGGAAAATCCAACCTTCTACCTCCTCATCACCTTCCCCTAATTAGTGAACTCTCTTTAAGTGAATACTTGCAGATTTACATGGTACAGGACTCACAGGCAAAATAGTTTGTAAAGCTATCAGAAAAGGCATTTTTGATGAGCAGTGGTGGTTTTTAGCGATGCAGGTGGTTTCTCAGATGACCAGTGGTTCTCAAACAGCAATTCTGATACCCCCCCTTTCTCCACCCCGGGGACATCTGGCAAAGTCTAGAGACATTTACGGTGTGACACCTGGGGGGGTGGGGGAGGGAAGAGTGCTGTTAAACATCCTACAATGGGGAGGACAGCCCCCATCACAGAGAATTAACAATGTCTGAGGCTGAACACAGCCTAGATCTAAGCTGGAATTCTGTCCCATGACATCAGAACTCATGTTCTTATCAGCAAGTGACCTGACAAACTGTTGCTTAAAAAATAAAAATGCTTTTCAGCACTCAATTGTTCACTGTCCCTTCGTCACCATCAAGTACCTTTGTCACAACTCAAAAAAATACGCATCTGCCTCACAGAGTGGACGGCACTGACAATTTTAAAATAAAATAAACAACAAGTTCACATTTCATCCAATGATTTTTTAAAAAGCTACACTGGAAACGTCCACGTACTGCAGTTTTGTGCCTCCAAGGGGGCTGCAGAAAGGTTTCGCTGTTGACAGAAGCAGAGACATGCACTTGCTCTCACCCAAACAATGTGGACAGGCTGGGAGTGAGACAAGGTAAACAAACACCAAACCCTGAGTTAATGATAATGAAAACCCACAACGAATAAAGTCACCTCATCCATGTCAAACGACTGCCACGCATACAGAATTTTAATTCGCCTTTTACCTAGTGCAGCCTGGGTCAATTATGTGACTCTAATGAAACTGACTTTGCTGCTTACATGCAGAGCTTCAACAGAACGGTGCCATGGCTTCCGCAGTTGTGTTTCTAAAACAGCCGTAGCACGTGCTTTTTCACCACCGAGCTGCCTACACAACGGGAGAGAAGAAAACGGGGCCCAGCGCCCACCTTAACGGAGACGCCAAGCTCTTTCTCACCAACCACAGAATCGACTTGGATTTTTGGAAACCAACCCCACTCTGTAACCTTAGGGAAAGCCATGTCACACAGATCACACCCTGAACCCAACCAGAACTGAAACCATGCCCCCAAAATAGCATCTCTCATGTTAAGAGTGTGCCAGTTCGTGGCATTTATAGCATTTGGTATTTAAACACTTTTAAAGGGGGTGGGGGAGGGAATGTGAAAAGTAGCATTTGTTGACAGTTCTCTCCAAATCCCTCTTCCTCGATTTCTGCTATTTCCCTCTTCTTTAAAACACTCCGCTCTTATCTGGGGAGAGTGCAGAAGGAGAAAATTGGCACGCTACAGTAAACAAGCCGGGAAAGTAGGGAAGAGCTATGTGGGAGCAGAACCATCCAGGACGCTACTGTAGGAGTTATCTGAAAACCTCCCATTATGAGAATGGCCTCTCTTAAGAAGAGGGGCAAGGGTGATAAAGAGACAGAAACTGCTTACTGGGGTCAAGAATTCTCAAACCACTTGAACATAGTTAAAAAAAAAAAAAATTCCCTTCAAGTCCCCATCTCCATGCAGGAGCGAACAGAAAATGACACACAGGCAAAACTGATGGCCTGTATGCAGGTAGGCACCAGGATGGCCTAAAACTCTGAGAAAGACCTGAACTCATCTTCACTCTTTCTGCTTTGCGGAGAATCCACAAAGGCCAACTCCTCCTGCATCATCACTGATGTCGCATCCTCTCTGTCCCAGATGACGGTGACAGCAGGGACAATGATCAGAGTGCGGGACTGAGTGGCCTGCATTAGATGAAGTTTTAAAAAGCCGTGTTTATTTAGGCAGACCCACTTCTAAAGCCGTGGAAGGTTTCGATGAAAAGATGCTCAACATCATCACCCAGCAGGGAAATCTGCAAATCTAAATCACAAAGATACCACATCACACCCGCTGGAAAGGCTATACTCAAAAAAGGTGGACAATTACAAGTGTTGGAGGAGATGCTGAGAAAGTGGAATTCTCATCCATTACTTTGGAAAACAGTCTGACAGCTGCTCAGAACATTAAACAGGTATCACATGACCCAGCGATGACAGGCATAGGTTCAGTCGAGAGAAAAGAAAACCGCTTCACACAACATGTACACAATGTTCACTGCAGCCTGATTCAGAAACAACCAAAAGGTCTGGAAGCAACAACCTCAATGTCCCATCAGCTGGTGACTGGATTAATAAATTAATAAAACTCTATGTGAAGTGAAGGAACCCGGCCCCAAAAGGCCCCATATTAGCAGATGCCTTTCACACAAAATGTTCGGGATAGGCAAACCCACAGAGATAGAAAGATCAGTGGTTGCAGGGACTGCGGGGCATTGGGGGAAGGAGGTAACTGCTAATGGATATGGGGTTTCTTTCTGGAGTGATAAAAACGTTCTAGGATTCCTGGTGATGGGTGCGCAAGGTTGTGAATGTACCAAACCTCGCTGACTCGTACACTTTGAAAAGGCGAATTTCATGGTATGCAAATTACACATCAATGTAAAAAAAATGCATAGGTCTAACGCTTACAAATAGGGTCCTCTACTCTCTACTCTGAAAAGAAAGAAAACAGGATAATGGTCCTTTCCAAGGCATCGAGTACAAATCGTATGACTATATGAGGGGAAATTAAAAAGTGAACAGAGCCTCCACAAGTTTTCTAACAACTAAAAAGCACACTGACTATTTGGAAGGCCCCAGACCCTGAAGTCAAGCCCTGCATTTGTCGGAGATACCTACCTGACTTCCCAGGAAAAAAACTCAACTTGAACCCAAGGGTAGGCTGCCTACCAGACTTTGCAATACTGCTCCTTCTCCTTGGAAAATTAATAGAAGGGCTGGACTACTTCAATTTAAGTGGAGGGTGGATCACTAAATACAAGTTAGGAGAGACAGAGTATCGTTGTAGCCATGTCGTTTTCTGCTCCTGGTAGCAGGCTAGGCATTATTCTCTGAGGGCGAATTTGTTTTATAAAGAAACTTATAGCTGGGTTATTGATGGGCTTTCCAGGGATTAACTGCATACTCATAAGAATAAGAGGCTAACCTCATCCTCTTAAACTTCACACACTACAATCCTATAGATAGCTGACAGCTACAGCCAGAGGAAAAAAATAATCCAACATTTTGCTAATCCTTAAACCAATCATCTCATGCAACAATGGGGAGCCTTTAGGTCTACAACTCAATCTCTTAAGGACAGGAAGCCCTCCTTCTACAGACACATCAGGGGTTTGTATTCATAGCCCTCCCCTACACAAACATAGATGGACATCACAAAAGCCCCTAGACTTGTTTCATTTCACACTAAGTTGTTTTAAAGTATAGAGAATTTTAAGTTCACCTATGAAGCAGAGACAGAGACATCTGACCATAACTGGATCCCCAAAGGTCTTGACAGAAGTTCTTGTATTCATCGAAAATTAAGTCAGACTAGGTCCAATTAAATGAGAAAGACAAGGTGGCCAACACTAACCCCGAATGTTTTGAGTTCCTGATGTTCACAGGCATTGCTATGAGAAATTGCTCAAATTTTCTTACAGCCAATAGTGAGCATTGGGGCAGCTGTCAGAAATCAGGCATTCTGTGGTATGGGAAGGACAACCCCCCCTGGTCCTATGGCCATCTCTTCTCTCTCTCCTTCCAATCCCATCTCAATGATCTGTGCAACCCCTCAGGGCCAGTAAAGGCCTTGTTCCCCTTTCTCCTAACTAAGGAAGCCAACAATGTCTTATCCTCACTTCGGCTTCTCAATTTTCTCTCCACCTGCTCCCAAAACTTTCCTCCTCTCTTTTGAACCTTGAGTCTGTTCATCAAGTTAAATAGCCAAAGCTTCTTCACTGCTGTATCCTGAGTAAAAGCTGTTCACCCACAACAGCTGAGTGGCAGGAGCAGAGCATCTGGATGGGTCTAATCTCAAACACTTGACACCCATGTAACCACTAGAAAGGGCTAGAGGGGAAGTGACCCGCTGCTCCGAGCCACCCCTCACAGAGACTTGGCCAACTGGACCCACAGATCTACTACAGGCGCTTAGAGAAACAAGGTAGACGGAACCACAGTTCAAGAAGTCAGGACCATGTTGGGTAAAGGCTGCCAGCCAAGGTCTTATCCCCACAAAAGCCATGCCAGGTAGATGGTATTACCCATCTGCATACGGGGCACTCAAGGAGGCTAACTGATTGTACGAGGTCCTAAAGCTACCGAGTGGCAGCACCAAGTGTCTTCCTCAAGTCCATCTGATCCTAGACGCATACTTTACCTTTGTGCAAGGTCAAACACAAGACAAATGCTCAGAGAAAGATGAACACAAAGCACCGTGGAGCTGGCCAGCCAGCATGCAAGCAGACATCCGATTGTGTAATTTTTTTTTTTTTAATTACACTCAGCCAATCATATTTTACTTTTTAATCAAAAAGTAACCATCTTTCCTTGGGGGGTGGAGAAACACCAGGTGAGAAAAAGCACTAGGGAACTTCTTGGGGTGAAGGAGAGAATCCGCACCCCAAAAGCAGTGTGGGTTACAGGGTGTGTGCACATGCCAAAGTGATCACCCTATATACTTAAGACTGTGGCATTTCACAACATATAAATTATACCTAAATTTTTTAAAAAAGCCTGTGTGAACAAATACATATGTATCTCTATCCATATGATCTGTATAAAGCACATGTGATATAAACGCACTAAAAGATAACACGAATTATCTGGGATCCCAATCTCAACTAAAATCAATTAGTATCATAGCAAGCAGAAGAAGAAAGTTCTTGGTTCCGTGCTCCCTCAAATAATACAAAGGAAAGTGATCTCGAGGAGTCCTTCGATCATTTTCCCTGCCTTCAGGAAGACATCAACCATTCCACAGTGTTGTCATCTAAAAATCTATTTTGTTTTGAACGTTTTTAATAGAATTCCAAATTGGGGGGAAAAAAAAACTTTCAGTAAGTCATGGAGACTATACTGATGTAAGGAATAAATTTATTAATTAAAAATCAAATTAAGGCCTCCAGAAAGTTCCCTTCCCACACGAACCTGTTTTCTAAAGCGCAAACGAGCCGTGTCACACCACATAAACCTTCTGCCTATTAAGATCTCCGCATTATTAAATACTCTATTGCTACAAGAACATAACACGCTTAATAGCAAAAGAGCTTAATAAAAAGCAAAATTCAAAAAGGAGGGCTGCATTTCTTTTTCCGCCGATTATCAACTTTGCTATCCGTCACAACTGTTTAAAAATAAAGCATCACGTGAGAAGTAACTATTTCCACAGTTTCTCCAAATATCAAGTATCTAAGAAGCTTATCTCTCTGAAATACCAGTAATCTACGTAAGTTGAAGGCAGGTGGCGTCTGGAGTGGAAAGGTGTAAAATTCAGTATTTTCTGTCAGGCACGAGAAATAAGTTTTCCATGCTGGTGAGAAATGGGCATCATTAATTCACTCAACACGGGCAGAAAAAAAAAAAGAGACACTCTCTCTTCCTCCTCCAAGACCACTCCACAGTCCCAGGACACAAGCTGAGCCCACCTCAGCAGTTCTGGTGTCCTTGAGAAGATTTCCCTTTTTCCAGATCTGCTAAAGAGAAATGTCTTTAGCCCTGCCAAGCAAGCAAGCAGTAAGCCCCTTGATTGTACCTTAAAGGGAATGAGAATGTTTCGGCTCATTTGCATTTTAAAGGCTAACTCTTTCATGATCTTTCACACTTGTAATAGATGTCTAAACCGTTAAATTACTATTTCTTTTCTTAGCCTGAAAGTCGATGCAGACGAAGAGCGTGGCCTCTCCCATTGTTCTTCATCCTGAGCGGGTCCCTGAGCAATACTGACAGCTGCTATCAGACCCGGGCTGCATTGACTCTGTGCGCAGCTGCTGCTTGTAAGAACAGACAGCCTCCCGGAGCCTCCTCCCCTCTGGGGAGACAGGTTGACACACTGCATGTTCAATGAAGGGGTGCGAAGGTCCACTGAATTGTCAACCCAATTTTATGCTACTTCAATTTTCCAGGACGCGCACAATTCCTTTCAGGCAAAAATCAAGCATATGCCAGAGCATGAAACTTACGGTGCAGGATAATTATTGATCACCACAAACTTGCAAAGAGCCTTCTGACATAAATTAATAGACTGAGCCAAAAATTTACAATTAGGAAAACCGTACAGGCTAGTAGGCTGAAGACACACAATTGGCGTTAAGTCTTGTGCTCAGGGCCCAATTCCCTGATTTGGGTTATTGTTGCTAGCTATCAGAGCTAATCTGCCTTTATAATCTCAACAACATGTTTCCTGGATGAAAGCCATTCATAAAATTAGCGATTCATCTGCCCTTCTCAAGCGACCTGCCATTTTCATTTTCTGATTTAATTCAAAAGGAGTCTTTACCTATAAACATCTGGTTAATACAATTTCCTCCTTTCTAACGTGTGGGGGGCTGGTCAGGGCCTCGGAGAATTTACGGGTACGAGGTTCACCATCAAGAAAGGATATGTAAAAATTTAGAGACTATCGGAAAACAAACATGTTCCACAAAGTGTAACTGGGTACTTGAGAACTGCTTTGCATATGTTTCTCTTTAATCAAAACAGGCTTTTCCATCCTCATTCATTTGGGTTAAAAATTTCTGCGCTCAAGCTACAAGTACAATTTGTTATTAGTCTTTGCTAATCAAACACGGTACATGCAAAAGTACCAGTGAATATTTGATTTGATCTCTGAAATAAAGCAATTCATTACACAAGAAAAGGGTACAGAAGGCAGCCGACAAATGCAGATGTAATTGTGTTTTTTGTTGAATGTGATTAGAGAGCCCACTAAGTAACAGTCAAAAATGTGATCTAAAGAGGGGGGGGAGAAAGGCAGAGCCTGGGTCTGGGGGGAAGAGGAGGAGGGGAGAATTGTTTATGCAGAGCTAAGCTGTCAAGTGTAATAAAGCAGCTTGAATAAAATTTAAGCTGAAAATCCACTGAAGCTCCCCATTTCAGGGAGGAAAAAGCTATTAAAAGGAAATGAAGGTCACCCTCCCACTTTATTTCACCTAATTGACTGCCAATAGCTTACCACAGGCAACCCGACTGCAGATCGGCAATTGAGAAACTGATGAAAGGAGAGTTTTCAAGCTGAGGCTCATTCTTTAATCCTCCTTGGCTCTTATGTTTTTTCTCCATCTCCAGTTGGGATGTAATTTTAAACCCTGATGGATTAACTGGTTCCATTGTCCCGGCCGTCATTGGACTATGGCACTCTTAATCCGTACAGCAGCATGTCTAATTATCATTACAAAGTGTCTGAGGGAACTATAAAGACCAGCAGGGCATCTTCTCACAAGCAATTAACATAAATTGATAAATGAGTGATTTGAATCCGCTCAAGGCACTCACATATGAATAAAATCAGAAAGGATGGTCCCTTGTTTCAGCTACTTCTTTGGCTTCGTCTGGAAGGGCAGAAAACATGAGAACTGTCCCAGGGTCCCCAGGCCTGCAGCGGTGAGGACAAACTCAGGGGGAAGTGCGGGGGCGGGGGAGGGGAGGGAGCCGGGACACACCGCATGGTTCACTGGGCTCATTAATGCAGAGCAAATGACTTGTGATTGACAACCAGTCGCCAGCGTGGAGCGCTAACTGAACTCAAGGCAGGAGAGCAGAAACCTGGTGAAAGGCTAGAGAGCACTGGGGCAGACAATTATCACTCTTTTCATTGGGGCAAGAGAGCGCTCTTTTCATTGGGGTGCCACTTAAAAATTCAGCAAGAGGCACAAGAAAGAGAAAGAACAAACAGTTATCTAGGGTCTAACACCCCAGAAAGCAAAAGGCAAAAGCAAAGATGGCTAGAGGAAAGGATCATGCTGAGACCTGTCTTGACCTCCCCGTGATCCAAAGTTATAAGCCCGAAGTAAGCAAAGTATTTAAAACTCTAACCTGGAGCTTTTTACTTGACAAAGAGATCAAGGGTGGCTTAACTATCAGGGTATAAACTGCATCTATCTTCCCACTGAACAGTACATCTATTTTTCTTCCCCTCCTAAAAATGTTTCTATCATCTTCTTTATGCTTATCTGTCTTCCCCTACACTCCTTTCATACCTGAGCCCTCCTCCCCCACTCTTACTGACAGACCAACATTAAGACTACGTGACATTATATATAGAGATTAAGCCATCAAAATAATAAGAAATGAAAGCTGGTTATACACACTGTAGGAGGTAGACCCGGTAGGCCACGTACCCCGATGATGGCATTCAACTCTGCCATGGTCACCTGCTTGGCACGCTCCACAGCCTGGGCCACCTGTTGCTGATGCTTTGAAAACAAGGAGAAGAAAAAGCGTTAGCAAGGCAGCCAAAGAACGTCACTGTACCTTCCAACAACAACAGCTACAACAAAAATATAAAAGCATATGCAATGTAGGTTCAGCAGAATGTGGATTTAAATGCCAAATGTCTCAGGCACTGACTATGTCACAGAACACATGGACAGCAGGAAAACAGAGGACAGGGCTTCCCTTATTTCTAACCAACACTAGTCCCCACTTAACTTCTGATGGTTAATTCTGGGGTTGGAATGATAGAAAAATCCAAGAAGATCTCAAAACTGGTAACCGAAGCCTTAGAAAATCATTGGTATTGGGGATTCAGAAGATCAGCTGGGTTTGCAAAAGCAGTTCCCTGTTAAGTTTGAGCAGGTAAAGTTCACAACCGGTTTAAAACCCCCATTTCTATACTTAAAATTTAAATATTAAATCTTTGATTACTTCTCTGGTCAACAAATCTCAACCCACCAGTAGTTTTTGGAGGGGACTCCTCTCTTTCTTTAGCCTTAAGATTTTTCATCCTCCTGAGGGGGAGAAGGAAGGAAACCGCCCTCCCTCCCTCCCTCAACTCTTAGCTCAGAGGCTGGGTACACTGCATGTCTCCCAACTCCACCCACAAAAAAAAACCAAGCCACATCTTTGCTTTGGGAGGCACGAGCCGGCAGCAGAAACCAGGATTACTAAAGTCTAACAACACCACTCCAAAGGCCAACAAGTCTCAACTGCATCATCGAACAGATGTTACACCAGAAAAGGCAGACAGGAGACCCCTGCTCTCCACTCTGGAGCAGCCGATGTCAACAAGGACAGATACCCGGTGTTCTAGCTGTGGGTCCAGGAAGCTTCTCACTGTCTCAATGCATGCATCCTGGACACACTGAAAACACAGTTTATCATTTATTAGCTTGTCTCCAAAAGTGAACTTGAAGGCAAAACTAAAATATACTGGTTTTCAGTCCATTTCACAGATTACTCATATAAAGCGCTTTTCCCTCTCAAAATTGGAAAGTTCAACCTCTGTGACTTTGTAACTTAATAAAATGGCTCACATACGTACGGGACTCTGTAAGTTACGGCAACACGAACACTTAGTTTATCCTTCAGACTATTGGCATTGGCTTCCTCTAGGGCCAGCATTATGTGAACCTGACTTGATGTTCAAGGACACACAGAAGACCTGCTTCCATGGTCAAGTCAATCCTGATGGAACCATTTGTTCAAATGCAGTAAAGGAAAAGCTCTCTACGAGGACACTCCAATCATCAGTAGCTTCCCAAGCTTATACTACTCCTCAAAGAAAAGCAAAGCTTTATGTTGGATCGTCATTTTGCAGTCTTCCACGGGGGGAAAAAAAAAATTAATCTGAGGTTGAGCTATCGTCACCACGTTTACAGTGTGCCCTCAGCTCTGCTGGATGGGATAGCAGGGGGCTTACACACTTCAGCTGGAGCAGATGTTCTTCACACTTGTTCCTTGTGATAAAATTAACATCTTAAAACTAGCTAATTTGCAAACAGAGAAGCAACATAATTGCACTTTAACAGCTGAACAGTTTTACTTACTTCCTGAGACAGAAATGGGATGACTTGTGCACAAATTGTATTCAATCTCTTGGCGATTTCAGTCTATAAAGACAAAGCCATATAAATGTTTAGTATACTTCATAATCAGTTCAGAAAGATAAAACTTCATACCCAACACTTAGCCCTCCACTACCTCACTCTTGAGGGCGTAAAATTGCTTTCCCAAGCTATTCTGCTAATATTTATCTTGAGATAAACAGTAGATATTAATCCCACTTGCAAAGTAAGACATAATCGCACGCTTTATTGGTCATTTAAAGAAAAGATAATGGGTAGTTTAATTGAGTCGGAAAATCTACGTGGTTTAAGGCTATATGATCCTTTAACCTGGTGAATGCAAACCCCCTCGTATGCTTATTCAATTACGGCACACTACCACATTTTTATGTCATAAGGGCAAGCTCGTTCCAACTGGTGTCAGAAGCCAGTGGGGCAGGGGCACCGACAAACTGGGTCTAGCCTTCAAGATAAGGTCGAGAGTGAGAGAGCATTAGAAAGGAGCCCAGGGACCTCCTTCCTTCCGGCTTGTCCCAACTCTCACACAACACAAATGTGACTTTAACGTTAGCAGCCTTCACTGAGTCTCACTATTTCAAACAGGCCAAGAAAACATTGCTGAAACAGAACCCACGTCTAGCATGAGGGTCAAGTCGAGAGGCGTGCTGGGTATCTTTTAAGTTTCACCACGATGCTGCACCAACGGCAAGCACCTTGCTGAGAGAGCCCTGTGGATCAGCTCAATGTCACAAAATGTGTCCTGTCTGTGGCCCAGGTTTTTGTAAAGAAAGTAAGAGAAGTCCCTGCTCAGGTCCAAATGCACAGCAGTCCCTCTGCTGCAAGGGACAAACTGGCCAAGGGAGGCAATAAAGAGGGCTCTGCTTCCAGGAAAGAATTCACCTGCCCACCAGCCTCCAACCCCCTCCAGCAAGGCAAAGCAGCCCTGCTTTCCTCTAACTCTGAAGAACCAGTTTTGCTTAAAAAAAAAAGTCATCTGAGAAGAGTCCTAGCCTTGACTATATTTATTTCATCATTTTCTGTCGATGCTTACTAATACCACCTCTATTACCAAATTAAGGCAATGAAAAGGAACATGAGGAGAAGAAAATTATGAAGCGTACAGACCATGCCCTTGAAAAACAGAGTATGGAATAAGTAAAATGAAGTAGAAAACTCAAAAACTGTATAATCAAGTACATTGAAAAGAGCTGCCTTTGTCCTACAAGACGATTCCAGTTAACTGAGCAACAAGGCCTTTGGTTTTATGGAATGGGATCTAGGCCAAACCAACTCAATTCTCCCTGACCACCAATGAGATAGGGTTTCAGACCTCGCCTTGAAAGAAAGGAGGAAATGACTGGTATAGAGAGCAAAGCCACAACCTTGCTTTAACCATCGGGGCAACAGATCTATGCAAAAAGGGTGCAGCTGTACCAGGTGCAAAAACAGAACTGTGTCAGCCCCACCCAGCTCATTTGATCATAGCCACACACTCAAGCTAACTCAAGGTCATGGCTCTCCTCGAAAGTATGGGCAGGCTTCTCCTTCCTTTGCAACAGGGTTCTGCACTATATATTTGGGTACAGGTATAGGAGTAGGGATGCCCTTTGCAGACTTGTAGGTCCTTATTCCCTCTCCCTAGCTAATATACACTCCAATAGCATTCTGTACTCTCCCTTTCTCCAAGATTCATACTTAAGGTCCATTTTTTTTTTTTTTAAGATTTATTTATCTGACAGAGAGAGACACAGCGAGAGAGGGAACACAGCAGGGTGAGTGGGAGAGGGAAAAGCAGGGAGAAAAGCTTCCCACTGAGCAGGGAGCCCAATCCAGGACTCGATCCCAGGACCCTGGGATCCTGACCTGAGCCAAAGGCAGATGCTTAGCAACTCAGCCACCCAAGTCCCCCCAAGGTCCACTTTTAAAGAGGATATATACTCACTTTGAGCATACACAGGCACACAACGTGATATATATACAGAATTATAAAAGAAAGTCAGAAAAACCTTAACTCTATCATCCAGGGATAACCACCACGAGTAAGGTTTTGGTGATTCTAGAAAGGATCATTCCAGGCTCTCAATGCATATGTGCCTACAAAGCCCAGGGCCGAAAGACATACTTCCCACACCAAGGCATCCCATTATATACATGGCTTTTCTATAATATGCTATTTCCACCCAAAACTGCATTATGGATACCCTCCCACTCAATAAATACGAAGATGAATAAGAACGTCATTCTGCTATACAAGCATACTGGTGACTACACTCCTGGTATCAGTGGATACTCATGCTTCATCCAATGTTCCACAAGCTCTGTGTCAAATAACCCTCTACGCAGATCTCTAAAAGGAATCACTAGAAGTGAAACTGCTAGGTCAAAGGTTTTGACCTAGTGTTTTACACTGGAATGCATGCTGATAAACTGCCCAGCAAAGAAGGTTACCAATTTATAGTATCACCCATCTATGAGGGGCTTGCTCTCCTACCCAATGTCAATACTGGGTCTTGTAGACCTTTTTTTAATCTCTATCCACCTAATGGATTAAAACAAAGACCTCGTTTTTATTTGCATTACTTAGATTCTTCTTGAAGCTAACTAAACATCTCTTCACACATTTACTGATCCACTATTTTCCTCCCTTTATTTTTCCTTTGGTACTTATTCATCACTGTCTTTTTGTCGTAGTTCTTTTCACAGGGCAAATATCAACCCTTCCCGTAGCTTTTCCAGCTTGCCACTTGTCTTTTAACCTTGCTTCCTATGGATTTGTTGCTAGAAATAACTTTAAATTTTTATGTGGTCACTTACTAAAGAATATTTTTTCCTATGATCCTGGCTTTTGGATCAGGGTTCGAACACCCCAAAATCATAGATGCCATTCTTAATTTTCTTCCTAGTGCCTCTAATGGAATTTATTTTGATTTAAGAAGAAAAGATTTTTAATTAGTAATAATAATGATATGCATTATTACATACAATGGCTTCAAGGTAGAACTGAAGTGTCAGGAGACAGTTAAGACCCTGAATGGAATGAATGAACTCCTAAACCTTTAATAATATCAAAGTTCCTAAAAACAAAAGAAGTACAGATTAAAGCATAGACAATATAAATTAGGTGAGAGTAGGTAAGATTGAAGCACAAGAAGAAGGTTAAAGATCAAAGCTCAAACCGACGAAGAGACATCAAAAGCTATACCATCTGTCCTGGGAATTCTCAATAAATGGTCTGGAGAAAGAATGGAAATAAGAGCAACCTAAGAGGCTGTTATGCCAGCTGTCTCCCCCCTCCGCCAGGTCTCGAAGCCTTCATCTTAGACCAACCTCCAACAAGCGAGCTTGATTGGGGGCCCCAGAGCTACATTCAGATCTCCCCTCCGGTTTACCCTGAAGTGCTTCAAGCTGCCCTGATCCTCCCTACCGAGAGTACACCTACCCTCCTGACAGCGTGAGAATGCGCCTTGTCTGCCTGACAGAGCCTGAGCTCTCAAAACATCACCGCCACCCCAGGAGGGTTTCACAAACATTTTCCTTCGCCCTTAAAATAGTGTGGATGGCAGCATAAAAACAGACAATAATATTATGTCTTGCTTCAGTGCGAGGATATTCAATAAGACCTTTAATTCAGCACAAATTAACAAGCAGCAGTTTGCTACCCAGGCTTGTGACAACAGAGTTTGTGAGCTACTACTGGACATATGACCCGGCTTAAGCAGGTATTAAGAAAGTTCTTGGGGGCACCCGGGTGGCTCAGTCGTTAAGCATCTGCCTTCGACTCAGGTCATGATCCTAGGGTCCTGGGATCAAGCCCCGCATCAGGCCCCCTGCTCTGCAGAGATGCCTGCTTCTCCCTCTCCCACTCTCCCTGCTTGTGTGTCCTCTCACGCTGTGACTCTGTCAAATAAATAGATAAAATCTTGAAAGAAAGAAAGAAAGAAAGAAAGAAAGAAAGAAAGAAAGAAAGAAAGAAAGAA
>CM053615.1:17182306-17217231 GCA_028646535.1 Procyon lotor
CTAATGTGAACTGTATTTTCCACCTGGAAATCATTCTCCTGCCCAAAGCTGAAGATACATTCAGTACTTACTAATTGTCCTAACACTTATAAATTTCCCCTATGCCTGTAATTAGGACACCACGTAAATAAAGCAAGAGCATTAAAGTGTTCAAGAGCTTTCCCCAAACTGGATCTTCAAGGCAACCTCATGTCCAGAAACTTAACCAGCAGGTGAAAGGCCCGAGCGTCAAGCCTTACTTCATGGATCACAACCGCACAGAGGCAGCAGGAAGAAGGAATTCAAATTACCTGTCCAGAACAATCTGCTATTTTCCTCGGGGTTGGCCCTGATAATCCAAAAACCTGGGTTTGCCTCTCAGCAGATGAGTAACTAGGTGAGCTCAGGGAAGTCACTTCAACTGCTGGGCAGGTCTCTGCCAATGGACTTCAGCGTTTTGTCAGAATCAAGTAAGCAACTATGTCAACTATTGCTACACTATTATAAAGTGCTATACTCTCACCCTGACCCTTTGAGGCCTTCCTCATGAATCCACCTAGAAGCTGTGCCATAACACCATCAACACTTCTCTGAGCCCTTCATGATCCTCCGTAGCATTTACTGTCATTTAGCAAACGAAGCCCATATATTTAAAATTATGATTCCATTGGGATTCCTGGGTGGCTCAGTCGGTTAAGCGTTTGCCTTCTGCTCAGGTCATGATCCCAGAGTCCTGCGATGGAGCCCTGCATCGGGATCCCTGCTCAATGGGGAGTCTGATTCTCCCTCTGCCCGCCACTCCCCCTGCTTGTGCTCACATGTGCTATCTCTCTGACAAATAAATAAATAAAATCTTTAAAAATGAATAAATAAAATCATGTTTCCATAAAGCTTCCATACAGTTTCCTGACAGCTTCGGGCATTAAAGTCTTGTCCATACAGGATGGGAAGCATGAGGGCAAGAATCCTACTGACCGTGGACACAGTTCCTCACCAGACCTGCCCCACTCACACTGACCACACGGTACCCATTCAACACACTCTCAAAGGAATGCTTCACTGAACCAAGATGGAATCACCACACACCCTCAACTCAATGACCAACGTGCAAGCAGAAAAACTGTTTCTGAACAGTGTCTGAATAAGACTGTTTACAGGAAGAAATCCTATCTTAGGACGTATGAGATTCGTGTACATGTATATTTTAACTTGAGTTCAATATGGTCAAAATACCTCCAAGGCCCAGAGAGGAACCAAATCCTGGTGTAATTTGCAATATTACACCAGGGCCCTTAAAATGGAACACATGTCCTTCTGGGCACCTGAACTTAAAGTTTTAGGATTTTAGGATTCCTAAGAGCTCGGCTCTCCACCTTTTCATACTCCTTTCACCTTGTCTAATCACTAGACTGAAGCGCCCACTCCCTGACGTCTGCTCACTTTGCCACGACACACAGAGTAATATATAATGAGTGTTGTCTGAAGCCCAAAACAGGGCAAAGACTGCTCTGGAGTAATTGCCCATGTCTCAGAGCAATCCAGTGGCACCCTGCCCAAAGCCAGCTTAGGGAGGGGAAACTCCACCACCATTAAATTGCAAATTGATGGATCATAAAAAATGCTGCTTGTGCTGAGGGCTGGCAAACTGATCTTTTGGTTTCCTTGAACCAAGCGGGAAGCCAAGAGAAAAACACAGTGGCGTGTTGGGAAGAAGTGTCTGGCAACAGATAAACGGGCAAGAACATGAAAAACAAAGCATACAAAAAAAGGAAATAAATAATCTCTAAATCCCTTCTGACTAGAAGTTTCTGAGTCTGGGAAATGGCAGCCTGAAATATAGAAGAAAAAAAAAGTTCAGCCTCACCAACAACCAAATAAAATGCAAATTTTGTTGCATGTAAGGAGGGTCATTCCGCACCAGTTATTTTATTTAAAAAAGAAAAGAAAGAGAGAAAGACAGACAGACAGAAAGAAATTAATAAAATCTAACAATGATGAGTCTCTGGGAGGCTGGAACAATCATACATTACTGATGACAGAGTAAATTGGTACAGTCGTCTTGGAAAGAACTGGGCAATGTGTTTCAAGAGCATGAAATTATTCAAACCCTTTGGTAAGGCTTCCCACAGCTAAGAATGTATCCTAAGGAAATAGTTCAGATGAAAAACATTCCATGCATGAAGCTGTTCACTGCAGCACTCATTTCAAAGCAAGAGAGAAAAAACCAGGTAAAGAAAGACGGGACAGCAGCTCCACACATCACTAACATCTGCAGAGTTTTTGCAAGACTTAACATTTGCCCTCCTGATAAATCCGTTGTCTAAGGCCAGGAGAATGGTTAAATACACTACAACAACCCAAAGGCATGGCCAGGAACCATTAAGGTGATTTTTATGGATAATGATGCTTAAAGGGCCAACACATTTACTAGATGAAGCAGGAATCGAAGAACAAAGGTGTGGGGTCAGTGTGCCTATTTTTTTTTTTAACATATGCAAACATAAATATATGCAATTACAGGCTGAGCACTGTAATTTGATATCCAAAATAAAAACGGTGATTATGCTGGGGTGGTAGGGTTATCAGTAACTTTTCCCCTCCAGTGGCCTGGGGAACACCACCTATGATTGACTGTTTAAAGGTATGACGACACAGGGAAGGGAGAGAAGGGCAGGCAGGCCTACTACGCCTATGATTGACGGGGGCTGCTGGTGGCCCTGAGTCACAACAATGCTGGCAGAGCCTGAAACCCTTTGGATGCTCGGCCCTCTTACAATCCTCTTATCACAGGTGGAGAAAGGAAATGATTTGCCTAGGATCATAAAGCAAGATTAGAAGCCACTTCCTCTGCCTGCTTCTTTCTCAGGAAGTGGAAGTGGGACACGGGGACAAGCTTAAAGCCAGAAACAAAGCTGATGAACTCAGCCTTGTCTGCAGAGCGATGCAGCCCTAACAGGACCACAGGACCGTAGCAGCATAGAGTCAAGAGCATGTCATCCCTCGGCCAACAGCACGACCCCAAGAAGTGGCCCCCATCTGTCGGTGACATGCAAGGTAGACAAGGAGTTTTATAAGGGATCTCGGTTATAAACTGTACACAAATAAAAAGCAGACACCCAACTAACCGCACTTTCACCCTCCCCTTCACAGGCAGAGAGAATTCGTGTGTTGGCCCTGACATCAGACAATCCAGCACCCCAGGAAAGCAAAATCCACAAACACATCTCTAGATCCTAAAGATGACAGCGGATATACCTGAGAAAAATCCAGGATGTTTGAATAAAACCTGCATACCCAAAATGATATACACAAAGCACTGTAAATAATCTCCCGATAGTCTCCTCTGCCTTTTAGAGGAGAGGAAAGGTTCTCCGTCTCAAGACTTTATTCAGAAGGTCGGCTTTTCACCAGCCGGTCTCCCATGATGGCGCCTTGCTTCGCCCAGCACATTCACGGAAAGGTAATTTTATCTTAAATTCTAATGCATCCAACTAGCTTTCTGTTTAAAATACAATTATGTCGATAAAGGACTAACCACATTTTGGGGAAATCCAAATGAAAAGGGCTTGGCGTCTCTCCGAGGTTTTAATGGTTTAACAAGGTTGTCAGTGGTTTTCAAACTTAAGGGTGCAGCGGGATCACATGAAAGCCTTCTTAACACACAGATGGCTGAGCCCCGCTCCCAGAGTTTCGGAGTCAAGAGGTCTGCAGCCCAAGCATCTGCATTTCCAACAAGTTCCCAGGTGATTTGCAGCTCTTGAACTGGGGACCCCACTTTGAGAACCGTGGACTCTGGCAAGACAGAGGCAGCATCCACTGCTTATAACACACACCAGGTCCTCTCACGCCTCATCCATCAGTGCAGGTGCCTGGTGAGAAGAAGCTGATAGGTCAGCAAAACCCACGTTGGGTCAGAAACAAGCAGGTGGGGAGGTCAGACCTGCCTCTCCTCCAAAGCCTGGCCACACGCCATGGCATCCTTCTCCGCCCATTTTTTTTTTTTATAAAACAAGACCACGGCAGGAATACAACCCAGGGGTGCAGGAACACATTTGCCTCCTGTGGAAAACCTCAAACAATATTCATTTAAATGATTCCATCCCTGGCAATGTAGTCTCGCCCCTTCTTAAACCCTATGATTAAAACAAAACAAAGAGTACCACATGACAGAAACCCTTTAGTGGCTCAATTAATCAGAACAGAAGTCACCAATTACTGGCAGATAATAACTTTTATGTCCTACCTCCCCCTCATTTGGCAGCTCCTACCGTGTTCTAAACCTGAGCCCTTTCCAACTGGGCACATACTCCATCCTTTTCCTTTCCCTGCTCATCTTTCACACTCTCGGCTTCTCTGGAAACAGGGAGGGGTTAAAAGGAAGAATGGGAGAGAAAGAAAAGAAAAAAAAAAAAAAAAAAAAACAACCCTACTGAAGGCTGCTGGGGCGGAGACAGCAACACTAATTGCTCCCATTCTCTAGCTCCTCACGAGGCAGATTGCAGGGGCCTGCATCTCCGGAGAAAGCTCTCCTATCTTCACGGCAGCTCTCAGCAGAGCAACTCAAGTGCCCTTAATTGTTTATGTTCTTAATGCAGAGCCTCTTGAATGCATTCATTTTTAATAGCAGGCTTGAGTGTGGGGCCCATCAAAGAATGACAAAGCAACTCTATTCATTGGTTCTCTGTCCTGCGATGATGGTCTTTTGATTTATTTGCAAATGACAAGCTTGGCAGGCCCCACTTGAGGGCTGCCCTCATTTTTTTTTTTTTTAAAGAATCAGTTGCATTTTCCAAGATGAAGTTGAGTCTGCAATGCTGTGTATTTGTGTAAAAATTTCCCCCTTCAGTTCCTTCTAATTAATGACTTAAATGTTTTGACCCAACTGTTGCCAAGCAGAGCATTTGGGCTTTAATTTGTCATTTTGGTAAAGATGCATCCTTGACAAAAGCATCACAGCTGTTTCAGGGCCCAAATAACACATTTCCATTATTCAGAAACCCTTGTTCTGGAGTTTAGCAAGTGCTGTTCACAGGAAATCCTACCGACTTGTCCCTAGGGTTGAAAAAGACAGCTTTTGGTGGCCTTAAAGGACAATGTGCTGCTCCACCACCGAAGGAGACACACTCTGTGGGGTGAATCACAGAGCACAGCCACGAGTCACCACCTATTGTTCTCGCAATGAGAAGAGAACAAGCCTCTTCTGGAACACACCCAGAGCAAGCCTACACCTTTCACCCTCTTCACAGGTCTTAGTCATTAGGGAGCTCATGAGAAATTAGATAATATCATGCAATAGCAGGATTAGTGGGAGGAAAAGCAGACTACATCATCCTGGCACCAAGGCTAAAATTACAATCACAAAAATAAAATATGCCCATGTAAAGACAAAGGCTGCATGGGAATATGCAAAAATCCAGTTACCTCTGAAAACCGGGTTGATGAGACTGTTCCTTTTCAAAATTTGTAACCTTATTTTCCTCTCAATAAAATTGATAGCATTTCCTTTTCACTGTAGCTACATACCTCTCGGGCCTGTGTAAGCTGTCTTCAGTTAGTACTGCCTTCTAACCGTCTACAATCACTATCTCCACATCTTCCATCATGACAAAGCCAACCACCAGTGCACACTACCTATAAAGCACTAGTTATCACTAGCTTTAGCATTAACCATTACCTTGCTCCCCACATTTTGTTTAGAGATCACTGGATAAACAGTTGGGTGTGAGTATTTCCCTAACAGGTTGGAGTCTTTCGCCAATCCATATAGTGGGAGAGGAAACTCTTGCCTGGGGTCACCATGAGCCAGGGGTTCCCTTATGTTATTTTACTTTATCATTGTATTTTATTTCATTTCATTTTTGAGAGAGAGTGAGAGCACATGCATGTACACACGAGAGGGGGAGGGAGATGGGGAGAGGTCTTAAGCAGGCTCCATACCCAGTGCGGAGCCTGACACAGGACTCGATCTCACAACCCTGCCATGAGATCGTGACCTGAGCCGAAATCGAGAGTAGGACACTTACCCGACTGAGCCACCCAGGTGCACAGGGGTTCCCTAATTTTAAAAGCATGGTGGAGCTGAATCACCCACACACATGCATGACAGCTGCGGCTCTTCTTCCAAAGCAACTTCTCAGGCAGAGCAGCTACTCTACCAGGAGGCCTATGCCATCAGTGCTGGGCAGCACGGCAGCAGAACGGCTGGCACAAGCCAGATACACGTTTGTGATGGTGAGAGCCCAAGGCAAAGCCTTCCCAGCCCCAAACTCGGTCTCAACTGGGAAATCCCACTCCCCCCCAACCCCCCCAGGAGGCTGAGCAACTGGAGAGGTGGTCCTTTGGGATGGAAGACAAGGTTCCTGGCCTTCCCAGTTGGAATCTGGGATTCTCTTTTCAATTAACATCTTGTGCCAAGAAGCCCGCCATGCTCCAGAATGCAGCAAGCACGGGGCATCACAGGCTGGGAGCCACCGGGGTAGAAGAAGAGCTTGTGCACAGTGAAATCAACAGTCAAGAAAAAAAAATCGTTTTCTTGAAAGCATCTCAGATCAGGATTAAAATGAAATGTGGGATGCTGGCGAAAATTTTCAACACATACTCCTTTTGCAAAAGCTTTTAAATATTTAGAAGACGGTAAGTACAAGGATTCTCGATGACAGACTTCACTGGTGTATTAAAGATTCACAGAGTATTTACTCAGCTATGCAGGCGGAGGCAAACAGGAATCTCATTTTAAATACAAATTAAATTACTAAAAAAAAAAAAAAAAACCGAAGCACAAAAAAAAAAAAAAAATTCCCTGATCACTGCATCATAATGCAATCCACAGAGAAATCGAAGCAACAGAAAATAACTACCAATTCTTCAAGATAACAATTAGGCTACTTTCAGGGGAAAAAGGAAAAAAAAAAAGTGCGCTGCATGAGGTAATTTATTCAGGGTTACATGGATTGACCAAAAATACATAGAATTAAAAGCATGTCAAAGAAAAGCCCCAAGTCCCCTTCTATCCAGTCATGCCAACTTATAATTTGAAAGTGATCCAGCATTCCGAGGTTACTGTGCTGTCCAAGCTAGACTGGGGGAAACATTACGTAGAAGGGGGAACGGCCAGGGCCAGGACTGTGAGAACAAGTTATAAGCCACAGGCCCCCAGAAGTTACCGCTCTTGTAACTCATAGTTCTCTGACAAGTGGACAAATCAATTTATGTGCTCCTGTGTGTTTTCAGAAAGCATCCCAGATACCCTTTCATTAATTATGTGGGTTTGGGACATGTCAATTCTCATTTCCCAGAGCAGCAGAAACCAAACTGAACCCCATATTCTGTTACACTGGTTCCCACCGGGCTGGGCTGGCTCGATAATGCTGAGCTCCTTCTGGAAGAACAGAATAGACTTCCTGCCATTTGGACTGTGAAACACAGTAATCCACCAGGGAATAAAGGTCAATGTTGCACTTTTGGTCATTACTGAATCATTTGAGATGATCTGTGGTGAGGATGAGAGGAAAATCGAAGGCTGCAAGAACGCTGCAAATGGCCTGACCTCAGACCAATTTTCATCTCCATCTGTCTAATAGACATGTGGATAAAAGGCCCTCCCCGCCCTCCTTCTGGGCCACTCTCGGCTGTTTCCAAATCCGCGGCACAAGCCAGGAACCAGTTAAACAATACATTAATAAGGGGAAATAACCTTCTAAGGCCCAGCCTGACGCTTACTCAGGTTTTCGGCCATCAGCTAAAGTTTGGAACGCAATTTTTCCAGTCTGCAAGCAGTGCTGCAAAGTAGAAATTCTAAGGAATACAGAGAAATCATCTGCAGTGCAGGGGCATGTGCCAAAATCTCCTTGTTTCTACATGCAAATATATGCATACTTACACCTCCGCGCCACCCCCCCCCCAAGAAGACAGCCACAGGATCTCTATTACATCTGCTAGCACACACACACAAAGGGAAGCAGCAGCAGTTCCAGAAACTGCATGCTGCTATGAAATAAATCTTTTTTTTTCCAAGTGTCCAATTAATGCTGCTTAATCATTATTAAGGCATTTCAATCCTTAAATACAAAATATTCCTGGGAACCCAGAGCCTAATGATCATGTAAGCCATGGAATTAATGTTAACATCCTGACTTTATACTAATACTCCCCTTCACTGGTTTGGCCGAGCTACTTTTTTAAGGTAACACTGCACCATATATAAGTTTAGGCCCCCACAGTATATCAATGTCAAACAACATCGTGTCAAGCTAAGATTCAATTCAGGTAAGTGCCACTGCCAAATTTTCTTGTTCCCAGACGGGCTTTAAGATTATTTTATTGCTTAAAATTTAATTTGTTCCAACTCGTGTCTCCATGACAACGTTGGCTAACCCTGCAAATCATTTGGGTAATTGGATATCTTATCTTTCTATTGCTCTCAAATCGAATGATTCTGCTAGAATTGTAACAGCCAATCAAATTTACAGTCCTCCTGAGTAATAGACTTGGAAAAGTAGCCACATTCATCTCCTCTTTACAGCCATATTAACCAGTATGCGACAAACAGTAGAATCTGGTCTTCAAACTATACTCCAAATTATAAATGGTGTCAATACCAATATTCTCACAGTGCAAAGCCTAGTCAAAAGCTCCTTTCCTTTTATACTGTTTTACTTCGAGAAGCAACAATTGGTACTCATTCCACACAAAGCCTGAGCAATTTCAGTACTTTGAGGGAAACCGAGAAGAGTGCTAATCGGAAAAAAGACAATAAAAATCACAGCTCTGGGAGTGAACTGGACGTTGCGATGAAATAATGACCAAAGCCATGGCTACGTAAGAGTGTCTTGGTGCACTGACATTGACCTGTCTGGGCTCTTTGGGTAGGAAAGCCACATTTGATGCATTTGTCAAGAGATAAGAATGAATACAAATTGTACTACCTCAAAAATCTCTGCACCCTGAGAGAAAGCCACATCACCAAAATGTGACACCTCCTTGTACTTCGTTGAATGTACGAATATCACAGCATCTAGGGTAAGTCAATTACGGAACATTGATAGGAGATGCAAAAGTCAGCAATCTCCCTCTTGAGTTAGTGGTATGCTTCTGGTCTTTGGTCTGCTAAAAAGTACAGAAGTTGGATACATTTCTGTTGTCCAAGTCCAATCTTCTCGGTAGCTGTGCACGGAGACTGGCTCCTCGGGCGGGAGCTCACAGCTCAGGCACTGCCGAAGAGCCAGCGGCTCACAAGTGGAAAAGGCTCCAGAACCCTGGCCAACTGGCAGGCTGCATGCGTTGTCGAGAACCTCGTGCTTCCCCTGCAGATACTCAGGACTTCAGGACCGCCTCTCAAGCTCAACACAAAGAGACAGCAACGTAGGGCAGCTCAGCACACAGATGTCAGCAGGCTGCCGAGCCTTGAAGCAAGTGTGAGAGGAGGTACTGGCACAGTTTGTCTGAACAGAATTTGAGCGGTGCCCTCCTCCATCCCAAACGCGTATGATGACATCCAAAAAGTTTCTACAGCACCTACAGCATTGTCCATGATGGGAAGAGCCAAACACCTAAACTTCCAGTGTGTCTAATCCCAATGCCTCTGCTTTTGTCCCTGTGCATTTTTTCTTTTTTTTAATTTATTATTTGACAGAGAGAGAAAGATCACAAGTAGAGTAGGCAGAGAGACAGGCAGAGAGAGAGGGGGAAGCAGGCTCCACACCGAGCAGAGAGCCTGATGCTGGGCTTGATCCCAGGACCCTGAGATGGTGACCTGAGCCAAAGGCAGAGGCTTTTAACCCACTGGGCCACCCAGGTGCCCCACCCCTGTGAATTTTTTTTAAAAAGATTTTTTATTTATTCTATTCTATTCTATCTATTCTATTCTATTGAGAGACAGCGAGAGAGAGCCTAAGCAAGGGGAGAGGCAGCAGGAAAAGGAGAAGCAGGCTCCCCACTAAGCAGGGAACCTGATGTCATCAGGCTTGATCCCAGAACCCCCGGGATCATGACCTGAGCTGAAGGCAGATGCCCAACCGATTCAGCCACCCAGGTGCCCTCCCCTGTGCATTTTTTTTTCCTGCTCCCCCAGATATTAGCACATAAGCAGCAGCTGGACTGTGACCGTCCACAAAGATCTCAAGCCCATGGAGAATATAACACAAGTATCTGTTCAGACTTCTACATAGCATTTTACAGGTTCCCACAGCTACAAGGAAAATGCTCTGTATTCGGCAATGAGACTGGAGACTTTTTCCTTCTCTAACCAAGCAACAACTTCACCTGGTAATTCTTACCCTGCTTTTTTTTCAGGATGACAAAGCCTCTCTTCCAATTAAGAACTGGATTTTCCACATTTTATTAAAATAAAATAAAAAATAAAAATGCACCTCTCATCCTTTTATTCTGCCAAAATTCACTTCCACAAAATGAATCAAATCTTCTTTGTTGCTCCTCCATCCCCTTACATGAAAGAACTCAATGGAACTGTTTTCACTGGTAGTTGTATTAACTACTTATGGCCGTTGCCTTCCAAGGGTACATTTTACTGCTTGGCCTAAATAAGGCATTTTAATTCCTCTTCTTTAATTCCTTGGACAACAGGATGCTGCCAATAGGTGATGGAAAAAAAAAAAAAAAAAAGAAAGAAAGAAAAAGGAAAAGAAAAGAAAGTTTCCTTTTGAGCCTAAAGATAAATGCTTCAGATCTTAGAAGGAAACAAATAAAAACCTTTGTAATTGAGGGGAAATAATGAGAGGTGAATAATGCAGATGTAGGGAGGAAGGAAGCTCCTGGGCTTGGAAAAACAAGATGAGAGCCTGGCCTAGAATTCCAGCTGCAAGGTACAGTCTTAAAGGGACCAATAATATATTTGGATAATCAATTTCAAGAACAAGCATCCTTCCTTCGGGGTGCCCAAGCACCAGGCACCAATGTAACTATTCCAACGGCAAAAACTCCCTCCCTCCTGGTAACTACCCTATATGGAGTAGGTGCTCTGGCCATCCCCCAACCTACTAGCCTGTTTCCTCTTTGGTGAGGAGGAATGATTAATAACCACACAAAAGGAGGCTGGAAGGATTTACAGACAGTTCCTAGGGCACATGGGCACTCAATGGATGGGAGCTGACTGCTCACTCTGACGTCCCAAATCAGCTTACTCTACAATAATCAGCCCGAGAAGCTGACTTGTGAAATCCGAAGAGCTGAAAGAGACAACCGGGACACCAGGGAACAGAGTCGGCACCCGTAGCTGCAGGCTGCTCAGAGACCCAGTACCCTTCCTCTGCCCCTGTGGCCCATCCTTTATTCTCTCCATTCCAGACCAAGATGCAGATCAATGTTAAGACCTCCTTCCCTAAACCAAACACGACCTTTTTATTTTCACTCACTAATCCACAGAAGCCTTTCAAATGGTACAAATAAAGGCGGCTGCATTTTGTTCTCTAAATCAATTTTCTCCCCAGCCATCAACTAGATGTTCCCGCACAGAGAAAGAACAGCCCTTCCCTTCTAATTCAAAAATCCATACTGCCATTGCCCTTGCAAACTGCTAAACAAGCAGTATCGGCAAGTCACTTGTGTTCTGTAATATATTTACTGCAAATCCCAACGGCTCGCCTCCTAATGCAGTTTTCTATTGTGTCTGTGCGTGTCAATACACTGGCTGGTCACCTTACTTGTAAGAGGCTCTGACCGGCTGTTTGCTCAAGGCATCAAGAGGGCGCCTAGGAGAGACAAAGGCGGTCGCTCCTGGAGGGCTCAGTCTTGGACAGCCTCCCCCACTCACGCTGGGGCCCTCAGAGAGGTTTTGTCTTCCGGCACCTCACATCCCCATACCACCCACGGCCTCTGAGGCCAACTAAAACTCTCCAGTAGGACAATTTCCATCTATCCAAGGTTCCAAGTCGAAGTCCTTTAGCACAATTTTTTCCCAGTTTCCTACCTAACAACATTATAACCATACCCCCCTCAGAGAATATGCTGATGGCATCTTAAAGGTATACACTGTGAAGGACCAAAAAGTAGGAAGGCTTGGTTGGGGGCAGAGGGAGGGGAGCCTGGCTTTTTTGTTAAGTACAAATCTCTGCTTTCGGGTACAGCTGAAAAAGCAAGCCCCCAACACCATATAATACAGCCCTGCCAAAACCAAAGGGCAAAGTCTAGGAGGAAAGTGCTATAAAATGTTGTAAACACCTGTTGCGATGGAATTCTTAAAATGTACTTGGAGAAAAGCCCTTCTTCGCGTGTCAATCTAAAATGGGGATGGAAGCTAACAAAAGGCCTGGCCCAAGTTTTCCAGAAGTATTTTCTCACTTCTTTATTGAAGGGAGGGGAGCAAAAGCTCCATGTTAAGATATGTGACGGGCAGATCCTGGGATCATGCAGGTGAGAACAGCATGGGTGTTCACTGTTATTTCCTTCTCCTTTTCCATATATTTGAAATTCTTCCCAATAACACGTTTGGTGTGGGCGAAGGAACTGTGTAAAGACCAAAAGTAAATAAGCTAGGAGTATGATCATGATTATTAAGAAATCCGGCAACGCTGTCAAGTTAAGTGTCTTTATACTTAGCTAACTTATCCAGAACTCTGTTTCGGGGCTGTGGTGGTCCTGAGGAGACCAGCAGTGGCCCCAGGGCCGGTGATCCACGCACACACTGTTTGCCCAGAAATCCAGGCCTCAGCAACACACTATCTCTGTCTTCGCTCTCTCTTCAGTACAAACCCGAATATGTGACTATAATTCAACTCTTCATGAAGAAGCCTCTGTGGATATTCTGTAAGTCACTTGTCCAAAAGAAAAACTGAGCAAAAGTGGTTCTACGAGAACTGAGGTCCTATAAAACACCTAGTGAAATCAAGCAGATTTCATTCTTAATCTCAGCATCAGAATCCAGCCTGGTACTCTCGGCTCAAGTTTTTAATCTGGATTCCACAGATTTACTGAAGGATCTTAAGAAACTGAAAGGACATCTTAAGATGTTCCCAAATTGAAAGGATCTTAAGATATCCCCAAACGGCCAAAATTGTTGGGCAAAGATATCTTGGGTGCCTAAAAACGTGTGGGATTTTTTTGCCCAGTAACTTCCACCTGATTTTCGCATGGGTTCAAGATCCAAAATGAGGGGACGCCTGGGTAGCTCAGTCGGTTAGACAGCTGCCTTCGGCTCAGGTCATGATCCCAGGGTCCTGGGATTGAGTCCTGCATCAGGCTCCTTTCTGGGCAGGGAGCCTGCTTCTCCCTCTGCCTGCTCTGCCTGCCGCTCCCCCTGCTTGTGCTCGCTCTCTCTCACTCTCTCTCCCTGACAAATAAATAAATGAAATCTTAAAAAAAAAAAAAAAATCCAAAATGAGTACAACTACCACTCTCTTAAGAAGCACATGAAATGCTACCTCACAAGTGCCCGCTCTGTCATGGAAGGTCATGGAAGGCCTTAAAGCAAACAGGGAATGTCGTTATTTGAACTGGACCTTGAAGGATATTGAGGAAGGCCATGTGAACCTGGACAAAAAGGCCTGGGCTTTTTATAAAGAAAACAGAAAAATGCACAACGTATTTTAGGCAGGAAGAAGAGACCCACTGGCTGGTGTGAGGGAGGAAAACAAAGGTGACCAAGTAAGACTAGCAGGAACAGTAACCAGGGACAGACACACAAGGCTATGAGTGATACACCCAGGGGCCACCACTGGAGGGGGAAGTCAAAATCAGGAAGAACAGACAGACCAACATGCCCAAAGACCCACACCCCGAAAGGAGTTTTGTTTTCACCACTATAAAAGACACTCCCATTCTGGGGCTGGAGTTCCGAGCGTGTGGACGCAGGCTGCTGGTCTCGAGTGTGCGTACCAAGTGGCTGCCCGGGACATGCCAACAGGGTGTGTGGAGGGGGTGAGAACTTTTATTTTAACCCCTATCCTTACAATTTCCATTTATTACAAATGGATACAGAACATTAGTACATAATGCTTTTATAACTTTTCAGTTTGTAAGCAAACAAGTCTGGTGATATATTTTCAAGCTCTTCACAGACAGGTTCCACAAAATACCATGGGCTAGTAATTGAGTTAGTAATTAACTAGTGATTTAGTTAGACCAATACCGGCGCCACTAACATCAAACCCAGCACAGTACTGCATGTACTTCAACAGTTCCACAAAGGGCGTGATTTGGACGGGCAAGTACAAATACACTTACATTCTCAAAAACGGATTCCACTTCGTCAAGTGAATAATGAAAACCTAGTAAGTACACACCAGTACAGTACGAACAGTTGTATACACACCTCTACCTCTTTGGTGTGTGCGGGGATGTACACACCACACTTAACCAAACTTTTCTCTATCTGGCAGATGAAGAAATAAATTCAATGGATGGAATCCTCAGAGTTTGTTTTTTCCTCCCAGTCTTCTCCATATACCCAAAATGACTGTCACCCTACCCTTTCCTGGCTAACATTTGTGTCCAAAGAATGACTAAGTAGCAAATAAAACTAGAAAAACTAAAAGGTTTGTTTGTTATGCCTACTGTGAGAACGTGCGGGGGAAGGGCTTAAACACTGGGCTCACAGCTGCTTTCGTGTTGCTTCAAAGCAGGCAAACAGAATTAAACTTAGTAATTTTTAAAAACTGAAATGTGAAATAATGAAATACGGGTTTGTGCAAAAATCACAGGTTACTTGATAAAACTTGTGTCAACATTTCTTGAAGTTTCATAAAATGCATGGCAAATTGGGTGGTCTCTAAACGATTCAGTAAACATTACATTTTTGCAAACAATTTTAGAAACCATTTTCTGCTAAGCCAAGTGAATAACAACACACAAATATCTTAATTTGTTAAAATCTCATTGCGAATTTTTTTCATTTTTCAGATCAAACCATGCCTCGGAAAAAAATTTTAAAATCTCTCCCACACCTGAGTGCCCACACCTATACCTACACACGCTCGAACTTAAAACACCAAACCACAGTCAGAAAACAATCCTGTAACACATTTCATATTACAAAACTCACCAGTCACATTGGGGAGGACTGTTCTCAATCTGCAAATGCCTACTCTTGTCAAATAAGCCTACCTATAAAAACAACTGCCTAAAATTTAATTAAAACCATTATACCAAATATTCCACATTTAAGGTACTAGTTCTGAAAATCTCAATTTTTGGAAGTCTAAAGTAACAGTAAGCAACAGGGTTGGGGGGCGGTAGGGACAATCGAGCCAATCGAAGCCTATGAGAAGCCCAGTTACTTGGTTTCCTCCAATGTAACCCACTCCTGAAGACCACAAATATTTAATAATAAAAGCAAACACTCAGATCTATGGAAACTGAAAATGGCTCCATGAGCCAATAACTGAATGTATCGTTAGTTTAACTACCACACAAGATGATTTATTTAAATATTTGCTAAAGGAACAGATTCTTTCTGTGTTTATTAATAAACACTATTTGGAGGAACAGCTTAAGCCCTCTGGCCAAAGACTTTACTCAAAGAACACAGGCAGGCACTGGGTTTTGAACACTGGTGGGGGTGCGGTCAAGAGTGACAACTGTCCTCTCCTGAGAGGAGCCATATTAAGAACCTAGCTGGTCTAACCCTTCATTTTACAAGGAGGGAAACTGATGCCCAGGCACCTCGTCAGTGACTCACCGAGTCACTAATCAAAGTCCCCTAAAAAAGGGACCTCCATGAACTGTATTTTACACCAAGTTCCATCCTAAAGATCATGTATTTTGTGCCTCAGAGAGCTTTTTCACATTAACTTTGAGTTTTGTTTTTTTTTTTTTAAAGATTTTATTTATTTGACAGAGAGAAACACAGAGAGAGAGGGAACACAAGCAGAGGGAATGGTAGCGGGAGAAGCAGGCTTCCTGCAGAGCAGAGAGCCCGATGTGGGGCTTGATCCCAGGTCCCTGGGATCTGACCTGGGCCGAAGGCAGACGCTAAACGACTGAGCCACCCAGGTGCCCCTAACTTTGAGTTTTAAAAATATTTTTATCTTAAGGACTATGTTTTTGGACCCCTGCCTTAAAGTCTGTGCCGGAGGCAAGGCATCCCTGACCTCACCCGAGTCTCGGCTTTGGAGAGAAACCATGGCTGAGCCAACTGTTGAAGGGGTCAGGTAGGGTGACAGAAAGTAGGGAGAAATCATCCGTCCCGCTTGCTGATAGAAAACAAAGGCTAATCTTGCACCTCAAAATCTGAGTTCTCAATACACAGGGAGCTTTATCTCTTCACTGAAGCTAGTGAAGGGCCTAATGAAGTGGCTAATGAAGTCAAGTTGGGGACCACTCCAATCTTGATGACAGCCAGTGTCTTTGTATCACAAGGTAATTAACACCTGATGAAGCCTAACTCTAAGTGCAAGTACTCTAGCTATGTCTTTTCCCATTCTGAGACTTGGACTTGGGGGAAAAAAAAATTCTCAAAGTGAGAAACTGTAGATGAAAAACACACGTGGTTAAAAAGCAGAAGAAAGGTAAGACTTGCAGACAAATAGTAAGAGTCACATCTAAGGGATTAACCTGCAGGTGAACCCCTAACAGTTCCACCTAAGCACTTTAAAAACACTACCAGAGGACAATTTATTTTTTAAGGGAAACTTTAAAGCCACATCAAAACTGTGAAAGCGGCTTCACTGCGAAATTTACGTGGTCTGAGACACCGTGCTGGCTGAAACATCACATGGGCCTTGGTTATGTTCCGCTCTCATCTGTTTCTCTTTCCCCTCTCCTTCCCCACCCTACAACCAGCACTGCAGAATATGTCTTTCCTTCACAGCTAGTGCTTTCATTTATTTTTAAATTCTTGGCCGCCCTGGAGAGCCCCGAGTGCTCACTCTGCCCGCTCTTCAGAAGAATACAGGCACAGAGAGACGAAGTGACTGATCACATTCACTGTGCCCTGGGCCTCAACCAGGAGTCCTGACAACAGTTCCCAATTTTCTTTTGTTCTTAGACGTAGTTTAACCTGCAGACAGTAGTGCTCGGTTGGCTACGACTTTCTACCTACTCATGGCTGTGACCTCCACAGGCCAGTCAGAACTGCTGATTTTCATGAATTCTTAGTAACACACATCTAGCCCCGATGTGACTGTGTATCATGAAGCTGTCAGCACAGAGAGAGAGAGCAGGAGAGACATGCAGCCAGGCCGACTCGGTCACCACACAGGGGCCCGAAGGTGATTCTACCACTGGCCTCACCCTAGCAGGGGGCTGGGTAAAGTAAAGTGGCATGGAATTCTAGGGACCAGATGACCAAAACTCCAGCTTCAACAGAAACTTGGCCTCAACAAATCCCAGACTCTGAACACATGCCCACAGCCACAGGTGGAGCAAAACACCTACCCCATCTACCTCACAGGCTGAGGCAAATCACTTCTGAAAACTGTTAAGTGCGGTACAAATTCACACCACTAAAGACAACTTATGGCATGGTTTCATCTGCGTCCTGAGGAGACACACAAGTGGAATAAATAAGGCTTCTGTATGTATTTACAGTGCATCTTGCTCCAAAAATACCAAATGAGGTCATGCCACACCACATGACAGAAAGCAAAACCTGAAAGATCACACTGCCAAATACACCAGGCACAGCCCTCAAAACAACCGAACTCACATTCGACTGCTGTTTTGTGACGCACCCTAACGCTGTTGGCATCAGAATGGCCTTGGCGTTTCATGAGATGTCTCTACATCTCTCGGAAACATAGTCCTACAGTTTACAACCTACCTGGAAAGAGATGGACAGGCAGAGATCTAGAAAATATGCAAACAAAAACAAAGAAAACACTTTTTTTTTTTAAGGTTTTATTTATTTAGAGAGAGTCTGTGTGTACATGTGGGGGAGGGGCCGAGGGCGAGGGAGAGAGAATCTCAAGTAGATCCCCCACTGAGCAAAGAGCCCTTAGACATCCCAGGATCCTGATACCACGGCATGAGCTAAAATCAAGAGTTGGACGCTTAACCGACTGAGCCACCCAGGTGCCCCTCCAAAAAAAGAAAAAGAAAGAAAAAATCCTGTCTTAATGCTACAGTAAAAAAGTTAAGTATTCATTACCATCCCCCATACAAGGACTTTTCAGCAACCAGCCACATATGGGAGCAGAGAAAGTGAGGGGAAGGCTTATCAGGAAGTGTTGACACAACATAAACATGGACTGTGGGCACCAAACGAAGTAAGGAAACCACAATTATACCATTCTCCATTTGGACACGCTTCCACTTTAAAACTTCCAGGCAGAAAAGTCGGTGGTGAGATGTGACACTGAAAATCTCTAAAATTCCCTCCTTCGACAAACCCGCTGAAAAGGTGGGGACAGGGAGCAGTCGTCGAACTGCAGACAAATCTTAACATTAAAGCTCCCTCCATGGAAAGTCTCCCCATCGCTGCGTTTTTTTCAGTAACAAAGATGTTGTCAGAAATGACAATTTTTTGTGTCCCCTGATGATGCCTTGCTAGCATTCAGTTATAAGCCATAAAGCAGGACTAATTTCAGCCTGTCAGGAGTCTCGCTAATGCCCAGTTTCCCCCCAGAGAGAATTCCTGTCAAATCTAATGAGAGCTCCAAAGGCCCTCTCTACAATATAATGAGCACTTAGGCCATGCTGGTGATCAGGCGGCAAAAAGCATCAATTTGAGCCTGGCTACACCCTGGGGGCCAGACGTCACCAGTTTTAATAAGAATTATGATTACTAGCTGCACCAAAAGCCTCCTCAGAACTTATTATTAATGTGTGACATTCAGAAGGATGTTTTTCAAATGTAAGGCCACTTTAAACTGAATTACAGCGCTGCTTTGCACACCACTCTAGTTAAGGGTCTGTCAGCATTTACAATATAAACTAAATTTCAGGGGGCTTAATACCCTACTATGAAGAACATGGCATCTCTGAGCTTTTCACATTTTTCAAATTACTGAGCCAATTATACACAGCATATTATTAATGCATACTGGCTCATGGATGGACAATATTACCCACAAAAGCCCAATAGTGTATAGAAACTCATTAGAAACCTATTTTCACACCATGGGGCTCCTGACCCTCTTCGCCCCTTCTTCCCTTTTCCTACTCGATAAAGAAGAGGTCATGTAACCTACAGGAACCCAGAAGAATTACACACCTCCTTTACCTCCCCCAATAAATCCTGTACTAGCTAACAGCATCACACAGAGGTGGTGTTTCCTTGTAAAAGAGTTGAAGTTATAAAATCCTTTGAGTTTATAAGTTTAAGAAAAAGCTCAGTCTCCTCTTACCCTTCTAGATGTGCCTTTGGAGTAACTTAAAAAAAAAAAGTGGCAGGTTACAACTCCACCCAGTTTATTTGCATAATTCATTTAAATGACCATAGATCTTCGGGCCCCATTACCATCAACAAGTTACAACTGCCTCAATCAGGCACTAGCCATTGCAACACACCAAAAAACAAAGGCACAAGCCATTGTAATCTAGGCTACCAATTTTGCAAATCGGGGTAAATTCAGCATTTTTAAAAGCCCAATTATATTATTAATGAAAGGCCTTGAACCTAACTATCCCTTTCCAAACACATATCTGAGAACAGATCTAATGTACAGGACTTAACATTATGAAATCTATGATGAATTAAAAATCAAAGAGTGTGGAGTTACAAAAGCAGAATTCAACTCTGAAACACACTTGCTTAATGAAAGTCTTTGAATATAAGGAAGATCTGAAGGCTGAACTAATCAATTTCTCCACTGTGCCCCAGCCGGTCAGCCATGCTCTTTAATTTAATGAAACAAGGGTTTGAGATGAAATAGCACATATACATCAAGTAAGAATTGTATTGTTGCACTTTGAAATGTGTCCAACTGTGCAACTTCATCTGATGATAATTTTTTAAGAGGCAATCGATTTCTAAAAGACTTATTGTACCAGCGTCTTGATGAAAAAGTGAATGTCAGCATATCTCCAGAATACTTACACCCTGCCATTAATGCTTTCTTTGGCAGACAATGACTACTCAATCGAGGGTCCTTTGGGCTGAGCAATCATTTAGCTTTTCTTCTCTTATGAGGTCCTTAGTGCCTTGTTCCAGCTCAATACTCTTTTTATACACCATTATAGTAGCCATAAGTGTGAATTTTATGGGAACTTGCAAACTCATAGTCATAGCTAGAGCTTTCCAGTCACTAATCTTTTCATGCTTTTAAAACCACTAGGACTGAATCCACTCCCAACATATGCTACGGCCATAGAAGAATACTTTTTTTACCTCCAAATCTAAATCAACTGAGAAATTTTTCAAAAAGATGTTTGCTAATAAGCCACTAATTCTGAGTATCACTTTATGCCACCCCAAAGCATGAAGAGAACCCCACAGTTAGTCATATACGACGTTTAACCTGCTAAAGGAACTCCTGAATATCCTCCTTTCCCCTGCAGGACCACACTGCTGTCCAAACCAGCAAAAAACCAATCTATTCTGAATTTCAGTACTCTACGGGATACCCAAATCTTTCAAGAGGAGAATAAATCTATCCAGGTGGAAAAGCCAACTCAGAGACTCAATTTCTATCAGCCTAGAAACAGGTTGGTTCACATTTCCAAAGCACCTCTCATCTAGTCATTTAAACATTCTGTAATTGTCAAGAAGTGACCCTTCTGCAAAATACTACCACCAACTCACAGGAAAGGAAACCAAGGCAAGAAAGCGGCATACAAATCCCCCCACCACTGAGGACAAAGCCAGTTTTATGGAATCATAACGACTGATTTCTCACTTCAACTGGAGATTGAACTAAAGCTTACCTGTTTATGCATTTCTATGTTTAATCCATATGACATTTCATAATACTGCAAAAAGAAAAAAAAATCAAACATTTCGTTAACTTCACGTTTTGCAATGCTAGGAACACATATTTGCTAATCTTACACAAAAGGAGAAAAGTCTAATCTCTGATACCTACCATCACATAGTGTCTCTGCATTTCTGTCTTTTCACTTGCCAGTTTCTCACATTCCAATTTAAGGCTACAAAAACAAAACAGGCAACTTAATGTAAACATTATGTCACTTGTTTTAACATCTGCCTCACATATTTGCACTTCAAGTAAAAACACAGACCAATTTGGAAAAGCCATAAACTATCTAGGTAAACATGCAAAAGCTTTGTCCTTGCATTTTATAAGGAAAAAGGGGTCAGGTGAACAGTACAGGGTCTCTATTCAGCTACTATTCTCTTTCTTCTTGGCGCATACCTGGTCAGATGCCAAGAATGTAAAATCTGTCAAAACCTCTGATCTACCCAGAAGACTGATTTCTCCTCCTGCTCATCTGTTCCCTCCTACTTCCCCGCACCAGTCTGCGCCTTTGGACTCCACTAAGATCTGGCTTTGGCACAATTTTCAGCATCAGACATAGGCTGTCCCGTCTCTGCCAACTCAAACAGTCTCTAGGTTTGAAAACTGTACTTGTAAAGTCACTTCTACAATTGTTGGTCCCTTTTAAAATCTTCAGTTTTTAAATCCCTGCCAAAATATGTGAAGTAGCTACTGCAATAAAGTGGGTTGAAGTCCTCCCTTCTTGGTAAACACAGTGTGGGCAGGTATGCCTCAAGTTCCAGAGATTATTATCTTCAAGCAGACAAAAGGTCAATCATCAGAAAAACCTCCAACAAAATAAGAAAATTCACACCCAAGCATCTGTGTGCTTGTTCTCAAGCATGACAAAAATAAAAACTGTCATTACACAGTGATTTCTTAGCTCTAATCAGCAAAGCCTTCAGAGGAACAAGGGAAGAAACTAACATTTCTGGAAAATCCACTATGGACAGGGTGCTTTACAACACTCTTCATTTACAAACCTTTTGAAGTAGGTCTCATTAGACGAAGAGACTAAACCAGGATGTATATAAATAAGATTCCAGTCCCCTGTCCTGCCCAAACCAACCCAGAGCAGGAGGCCAGAGCAAGGGAGCTTTCCCTACAGGATCCACCTCCCTCTTCACTACCAATGCCAATGATGAGCACAGCTAACAGCATCTAGCCTTCCATAGTGGACTTTGCCTCAGACAACATAATCCTCTAGTATGGCAAAGAGCGATTTCAACACCAGCTCTGTCTCCCTAAACCTGCACTCCAGGGCTGGGGCAACCACTGAACCAAGGTTTCAGCTCAGCCTTTTGCAAAATAAATAAACGAAGTGCAAATATTGACGGTTCTCATGCAACTCCTAAATACTCGAAAAAAGACTCCCTGGAACAACAGCAAACGGGCAAAAGGGAAACAATGGTAGGAGGAGGAGACTACAGCAGAGGCGGCCCGGGAAGAACCTGGAGAGGGGGTAACATGAATGACAGGTCTTAACTGCGACTCCACACGCCACCGCCTGGACGCAAGTACTAAGTACAGCCGCCACAGCCACCAGGCTGGGCGAGGAGGGGCCGGGCGCTGCCCCCCGGGCTACCACTCGCCCTGCGTGGCCAGACACGCACCTGTGATACTGAGCCTGCAGGAACTGGAATTCCTCTTTAATTCGGTCCAGGGACTCCGGGATAGTGAACTTGAAGGGCTGGCCTGCAGCCTGGTGCGGCGTCTGGGGGCGACCGGCGAGGGGAACCAAAGAACAGGGTTGCAGGTAGATAGGTAAAATAGTAAGTCAGAGGACGGAGAAATGGGTGGGACATAAACAAAATATAAAGTTAGAAGTGTCGAAAAACGGTGCCCTGAACTCGAGTTTGCTCTGCACTTTTATGCGGGAAGAAAGAGGACCCTAGCCCGGTCTGGAGCCTCCGAAGAGATTCCGTGCCTCTTCTGTGCTCCCAGGTCACCGGCTGGAGGGACAAGGGCTCCCGGCGGCCGGGGAAGAACAGGTCAAATTGCCATCGTAGCCACCGCCCCCTCCCCACGAGGACGACAATGACCCCAGGGATCAGAGGAGAAAAACAACTCCCTAACGCTCCCCGTTCCCAGAGTCGCCGGGACCACCTCCAGGCGCGCCGGAACGGGGGCCGCATTGACATGTAAATAGGCGAGACGAGAAACAAAGGGGGGGCGCCCTACCCGTCTCGGCGCGGGGGGGCAGGGAAGGAGGGGGTAAACTGTCGCTACAGGAAAGAAACCCAGCCTCCCCGGGCGCCCCTGCCCGCCAGGTCTAGACGTCAACTCGGAGAGGGCCCAGCGTAAAGGGGGAAAATTGAGTTTCAGCTCACTCCCTACCCTGTAAGGGAGGGTCCGGTACCTCCCCAGCCTTGCACCCCTAGAGGCTGGGGGGAGGGAGGGGGAGGGTTCTCCACAACGTAGAAGACACCCGTCTCCCTACAGCACCGGGAGAGCTCCAATCCCCACCCCACCCCCAACCCACTGCTCTGCCCCTCCACCCAGCACCCTGCCGCGCCTCACCGGGTGCCGGCTCTGCGGGAACATCGCTCTGGCGGCGGCCGTAGCTCTGTTTCCGGGCAACTCAATTCTCCGCTCAATTTCCAACTTTAATCCCGCCGAGGAAAATTAAGCCAAGAAGCCAGGCAGAAACCGGGAGCGCGGGGAGCGCGCTGACCACGCACGCAGGCGCGCTCGGCGGGGCGCACCGGCCACTCGCGCCTGGCTGCTCCTGCTCCCGCCGGTGCGGGTTCCCTCGCTCAGGGCCACATCGCGGGGCACCCGGAGCCCGGCTGCACCAAGAATCTGCGCGGTGACGCTGGCGCCCTAGAAGAGGGCGCGAGGGCTGTGATCCAAACCGCGGCCCTCCGCTGCCCCGGCGGGAAGGTGGGCGCGCGGTGACTCCGGCCGCGTTCCCTTCGGCTATCCCCGCACGCGGCACCGTCCCGAGCAAACAAATTCAGACGAGCTGCTTTCCTTCCTTCTTCTCCCGGTCAGCCTCCTCTCAGGGTTTTCCCCGCGGCGAGGTGCAGGTGGCCCCGCGCCCGCAGCTAACCCCACACAAACAAAACTGGAAACGTTCGGGACCGACCGCCGCGGGTCAGGGCAGCGCCTTCAGCCGGGCGCTCGTGGGTTCCCGGGCGGCGGTGAGGAGCGAGGTCTGGGCGGCGGAGGTTCCGCGCTTGGCGCTCCGCAGCCTCGGCCCGGGCGGAGGAGCGCGGGATGACGACGAGGCGGGGAAAGTGCGGAGGGCGCGCCGGGAGGCGGCTCGGCACGCCCCGTGCGACCGACACTCGGTGTTCTCCGCGGTTGCAAAAACCCTCCAGCCCAGCGGGGCTACACCAAGAAGGGCAGTCCCGCAGCCACCCGCTGCTCCTTGAGCCCGGGGCGCATCCGGGCGCCGCGCCCCGCGCGCACTCGCCCCGCACTGCCCGCCGGGCCGCTCCGGACTCTTCCTCCAAGCCCCTTCCTGGACTCTCTTTCTTTCCTTGCCTTCGTCTCCCTCTCCGCAAAGGGCGCTCCAGCCCGCTGCAAAGTTCTCTCACGACCCGGGGGGCGACATCCACGAGATGGTGGGGGAGGGGGGAGAAGCAGAGTGCGCTCCGCCGCTCGGCCTCCCTACCCAGCCGGCAAACTCCGCGGACGGGTCCAGAGTAGTAGCGACTGGGGTTAAGTCGCCGTGGGCCAGCGGAGGTCCGGACTGGTGGCACGGGTCCCGCCCGGCCGTGAGAGGGTGGGGGTGGCGCAGTCGGCTGCTTCGGGGACGCGGGGCGCAGGGTACTCGCCGCTGCTGCTGCTCCTGCAGCCACCGCTGCCGCCGCTCCCGCCGCCGCCGCCCGCGCCTCTCGCGCCGGTTACATTAACACGCGGTTTCACACTCCGGAGCTAACCAGCGCCGGCCCCGCCCAGCCCCGCGCGGGCGGGGGGCGGGAGCGCAGAGCCGGCGGGGGACGTGGGTCCGGGCGGTAGCGAGAGGGAAGCGGGGAAGCGTGCGCCAGCCAATCGCGTGCGCCATGCCCAACGTGGGTTGCTGACGCAACGCCTCCCCGAAGCCTATAGTAGCGCAGCACTGGACGGACCGTCCTCCCCCTCCTCTCCCACCCGACTCGCTTCCATCTCCGCCGTCTCCCCGGTCTCCCCTCCCACACCCCCCACCCCTCCTCCGCCCGCCGCGTCCTCCCGGGCTCGGTGAGGAACTGTTCCAGGAGGAGCCGCGGGACGCCGAAACCAGCCAATAGGAAGAGGCGAGACGCGGAGATTGGCACCGTGGATGGGAAGGTCGATGGGAAGGAGAGCGGCGGAGCCGGGCTGTCAGTCAAAGTAACGTGGGGCCGGCGAGGGTGCGCGCGGGTGCGCGCGAGCGGGAGGGACCGGCGGGCGTGCGGTCGCGGAAGCTGGGGGCTAGAGTTTGCAAAAAAATCCTGCCACTTGTTCACTTTTCCCTTTAATGGAAATCCTCAGATCTCAGTGAAAGTAACTCAGAGACTAACCGCGTAGTTTCTTATGGGGAGGGCGGGGGGTTGGTAGGGCGAGCCAAATTCATCTTTCAGTGCTTGCCCCTTGTTTGATGCTCCTCTTTTGAAAGTGAGGTCACATTCAAAAATTTCTCTGAGGATTGTTTTTCCTTGAGCTGCCTTTTCTTGAGAGGGAGTGGACTGCGCACTTGGTGGAAAATACGGCCGCGCAGTGGTTGGCGTACGTACACCGGCCGTCTAAGACTAGGCTTTTAATGCTCACGACCCCCTTTGCACCCAAGGTAGTAGGGATTGGCTTTTATTGGAGCATTTCAAACGACTTTGCAAAAAGGTCGGCCTGCCTTCGTTTGGCGGGAAGGATACCCTAAGGTGATCCCAGGGTAAGGCACGCGTGTCCCAGTCGCAGATGCGAGGCTTTTGCCCGCGGCTCGAGATCTCTGGTCCGTCCTTGTCTTCGACTTCGCTGTCTTGAGGTTAGGGGGCCGCTGAGAGTTTTAGGGGCCTCTCAGCAGCGTGACCACGTGTCTGTTATCAATTACTAAAAACAAAGGGAGACAATGGTATAAACCAGCTTTGAGACCTGGAAACCTGTCTTGCCCGCTCTTACCCCCATATTTCGCGGGGTACCCCAAGGCTGAGAGGCATAAGGAGCTAAATGGGAAGCGTTGGGTACCTGACATGGCTAAAATTCTTGTGAGTAGAACTGACCTAAAAGATATTTTGAGATTTTTTAATAAATGGGGCATACTGTGTAAATCTCCAGTTTTTGTCTGTTTCTCCAAATACATCACACGGCAGAAAACCTTCAGTGTTGCCCCATTTAAACTTTTGTTTAAAGAACATTTAGGTTCAGCTATTTCCACACGATTGGTGAGTGAATAATGCTGTTGTAGTCAAATGATGGTGAGTTCTTCAGTAAGAAAGACACATCATTGACAAGCATTCATCCTGCACTGGAATATACCATAACAAGTTTTGGGTATTAATAACCCCCATGTTCTCATTGTTTTACTTTCAAGGGACTTATGGAAAGGCATTTATTTAAAGAGAAATACATTTTATTCGAAGATTTGCTTTCTCAGAGACCTTTCCCTTGAAATATTAAAAGAATCATTTTAGATAATACATTTCACTGTTGGAGTTGTTTTTAAATATGCATGATATTGATTTGTCTATAATTGCATCAATCCCAAATATCAGTTATAAATGAAAAATTAAAGGAGCAATTTAGGCAGCCTGTCCACAGAAAATTCTTAAACAAGTTGGGCATGTGGTTTTGCAGTATTCTCATTAAGTGGGGTTGGGGAGGGGGTTATAATACTCATTTCGCTAACATGAAGAATGAAAAGGAAGCACAGTCCCTCTTTTCTAAGTTAAACTGAGTGATGACTGGAGCGGGCTTGTTCCACCTATAGGACTTGTTGAAATAATATGATTCATAGGCAACTAAGCTTTGTCTTTTGGCAACTTGTGTTCCTTGAAATCTTCATCTAGTGACTGGGCCCCGTATGTCAGTCTGTGATCAGTTCATCCCATAATCAGCTTCAGGACTGTGTAGAAGGAACTTGGATGCCGCAAATATGCCTGTGCGTGCTGGGCCAGCTGGGGCAACTGACACTTCTCCCTGGCTTACTCAAGCTTTACTTTGATTTACTGGCACACGCTAGTAATTGGGTTTAAACAGAGAAATTAGAACAGTATATTTTGAGATAGGAGCCTTCTGATTTCCTTATAATGTAGTATCTAGAAAAAAGAAAGAGTAATGATTTTAAAATTGGAAGACCTTTAACTGTGCGCATAAAGATGGTTAGTTTTCGAGGGCGTCCCATCCTCCTTGACAGAGGGAGAAGGCTGGGCCCGTTTTCAAGGTCGTATTTTCTCTGTGATTATCATGCTGTAATAATTATACTACAAAACTCTCATCAAACTGCATTACAAATGATGGTGTTTAAACAATCAAGTAGCTTTAATCTTATGTTTTAAATAAATAATATATGTGCAGATTGTCTGCAGCCTGTTTAAAAGAAAATAATCCTACTCATGAAATCTATCATTTTAGTCTTCTATTTAAAGTCTGTTAACCATAATCTTTCTTACCTTTAACACATTCATATGTTGATGATGTTTTTACATGAAATGATATTAAGTACTCTGTTTCCATAGAAAATTATCTCTTAAAAAAAAATCCACTTTTTATCCTCTGCAAAGAAACAAGAAGATTGCCAGATTGTTTATTTTATAGTTGATGCATGTATGGGTATATTTCCATTCGTTAGTTGCTGACTATCAAATTTTCAACACAACCAATGGCTTAAGTCACTACAAAAACTAGATGTTCTGTATCATATAGGTTCTAGACATAATAGAAAAAGCTGTGGATGCTGGTCATAGAAAGTATGCGTCTTTTAAATCTGTTACTTCTCTATTTGAAATGAGTATGACAATTTCTGAAGGTTACTTGTTATTTTTTCTGCCTTTTAGCTGTGAGTTATTGCTTATACACTTTCTCATTTGACTTTTTTTTTTTTTTTTTTTTTGATGAGGATTCTCTTAAAACCCAAGAATGTTGGGTCCAGAGGAATTTTCCCAGCACTGCTTTATAACTTTTCCCCTCAGCCCTTTACCAAAGAAAAGAGCAGGATGGGCGTGGGGTATGGAGAAGAGAAAGCAAAGAAAGCAAAAAAAAATCAGTAGCGGATCCATGTAGCAATAAAACCTCAAATAAAATCACATCCAAAGAATCTCTTGCGGTTTCACACAATATGGTAAAATTAGAGATTGCAGGAAACCAACTAAATTAAACTGGGAGCATTTGAAGAGAAATGAGTAGAGTTTATGAAAATGACACATTGACTGACCAGTATACTTTTTTATCAACAATTTCTTTGTTAAGATGCAGATCAAAGGAACCTGCATATGTTTTCATTTTGTTCTAACTAGAAAATTACATCCAGATGTTTAATAGGCATTTGGTTGGTTTTTCAGCATTGATTAGATATGTTGGTTCTGTTTGCTTACAAGTGTAGCCGGATCATTAGCTAATGCAAAGAAATGTTTGCAGTGAGTTGCTAATTAGGGCTTTTGGAAACCCTCCATGCTCAAGAACAATTTGTACAGTGGCCAGATGAACTTGAGGGACTTGAAGAAGTTGTTTTCCCTTCTCTGTCAGGGTGGGGAGAAGCAGACAGCCCCATTCCCTAATCTCCCTTTGCCTACGGGGATTGGGATGCTATCCCTGAGGATTAGAGTGCAAATAAATTAGGAAGAGACCACACAAGCACTCCCAAACACAGAGATAAATGTGCCTTTTCTGGAACCAGCACCATGTTGTCTTGGGTGTGTGTGTGGTGGGGGGCGGGAAGCGAACATCTAAAATGCTGAAAAGTAACATGAGGAAGATGCTCAGTGCTAATGTTATCAAATACACAGTCTTTTTAAGTATACTTTAGAGACAGATGGGAAAGCCCTTTATGATAAACGAGTGTACTTGAATTCATTACTGTAGTACTTATAATTAAAAATGTCTCCTTTGCAATTGCAGTTACTTCTACGGGGTACAAGAGACCAAGCTTGGGAAGGGGAAGTTAGGGGAAGGCTGGGCGAGGGAAAGGGATTGAGGGAATGGAATTTTGGAACCAAGGATGAGCCTGGGAGGAAATGCAGTGTTTACTTTCACAGCCACTCATTTGTTTGCCTTGTTAAAGCCTCCAAACTTGTGAGCCATTCGCATGGTATTCAAATAAACTGTTTGAGAATGTGAGGCACCAGGCAGATACCCTTCTTAGCTGGCCTATCATGTTTTTTAAAAACACTTGGCCTGCAGAACACCACCTTGGTGGAGACTGAACTTTTATTTAAGTCTGTATTTCTAGAGAGGTACCAGTCCAAAATAGGCTGTGGCCATAAGCTATCCCAGAAGTGCAGCCACAAATGCCGCTGGAGCATGTTCTCCCACATATATATTGATGCTCCCTTCTAGGTCTGTTTACATCTTATGCACATGGATGGCACATTCCTATTTGTTCACGTAGATTCATGATTAGTTTTCCTTGAAATCTTTCAAGCAGAGGACCTTTCTGTCCGAGGTCTCCGAAGTCATTGGGGAGCCGCCCTTGATAAGCAGAGAGTATTCTGGGGCAAGATCAGATATTTCCTAGAGCTCAGAGCATAATATGCCAATGGGTCTCAGTGAAGTTAGCAAGCCCCTGCCTTTTTTAACCAACTCTAAAGATTTTTTTTCTTTGACACACACAGAGAGAGAGAGAGAGGGAGAGAGAGAGAGGGAGTCTACAGGCAGGGGGAGTGGCACAAAGAGTGAGAGGGAGAAGCTGGCTCCTTGCCAATGCGGGACTGGATCCCAGGACCCTGAGATCATGAGCCCAACTGAAGGGAGAAGCTGGCTCCTTGCCAATGCGGGACTGGATCCCAGGACCCTGAGATCATGAGCCCAACTGAAGGCAGACACCCTACCAACTAAGCCACTCAGGCACCCCTAACCCGTTCTAAAGTCTGGTAAAAGTTGAGATAATACACTTTTTTTTTATTCTTTCAGTTTAGCCTTTAGGTCAACAGAAGCCAAAGAGTCATTTGATAGACAGAAGGAAGTTAAAGGAAGCATCTTTGCTGATCCTTCCTACTTGTTCACATAAAACAAGAGCTGACCTTGACCCCTGAATGCTGTCTGTGATGACCCACCTTGCTGCAGACTCTGGACTTGCTAGATCACCATTAAATCAGGACACCTCTCCTTTGACCTTAAAAGCTTTTGCTTTGGCAGTATTGTTTAAGTACCTTTTCTTCTTGAAACTAGCAGTTGATTTGAAGAGTTGGAGCTAGAGTTCAGTTCATCTGTGATCTCTTGGTGTTCCTCACAGTTGAAGGCAGGTGAACTCTGGAAATAGATAAGGAGCTAGAATGCTAGGCGGTATTCCAGATGTCTCTGCAGACTCTAGAATGGAAATTCTAGGCCTAGATGAACAAGTCAGATGACATAAATGCAGAATGTTGGGACATTTCACAAGACAACTGGCCTGGGCTCTTTAAAAAAATCAATGTTAGGAGTACCTGCCTGGCTTGGTCATTAGAGTGTGAGACTGTAAATCTCAGGGTCCTGAATTCAAGTTCAAGTTGAGTGTGAAGCCTCCTTTTAAATAAACAACAGAAAACATAAATAAAAATAAAAAGCCAGAGTTATGGGTGTGGGGAAAGGAATGGAGAGGGCTGTTCCCTACAAACAAAGGCATATGATGGAAACGTAATATGTGAATCCTTATTGGCTCCTTGTTAAAAAAACAGAAACAAAAAAACCCAGCAACTATGAGAGACTTTCTTGGGCAGTTTGAATGTGGACTAGATATTAGGTAATATGGAATCATGGTTAATTTTCTTGATGTGAGAAGATTGTGGTTGTGTAGGAGGATGTCGTTCTGAGAAGATTTTTGGTAAAGCCTGCAACTTCAAATGAACCTGCAACCGCAAATAAAAAATGTGTGTGCAGAAAGAAAGCAAATTTGCTGAAGGGTCTATGGTCACAGAATTTAGGGATAGAATCTGTCACTCCTCCTTTAGTATTTCAAATCTTCTGTATGTTTGAAATTTTTCACAATAAAAAGTGAGAAAACCATTTCAGGGTTAGTGTTACAACTTCTTTCTTCATGTGCCAAAATGGAAATTCCCTTTGTAGTTAAAAGATTGATTGATGATGTTTCCAGTTTTTAAAAGTATGAAAAAAATGGTGTTGTGTTTGTTTTTTTCTCTGGTCATGGAAAAGTTGTCATACTAATAACCAAAGGATTACTCACTCCACCATAGATCTTTTAGTTCTTTTATTATTTATGTTATTTTTGTTTGTTTTCTCTGTAGTCTCAAATGACCCTTAGTAATTAATATAAAATGGAAATCTTTAAATAAATTAATGCATTACATTAGCAATCTTCTGATGCATCCTTTTGTGGGCCATCAAGCTCAGAATCACCAAAAAATATACTATAAAACAAAAAAGAAAACTTTATATATTAAAAATAAGGTAGTGGCAAATAAATTTTATTTTGATTTCTTCATTCCCATTATAGATAGTGGTTCTACTGGCCTTTTCATTGCTTGAGCCTCACAGTGAAATTTATAAATTATTGGTTTGATTTTGGAATTTCCTTAATGTTTTGAAATACAACACTGAAACAGATGATTGCTGTGTGTACTAAGCTTTGAGTATTAATCTTAAAAGAAATGAAAATAGCTCTAAATCTCGGACACTGATGTTGTGCTTATCTAGAATCATAGAGACATATATTTATGATGTGCTAATAAATAAATAGTTTCCCCAAAAGTCGTGAAAAGGGACAAGGCATAATCTAAGAATTGACAGTTGGAAGGTCCCATCTATCTTTTCTTTTTCTTTCATCGTAGCTGTTGTGTGTGTTTTTGTTTTTCCTATCACCGTGATGTTTATTGAAAGGAAAAATTTCTGTGACAGTGGTAAGCAGATTCTGGTTGGTGTGTGAACAGATTAAATCCACAACTTTGTGTGAAAAACTTGAGTACCTTACAGGGAAGCAAATGGGAAGATGGGGGAGACGGGGACTTTTCACACACTTACTAATCCTCCACCCAATATTTCTAACCACCATCCACCTAAGCAATGATTGTATAAAATGAAAATGATAAAAATTACAGCTTCACCCTAGCAGAAAAAGCCCCCAGGGGACAGAGTTACCATTCTGGTTTCTCCTATTCACAGCCTCCACACTTCAGAAGAACTGACAAGCTACAATTGGCACTTGGAAAAGTGTTACAAAACACTGACAAGTATTAGAGGAATGTTGATTAATGTAAACAGCCTGCCTCAAGGAATCATACCTTTCTTAGGAAAACTGGTTTTCCAATTAGCATTTCTACAGAGACAGATATCTCCAAGTAACTCCAGGGGAGGGTTTTAAGAAGTTATTTGCTTTTGTTAGAGAGAGGGGGTGTTGTCATATTTACATCTTTAATTTCTGAAACCTCAGCAAAGTCAATTGATACATTAAAGAGTCAACAGGCCTCAAAAAAGAAGTAAATTCTGACACATGCTACAACATGGGCCAACCTGTAGGACATTATACTAAGTAGAATAAGCCAGACACAAAGACAAATACTGTACGGTTCCATGGAGAGTAGGAATAGGAGGCATGAGGAGTAAGCAAATTCGTAGAAGTCAAGTTGCCAGGGGCTGGGAAGGGGAAGCAATGGGGAGTTATTGCCTAATAGGTACAGAGTCTTAGTGTTGCATGTGAATGTACTTAATGCCACTGAACTGTGCTTAAAAAGGGTGAAGGGGTGCCTGAGTGGCTCAGTCTGTTAGGCATCCAACTTCTGATCTTGGCTCAGGTCTTGATCCCAGGATTGTGAGTTTGAGCCCCACGTTGGGCTCCATGCTGGGTGTGGGGCTTACTTAAAAATTTTTTTAATTTAATTTGAAAAATGGTTAAGATCATCCATTTTGTTATGTATATTACCAATTATAAGAAGAAAGGATTCGTTTCTTTGTTGTTGTTTTTTTAAGATTTTATTTATTTATTTCACAGAGAGAGAGAGAGAGAGAGAGAGACAGAGATCACAAGTAGGCAGAGAGACAGGCAGAAGCCAGGAGGGGGAAGCAGGCTCCCCGCTGAGCAGAGCCGGATGCAGGGTTCTATCCCAGGACCCTGAGATTATGACCCGAGCCGAAGGCAGAGGCTTTAACCCACTGAGCCACCCAGGCACCCCGGATTCCTTTCTTTGGTCATGCACCAGTTTCACAGTGGATTCTCATCCTATTCATTTCCTAAATTTGTGCATACCCTTGTTTACTGAGCACTTACTATGTGTCAGACATTCTTGTAATTGCTTTGTTTGTATCACCTCATTTGACCCTCACATCACTTCTGTTAGGCAAGTATCATTATCATCCGTGTTTTATTGACAAGAAACCTGAAGCGCAGTACTTTCCCAGAATCGCAGTTAGGAGGACTGGTTTTGAACCCTGGCACTCGGGAGAGCTCGCTAGGAGCCATGTCCCACTGCTGAGTACTTAGGTACCATTTCTCACTCTCCTCTCACTAGATCACATCCCTCATTGACCTACTGATAGAAAAACATTTATATGTATTTTGCCCACAAGCTTGGTAGGATTTCTCTTGGCACTTTGGAAGTAAGGTTGATACTTTAAGAATTTATATTCCTGCAAACAGAGCTAACAGCTGCCTTGGGGCTCTGGAATTGTGCCCGCCAACAGAAAAACGCAGCCACTATCAGTCGTGTGCTTTCTGGCAGCACCCAATCCATACCCCAAATTGCAATAGCAGCAAATAAAGACAGGCTCAGGAGCAGAGGAATGAGGGCGACCGTGAGTCTTAACTCGATGAGGACAGCAGGGCAACATGTTCTTATTTACAGCTTCACAGATGATAACATTTTAAAAAATAAAAATACGAAATCAGGGGGGCCCTAGATAGTTCTGTGATTAATAGTGGCTTGCGATGTCCTGGTGACAGCAGACGTGCAGTCAGGGCCCTGATAACACGTCTGGAAATATTTGGCCTTTGAATGTGAATGAATTTTTTCTAGCCTCCAAAGCCCCCTTAAAATCAATGGCTTTCAAGGATCTTTGACCACGAATCATAGTAAGAAATACATTTTTTAAATCTCAGTCTAGTTCTCTGTCTTTCACACGTGCACACACACGTACACACAGGCCACAAACACACATTGCAACACGTGGTTTAAAAACACTGCTTTGAATTACGCAGTCGTACCTAGTGAGGGTTCTCCAGAGAAACCGAAACAGTAGGGGACCAAAGTTAGGAACTGACCCATGTGGTCATGGAGGCCGTGAAGTCCCATCATTTGCTATTGGCAACTTAGAGAACCAAGACCGCTGGTGATATAATCTAGTTCATGTATAAACGCTTGAGAACAGAGGGACCACTGGTATCAGTTTTGGAGTCTGGAAGCAAGAGTACAGGAGCTTCACATCCCAGCTCAAGAAAAGAAGAGAGTTTGCTGTTCCTCTTCCTTTTTATTTTATTTGGGGAGCCCCTAATGGATTAGATGATGCCCATTTGCAATGGTGAGGATGATCTTTTTTACTCAGGCACTAATCTCTGGAAACACACTCACAGACCCACCCAAAATAGTATTTTACCAGCTATCTGAGCATCCATTAGCCCAGTCAAATTGACATAAAGTGAGACATCACAGCTATAGAATTTTTTTTTTTTAAAGATTTTATTTATTTTACAGAGAGAAACACAGCGAGAGAGGGAACACAAGCAGAGGGAGTGGTAGCGGGAGAAGCAGGCTTCCTGCTGAGCAAGGAGCCCGACGTGGGGCTCGATCCCAGTACCCTGGGATCATGACCTGAGCTGAAGGCAGACACTTAACGACTGAGCCACCCAGGTGCCCCACAGCTATAGAATTTTTAAATTTGATTAACACCTCTGACTTATGGAAAGTCATTAACCCCAAAACTATAATCAAGAGCACTAGGACAGACTGTTTGTTTCCTTTACACTTCTTACAACGATAAATCATAATCCCTGCCTTAAAGTCAGTCGTAGTTCCAAATCGGTAGGATTCAAGGCTCTTGAGGGAATTTCCTACATATCCTTTTGTCACTCCCTGCTCTGCTGGC
>CM053615.1:17217331-17324384 GCA_028646535.1 Procyon lotor
TATCCTTTTGTCACTCCCTGCTCTGCTGGCCCTTTTCTGCCTCCTCCCCTCCCCTCTCTGCATCCCCGTCCCAGCCCGACATCTCAGAGTATACCTCATCCACCTCCCACCCCCCACACACCCCTGAGTCTAGAAACAAGCAAACAAGCAAAACATAACAAACATATAACAAAAAGAGTACCAGGCTTGGGGCACCTGGGTCGCTCAGTCATTAAGCGTCTGCCTTCGGCTCAGGTCATGACCCCAGGGTCCTGGGATCGAGCCCCACATCGGGCTCTCTGCTCAGCAGGAAGCCTGCTTCTCCCGCTACCATTCCTTCTGCTTGTGTTCCCTCTCTTGCTGTGTTTCTCCCTGTCAAATAAATAAAAAAATCTTTAAAAAAAAGAAAAAAAGAGTACCAGGCTCAGAGATGGAGGGTCCTGAAATGGAATTCCTGTCTCCTTCTTGCTATATGAGCTTGGCCAAACCATTTCCCCTCTCTGGGCCAGTTTCCTCACTTATAAAATCAGGATGATAGCACCAGGTTTCTCATGGTGGTTGCTAGACTGAAGGAGATGAGCTAAGATAACAGTATGGTCCTTAACACAGCGGTTGGCCCTAATAGCCTTGTTCCCTTTCCCTTTTTCTCCTGGGACTTGATGAAGCCCCTACCCTAGCAGCTGGGGAAATATCACCCCTGCCATGATGCAGCCTGGAAAATCACAGAGCAGCGTGGATTCCAAAGGGGTTTTCTATGGAACTCTAGTCTTGTTCTGGTCACGGCCCAGTCTGCGGAGGCTCAAGCAGGGCATCATCGCAGTGTTTCTTAGGGACAGGTTAAGTGGATCTCAGGGAAAGACAGGAGGCACTGACCTTGAATGCCCTCCCCCCAACCCCCCACTGCTGCATTCATAGGCTGTTTCATACTCAGGAAGAAATAACAGCAACATACATATCTTTTTAGAAGTTAAAAATGGAATTTGGGTGGGAGGGCCATGAAAAATAATGAACAACAGTTCATTACAACCTACGACAGATGTTTTTGGTGGCTAAATGCCCTGGGTTGCCCCTTTAGATAATATAATAAGAAAAATGTGGCTAACCAGTGAGAGCTCAATGGAATTAGGTCTTACAAATGCTCCTCTTGAATGTCATGCCATCTCACCCAACAGATATGAAGTTGTGTGTTGGAAAGACCTTGAGAAACACATATAGAAATTGGGAAGTCATTTAGATATTAGTGGAACTTTTTTTAGGAGTGTGATCTGGTCCAGGATTATTTTTGAACTGGGAACTTCCACTTTCCTCAAAGAGACTTTTCTTTCACATCATCTATTTTATTAGCAATGGCCGAGGTCTCTCAAATCTATGAATAAGGTTTAGTGAGAATTGATGAGCCTTGTCTAAGTAAGAATCCTGATGGCCTTAGGTTGCTGTTATATGGTAGAAGTCAAACTCAATTATCTTTAAATTCAACAATTCTGTGTCTACCAAGAGACTCTTTAGGACCTCTTCTATGTGTCTTTCTTCATTTGAAATCTTTCATTTGAAATCAGGCCTACTTTAGAAAGATGGAAGAAATTGAAATATAAAACCTGTGTTTATGAGAAGAGTGAAAGAAAAGAAGAGGTTTTTCTCTCTAGGTGTGGCTATTTGGAAAAATTAGACCATCTGGTAAACAGTCTTGGCTACTCAAATTAGGCTTAAAAATAATAAAAATAAAAAGAACTGGGATGCCTGGGTGGCTCAGTGGTTAAGCAGCTGCCTTCAGCTCAGGTCATAATCCCAGGGTCCTGGGATCGAGTCCCGCATCAGGGTCTCTGCTCAGCAGGGAGCCTGCTTCACCCTCTGCCTCTGCCTGCTTGTGCGCTCTCTCTCTCTCTCTCTGACAAATAAATAAATAAATAAAATCTTTAAAAAAAAATAAAAAGAACCTTATGGTTTATAAAACATAATGCATTTAGCATTGCAGTATACATACACCAATCCTACTGGCTTTCCCTCCCCTGTGGCAGCCATTTCAGGAAAAATTCTGTTTGGAAAGATAGAACAAAACCTATCTGTTTGCTGTGAACAGTACAGGGCTTCCAGGATTGGAGGAGGGAAGATGGAGAAGGAATAACGAACAAGCAGAAGGTGGTACTTAGTTCTTCTTAAATTTCACTCAATAAGAATTCCTTCAGTGTCAAATGGGAAGCATATTAAGGATTTGCAGTCTGTCAACTGTTATCCAATGTCTTGCAGCAGGTTCTTTGAAATACACCCCTCTTTTTCAGTAAGCGTGTTCACATAATAATATGTTCATTCACAGGCATTAAGGATGAGCATGAACTGGAAGGTCCATAACTGCACTGGGCTAGAATTAGGAGATTCTTTTCTAAGTATGAAGTATTCTCATTTCCATCATCCCTTTGGTTCAGCAGAGCCACCAAGATGGTGGCAAGGAAAGGTGTGGGTGGGGAGGGAGTGTTGTTGTGAGTGGAAAGTTAAGGCTGAGAATGTTTGTTTCCAGTGCAAACAAAGCCTTCCTTCTGTGAACCCTATCATTCACATATCTTGAAAATTGTCCAGATAGGATAAGATACTGTATAATAGTTCCATAACCTCAACAGATACCTGGTAAGAATCTCAAGCTAAATTTAGTTTCACCAAGTTTAGCTCCGTGGACTCAGTAGAAAGCAAAAGCAACAGTTCTTCCATATGTAAAAGGAATCAGTAAAGAAATAGCCTCTTGTTAGGACCCAGAAAAGTGCAAATCATTTACAATTTGGTGGTGATGGCGCTCAGCAAGCCTTTAAAGTGAGTGGAACTTCTTTGGTGGAGCAAGGGTTTTTTCCCAGCAACAACAACTCTTCGAGGCTAATGCCCTACTCATAAAGCTCCAGTTATAGACCTCATGCTGTGGGCTTTTGGTCCTTAGTAGGCAGACATTTTCTAGTCCCTTAATTTTTAAGACTTAGCTGCCCCATGTCTCATTTTGGGGTAGTTAATGGAAGTTAAAAACTTTGAAGCATAATCCATTCCAGATAACAAGTTATTAACCAATGTGCTTATTTAGATATACACTAAAAATGTAATTCTCTTCTAGACCCTGAAGACATAAGGAACTATATAAAAGTCAATTCTTCTTTCAGGGAGTGTAAGTATAACTAGGAAATAAAAACTAATAACTTTAAATGATGAGTAATTAAAAAAAAACAACCCTTAAGACAATCCATGCTAACGGTCAGCTGAGTGTTACGTTCAGCGAGCCTTGTTAAAAATTAGAGGAGACATGTGCCTGAAGATGGCATGAAGGCCTTCAGTACCTCATGTTGGGGACCCACATTCTCTCAGCTAGCACTGAATCTGGAGGCTACTATCCTCTTGGCATGGGATACATAAGCCAATACTGACATATTTCATTCTCTTATACAAATTAAGACTAATTTTACTAACAGAGAATAACTCTTATATTTATACAATCTAGAATAGAAACAATTGGTTACATCTTCATGAAAAATAATCTGGCTATTAAGCTATGCCTGGGTGACTGTTTCTGAGCATTTCCAATAATTGTTTTCTACTCATTAATTCTTTCCAAATGCTCACTTAGCACTAAAGGTGTAAAAACTAATGGGATGAAAATTTAAGTTAAAAAATTCTATCCATTAGGGGCGCCTGGGTGGCTCAGTGGGTTAAAGCCTCTGCCTTCGGCTCAGGTCATGATCTCAGGGTCCTGGGATCGAGCCCCGCATCGGGCTCTCTGCTCAGCAGGGAGCCTGCTTCCCCTTCTCTCTCTGCCTGCCTCCCTGCCTACTTGTGATCTCTCTCTCTCTCTCTCTGTGTCAAATAAATAAATAAAATCTTTAAAAAAAAATTATATCCACTAACTTAACTTGGTCTGCAGTTGGTAGAGAGAGGGCGAGGGAAGACGGTCATTACTCTGTTGTAGCAATGAATTACTGGCCCAGCTCCTGAAACAGTAGCATTCCCTGAAGCATAGTTTGGGGAACTTTCAAACTAGCAGTGGTCAGAGGGAATTTCGGTACCTGCTGGATGAAGGAAGATGCCTTTTGGCACCTTCGTAGTCACCATTATCATCATTAACACCTTCTAACCATTGATCCTGAGTTCACTGTTCTGAGTACTTTACATATGAAGTCACCTGTTCCTCACAGTGACTCTGAAGTCAGTACTGTTATCACCTATGATGGTTTGTCTTATGTGTCATCTTGATTGGGCTATGGGGGAATACCCAGCGAGCTGGTAAAACATTATTTTTCCTCATAACTGTGGCAAGATTTCAGGAAGGGATTAGCTTTTGAAGCAGACTGAGTAAAGATGATTGGCCTCACCAGCGTGAATGGATATCATCCAGTCAGCTCAGGCCTTGAATAGAACAACAAACGTAAAAGGGCAAATTTGCCCTTTGCTTGATCTGAGACATCCATCTTCTCCTGCCCTCTGACAGCACTGCTGGTCCTCACACTCCCACTGGGATTTACACCATCACCATTCCCACCACCCCTACCATGGTCTCAGACCTTGTTCACCCCTTGGCCTTCAACTGAGAGTTACACCATCAAGTCTCTTGGTTCTTGGGCCTTTAGAATCTGACTGAATGACACCACCAGCTTTGGCTTGCAGGCGACCTTCTCAGCCCTCATAATCATAGGAGCCATTTCCTGCAATAATGCTCTCTCTCTCCCTCCCTCCCTCCCACCGTATATCTCCTGTTGGTTCTGTTTCTGTTTCCCTGATGAATACATCTCGTTTCACAAATGGGAAACCGAGCCCCGAATCTCACAGCTAGTGAGAGGCAGAGCCACATTACAGTCAGCGTTCTTAGCCTGGATGCTGGCCACCTCTTGGGTGGATTACTGACCACCCCTTCAGCTAAGGCCTAACCTCTGGGTTTAACTGAAGAAGCTGGACTCAGAGTAGTCCAGTTTGGAGATGTTAGGGGCTCCTGTCAACCAGAAGCATCAGAAGAACCATAAAAGGAAGAGATCTCTCTTGAGCTCACCAACAGCCTCAGTGTGGTAGTGGCACAATTTGGGGCAGGTACAAGATTTGTTAGGATGATCCATGTCTGCTCTGATTCTTCCCTGGCATCTTTTTTTCTTCCCTTCCCCTTCCCCTTCCCCTTCCCCTTCCCCTTCCCCTTCCCCTTCCCTTCCCTTCCCTTCTCTTCCCTTCTCTTTAATTCCAGGATGGTTAACATACAGTGTTATATTCCTGGCATTTTTTTCTTCACTTCTGGCCCTTAAGGAAATTGAGACAGCTTGAGTCATGTTCTTTCCAAGAGCCTCACAGTGTCTTTTGGACTTAGTTTGGGTAAGCAAATGTGGGCTTTACCTGAGGCAAGGAAGAGTAAACATGTTTGGAGAGCATGCCTGGTAGTACTTGTAGAGAGGGAATTCTATCCCTCTCTCGTCACAAATGATAACTCTAAGGGAGTCTAGGCAAAGTCATGCCTAGAAGTTCTGCCCCCTTTCTACCCTCTTCTTGGCTACCTTTCTCTCCATCCTCCATTCCCTCCAGTATGCTTATCTGGGCCACACATTTTTGGTGGATGTTTTTACTGTTCATTAAAATTCAGAAATCATACCCATCTTTTTCTTTTTCTCACTGCCATCATGAAAGGCCAGCTTAGTCTTCCTGGTGCATTCTGAAGGTGCTTAGACTAAGGAGGTAAAAGCAAGTGGGAAGCCTTGCTTATAGGTCCTGGCCTTGGCCCCATCTTCTACAAATGTATCAGACATGCACTGATTTAGAGAAAGGGCATAAGTGGGAGCTGGTTAGTGGACTTGCCCACCTAGTCCTTTCTTCCCTTTTTGGCTCTTGTTCAGAGTGTGTCTGTTCTCTCCATCAACAAAGATCCCTGGGGAACGAGAGAAGGCAGGGATCAGAGCTGTATGTCAGAACTCTCCCCTGAACTTCTCATATCAGGAGGGCAATGTTAGGTAATGCTACCGCTTTAATATTAGCGACTGACACAACCTGAGGGAGGAGAGGCAAAGATATATGGTCCCAACAGGGCCCACAAATGGACTGGTTGTACCTCTGTCAATATTGAATCAAGAGCCATAAAATATTTCATCTTCTGTAATCCAATAATCTCACTGCTGGAACTGTGTCCCGAGGAAACAGTTCAAAGTAAGACAAGATAATGATAGGTATACAGTGCCCAGATCTTTGTTTCTAAATACCATTATCCAGTAAAAGATGTTAGAAATCCTTGGAGAAATGGCTGATTCAGATCCGGGGCAGGGAAACCTTTTGTTGTTAGCAGATGAGCAGTTTTGAGTGGCGAGGTAGTGAATTGTGCTTTGGATTGAGTTCGAGGTACCTGGGAGATAGACAGCTACAGGTGTTCGGTGTATCCACAGATAATGGATGTGGATGTAGTTCTGTGTGGACATGGAGCTACAGATATAGACAGATTGCAGATTGGTAATAGGGCCCACCCAGTAGATCCTCCATAACTTTGCAGAAAAATTCTCTTGAGTGCTTGGTAAAAATGCATTTTCTGGGTCCTACCTCAGGGAGCAGAACAACTGCATTTTTAAGATATTCCCCAAATCATTTTTTGAAGCATATGTCAGTCTACAAAATATTTAAAGGATTGTGAATATGCAAGGAGCTATTGTGGGAAATTGAGAAGAGTTAGAGAAGTAAAACGTAACCCTGGTAATAGAGCACCACATGGCCAAGAAACAGAGTTTCACTATGGAGCCCTGGCCATTGTTGTGGAGAGGGCAAAAGGGATACTGAAAGCGTAAATGTAAAAGGGAAAACAACAGGAGAAAATATACATAAAATTTTACGCAGTCACAAAGTAGAGATTTTGTAAGCATACAAGCAAAGGAAGGAAACACAGTATGGCCAGGTTTGACTTCATGAATGTTAAATATTTCAATATGTCAAAAAAAAAAATCACACACACAAAAATTAGAATAGGCAATTCCCAAAGAAAATATAATTGTCTATATATGAAATAAATGTGTGTGAAATAATATTAAAATTCTTTTTTTTTTTAAGTAGGCTCTACACCCATCTTAATCCCAAGATTAAGAGTTGCTTAATCTTAATTAAGGGTTGCTCTACCAACTGAGCAAACCAGGTGTCCCTAAAAATGCTATTTTAATTTTTATTATTTCTTAAATTCCATTTGAAAAACTTCCACATACAGCTGAGATCACAGTCAGTTTTTCTCTGACCGATTTCACTTAGCATAGTGCCTGCAATGCCATTTTTTCCCAAGATTTTGTTGAAAGAGAGAACATACGAGTGAGGGAAGGGACAGAGGGAAAGGGAGAAGCAGACTCCTCGCTGAGCAGGAAGCCCAACTCTGGGCTTGATCTGCACCCTGAGATCATGACCTGAGCCAAAGGCAGACTCAAAGTCACCCGTTGTTAGTAGAATGCATTCGGTGCAACTTTTCTGAAATACAGTTGGAAGCATATATCAAAAAGAAAATACTCCTACGCTTTGAAATCAATTCTGCTTCTAGAAACATCTCTTTTACATTTATGTAAAAAGATGTTCCTTCCAGTGTTATTAGTAATACCAACAAACTGGAAACAATTAGAATATACAACAGCAGTGGTTTGGTTCAATAAATTATGAAAGTTACATAATGCTATATTTTCTTTCTTCCTTTCTTTCTTTTCTTCTTTCTTTCTTTTTTTTTTAAAGATTTTATTTATTTATTTTAGAGAGAGAGCATGCAAGAGAGTGAATGGGGAAAGGCAGAGGGAGAGGAACAGAGAGAATCTCAAGCAGAGTCCCAGCTACACAAAAAGTCCGACATGAAGCTCGATCTCACCCTGAGATCATGACCTGAGCCAAAACCAAGAGCTGAATGCTTGGGGCACCTGGGTGGCTCAGTCGGTTAAGCATTTCTTCGGCTCAGGTCATGATCCCAGAGTCCTGGGATTGAACCCCACATCAGGCTTCCTGATCAGCATGGGGTCTGCTTCTCCCTCTCCCTCTGTCTGCCACTCTCCTTGCTTGTGTTCACTCAATCTCTATCAAATAAATAAATAAAATCTTAAAAAAAAAAAAAAGAGAGATGCTTAACCAACTGAGCCACCCAGGTACCCCATTGCTGTATTTTCTAAAGCTTTTACAAAACATGCTTTAGTAAAAGGATCCCAAACCTGGGTGCCAAGCAGTAACAGAAGTGAGTGAAGTAGTTTGGATATAAAGTAGTCAAAATATAAACATAGAGAAGAGAAGAATTGTTTCACTTTCCTCTTAACCCTACTATTATTATTTTTTGAAGAGTGCCAGTGAAATTAGACATAGTAGCTGCAGTCTCCGATGGAGAACAATAGAGTAGTGGAGACCTAAGTAGAGAACAAAGGCCCTGTCTCACAAGATTAGCCATTCCTCACCTCCACTCCGTTGACCACTGTGAGCCAATCAGATCTCTTCATTGGCTATCAATTTACAACCTTTGCTTTAAAATTTTTATCAGTGAGAAAAATATATGTAATTACTAAGTGAAAAAAGTACATAATGCAATAGTATATGATATTAGTATTATCATAGTATGGTATTGAATTGGATGATACATGTGTTTGCATGTGCGTGTAAGTCTTAACATATGCCCAGAAAAAAAGCCTGGAAGGAAAGAAACAAAATATGGCTTTATGTGGGTCTTGTGATCAAGGCTGTTTTAATTTTTTTGTTTGCATTTTTAATATTTTTAATATTTCCATAATAAATGCATGCATACTACTTCTAAAAACATCCAAAAAGGGGTGCCTAGCTGGCTCCGTCAGTAGAGGATGTAACTCTTGATCTCAGGGTCATGACTTCGAGCTCCCATGTTAGGCATGAGGCCTACATAAAATTAAATAAGTAAAAATAATAAGAGCAACCAAATAAATCATCAAAAACTTATTGTGAAAATACCTCAGCTGGAGTTTCTCATTTTGTTTTGTTTTGTTCCCATAGGCTTGAGTTTTGACACCTATCAGGAATATTCCTGAAAAGCTCCGCTGCAGTCCTAACTCGAGCAGTAGTACTGTCAGCTCTTGACCTGGAGCTAGGTCTGATAGCCTGGTTATTTATTATTATTCTTGTCGTTGTTGTTATTACTACTACTACTATTTATTCTATTGTTTTTTAAGTGCTCGCTGGCTTCTTGGCAATCACCATTGCCAAGAAGTTTGTGGAAGTGTGAACTAGTGAGAATTTACCAGTTCCAAGTTTTGGGAAAAGTTCTATTTCTTCACAGTTATGGATGTACACTTAATAAAGTCAGCTATAGAAATATAGAATACCTATTCAAGACTTCGCAGCGCTATTAGCTAAAATAGCACAAATCCGTGGACTATACTTCAATTGTTCAAATGTCCTTATAAAATCGGTTATGAAAAGTTGCTGTTCACACAGGTACATGGGCAATCTTAAACAGTGATAAGTTGGCTCTTTTCCCCTGAGCTTGAGAACAGCAGCCGATTCACACTTTGCAAGTCAGGCCAACAAATCCAGCGAATGCAAATAGAGAGTTGGAAACCTGTGAACGCTTTTATTCCCTTCACAGACTTATATAGCAAAATGGATTGCTTTGCAATTGTGAAGGGGGAAAAAAAGAACAAGGAAGCAAAGAAGAAAAGAATGTGTTGGCTTTGTCTGCCAGTGGTTTGAGTAGAGGGTGGTTTTTTTTTTTTTTTTTTTTTTTTTGGATGAAAAGTTGGATCTTAATGGGCGCTCAGTCAGCTCAGACAGCCTCTGAAAGCTCCTCTTGTCAGCTCCCTGGATAGAAGGACCCATTGTTTTCCAAATCTGAAGTTATCACTCTTCCCTTTATCCTTTCTTTTGGACCTTTTAGTGTGTTTGCTTTATCAGAATATTTTAATCCCTAATGTGGTGACTTGGTGTAATTTATCTCATTAAGCCTCTCCTATTTTCTTCTGTTTACATGACTAATATTATTGTGTTTTATAGAGCTTTTACCAACAAGCCACTCCTTTGTCCCATTGTTTCAGCTCTGGGGCCAAAAAATCAACAAATGAAGTTTTATCTTCCCAATCTTGGGCCTCACCTACTTGTCATTCAGTTTGTATAGATTGCATGAAGAGCATGTTCCTTTGAAAACAATGTAAGGATTCATTTTTATGACCTAAAAACAAACAATTACCTTTCTCGCAAGGTCCTGGTCATTTCTCTTTATGAGTATAGACTGGCACAGGCTCAACTTATGAGGAGAATAAGAGCATATACTTCCTTGTGGGTGGAAAGCCCAAAGTCCCCTACTAGTGATGGCCTGCTACCTAACTTGTTATTTCTTTTGTGGTGTATAGAATATCCTATAAGCAGAGAACCTAAGCCTTGGAAGGCACCTACTGGGGTTATCTCTTCCAAACTCCTGCCCTTCTCCATGACCACACCCAAACCAGACTCAGCCAGCCAGAGGAGAATCAGCCCTATTTTTAAGGCGTATGAAGGAGAGCCTTCTCTGAACTAGTTATGTATTTTGAAGTATGTCAGAAAATTCCTTTTCTAAAAAGCCAGTCTAATAAAGCTTCCATTGTCATTTCCTCAATGACTTTTTCATTTCCAGATTGAAAATAAGTGGGTACTATCTTTAGGGAATCAACAACAGTTTAATGAGCGATGATTTTCTATAAGGCAGAGGATCTCAAACATTAGAGACCATTAGAATCACCTGGAGGCTTATTAAAAACATGGATTGCTGGATGCCACCCCTTGGAGTGTCTGATTACGGAGGTTGGAAGAAGGCTTGAGAATTTGCATTTCTAGCAGGTTCTCAGGTAATGCTGATGCTGTTGGACCAGGGACCCCACTTTGAGAACTGCTGATTCTAGGACCTCTCAAGGAGAAATATGAGAATAATTAGGAGGCAGAAACAAGTAGATTACAACAAGTTAAGCAAGTTAACCTCCACATGGAAAGTGATGTTAAACAAATTAACCTCTACATAGAAACTGCTAAATGCCTATCAGAGAAGTTCTTGGCTGTCACAGAGCTCATAAGCTCAGAGGCCAGTGAGCAAGGCTGGCCAAGAATGGGAGTTTAGGATGTTAGCCCTGTAAGTACAGAGGAGGAACACAGCATTCAGGCTAGGTGGAGAACCGGCTTAAAAGGCTCCCTGCAGAACTGGAAGCCTGAGGAGTAATTCCCAAGTTGATTCTTCAGGAAGGGAAAGCATCTAGACAAAAGGGCAGGGGTGGCTTGGCTCTTCCTGCAGAAGGAAAGAGGGAGTGGGGAGTTTCATGGAGCAGCAAGTCATTCAATTTTCTCAAAGAGGGGAGGGTGACAAATGAGGTGGTGATGACAGAGCTAGAGAGGTAGGCAGGGGCTAGATCAAGAAGGAACATCAGAGGGGCACCTGGCTGGCAACTGTCCATCTCAGGGTTATAAGTTCAAGCCCCATGTCGGCTGTAGAGATTCCTTAAAAATAAAATTATTTAAAAAGAGAGAGAGAGATGGACATTGGGAGGGTATGTGATGTTAAGTGCTGTGAAATGTGTAAGCCCAACGATTCACAGACATGTACCCTGGGGCAAATAATACATTATATGTTAATAAAAAATTAAAAAAAAAAAAGAGAGAGAGAAAGGAATGTCAGAGCAGGTTGCAGGAATTTAGCAATATTCTGGAGACTACTATTTGACATAGAATATAAGGACAATTTAATAAGTCTCCATATTAGGAGACATTTGAGATGAAAGAGAGTAGACAGCTATCTCCAGCGCTTGTACTTTCTTCTCTCAAACTAGGACTCCTCTACCCGGTTTACTTTGGTTTTCAGCTGATGTCAGGTCTTGGCTAGCCTTCCAGAATTCCCTTTCCTTTTAATTTTGTTGAGATATTTTGGAATTTCATAAAGGGGGTTTGTAAAGACACAAGGCAAATATAAAACCAAAGTGAACAAAGAGAGTGTAGAAGTTAGGTCTGGAAGTAAACAGACTAGGCTTCTAGCTTCATTGTTTACTACCTATACTGCCTGGAGCATGTTACCTAACTTCTTGAGCCCTAGTTTCTGTACTTGAGGTTTAATTCCCTAAGATCCATAAGATCTTTTGTGGTCTGGGCCCTACATGCCTTTTTCAGCGTCATCTTAGATTCACCCACTCTTTCTGCTCCAACCACATAAACAATCCTTCAGTCTTGTGTTCATTATGCTCCCTTCTACCACAGGGCATTTGCACATACCAATTCCTCTGGAATAATTCTTGCCTCCTTCTTCAGTAATTTTTGCTCTTAGGTCTACGCCGACTCCCTCTAGGAATTCTCTGATCTCCCTTAATAGGTAAACTCCCTCCTATTATAGGCTTTTTTGTTATGAGGAACTTTGATGTGATAGCACTTAATGGTATTTGTGAAATTATTTGCTTAATGTTTGTCTCCTGCGAGACCAGTGTTCAGCAAACTATAGCCAGCTTTGGCCTGCACCCTGTTTTTCTAAATAAAGTTTTATTGGAACACAAGCAAGCCCACTTATGTACATATTACCTGTGGCCATTTTTATATGACAATGGCAGAGTGGAGCAGTTGCAGTAGAGACTTTATGACCTAGTAAAATACCTACTGTTTCTTTGTAGCGTAAGTTTGCCAATTTCGGTACTAGACTGTCATCTTTATGAGAGTAGGTACAAGGTCTGTTTATTTACCTGTCTTCAGCATCTAGTCCAGTGTCTGCTACGTAGAAGATAATATTTGTTTTTCTTAAATAAATGCAAGGAGATTTTTTTTTTTAATGCCTATTTTACCAGAGTGTTAAAAGGGTTAAATAAGATAATGTATGTAAAGAACCCCACAGTATAGTGCCTGGAACATAGCACATTGTTAGTTGATGTTAGCAGTTATTCTCAGTTGATCATGAGTGCATTTTAATCATTTTTCTGGACTGGACCTAGGCTGTCCCCTGGCAGTGGGCTGAATCACATTCCTGTCCTTCACCTCTCCTACCATCCCTTACTCTCTTATCTTGGCCTCCTGGGATGAGAAAGGCATTTCCATTTGGGGCTCCAGGAACTCCTTCCTTGGAGTCAGATTCTTAGCAGCGTCTTCTCCATCCTTCCTGGAGGTTTCCCTCGAGGATGTTCAGTCTATTTGCAAGCGTATTATTCTCCAAGCTTGTCCTGGCCTTAGGGTGACACTCCTTTCACCTGCCCTGGAGCTTAGCTTCCCCGGGTCACCTAAGTGATGACAGTTTTCTTATGTCCACTTCCTTCAGGGACAGCAGACAACCTTTCTTTGGTTCAGCAGGAGAAGCTGTAGCGTTGGGGGAGAGATCCTAACGAGAGAGCAATGTGCAGAAGCTCAGGAAATGAACATGTGTGGTTTTATAGGCGAGAGGAAAGACAGATCAAAGCCCAGCCCAGAGGCTGTTCGGCCTGGATGTGGGCCCAGCTGGATGCCGAACCCCAGAGGAGGGAGCGTTTACTAAAACCAGAGGTCAGCAAGCTGTGACCTATGGGCCAAATCCAGCCTGCCTCTTGTTTTTATGTGCCTCCTGCACTGAGAGTGGTTTTTGCCTTTTTAAATAGTGGGAGGGGAAAGCAAAAGAAGAATAACACTTTGTGACATGCAGAAATTATATGAAATTCAAATTTCAATGTCCATAAATAAAGCCTTATTAGAAGAGAGCCGTGCACATTCCTTTACGTCTGTGGCTGCTTTCATGTTACAAAGGCGGAGTGAAGCAGTTGGCCTCAGAGATCATTTTCGGCCCATAAAGCTGAAAATGCTTACTGTCTGGCCCCTTGGAGAAAAGGTTTTGCCAGCCCTGGAGTTACACTACTAGCCTGAGCTGTCAGAATGACTTTGACCCAAGCTGAGCTGCATGACCTGTGCATACCCCACCAGGTCCCATCTTGGGGTGCAGGGAAGGAATGGGTTAATTGGAGGACTCCTTCCTGCTGGAGGTGGGAAGGGATGAGAGGAGACAACAAATCAGTCTGGTCTCACCACTTCCAGCAGTAGGGCCCTGAGCCAGTGTCTTCCCTTCTCTAAGTAGCAAGTCTCACGTTCTGAAATCCCAGTACTCATCATACCCAAATATAAATGTGATGTTGCAAGGACTGAAAGAGCAAATGTGTGCAGCAGTGCAGGCATATAGTAGGCACTCAATAAGTACTCACGGCTATGACTAGGATTGGATGGAGTACACCAGGGTTAGGGCCTTGGAGAGGAGGGAGCCACCTCACTTAGCAGTCTGTAGGTTAGAGAAAACACAAAGGACATTGGGGATAAACAGACCTGGGGTCAGTTCAGTCTCCGCCACTGATCCGTGCATTCGTCACTGCTGTTTGATCTCAGTAACATGGATTGACTTCTCTGAGCCTCAGTCCCCCTGCCCGCCCCTTGATGGTAACCCCAATGTCAAGGGAGGCCTTCCTACTCTTTAATTAAGGAAACACAGCCCTCTGGTACCACCTGTCACCATTTCAGGTGACACACGGGGCTTCTGTTTCACCCCGTGCCAACAAGCCCATTCTGAGAATTCTCTCTCAGCAAGCATTTCACAAGCTTAGCACCTTTATTGGCAATCAGAAGAGCGTCCCTTTGGAGAGTGGAGGATGTTGTGCCCCTCGCCCCACACCAGTCTTTTTCTAAACCTCCTGCTCTCCTCTTGCTTCTCTCTCTCTTCTGAGTGAGGAGTCCCCAGTTTCCCCCACCCCCAGTTCTCCACACATTGCCCCATATCCCTGCTTTATAGCCCAGAGAGGCTGAACCTAAGGAAAGATTACTGGGGAGAACAGCGCTCCAGGGAAAGTCAGTTTTACCTGCAGGCCATATACCCTTCAGCCAGGGGCCCAGGTACTGCCCTCCGCCTGGGGCCATCTAATACCCTTCAGCCAGGGTGTGTGCATTTTCCCACAAAGATGGTTCCATCCCCAGGAGGAATTCTTCTACAATTTGCTAAAAGAATAATTTTCCTCTATCACCTAACAAGCGAAATAGGGATAATTATGCCTACCTCACAAGGTGTTTGTGGGAATTAAATGAGCTAATGTATCTGCCGGCTCCTGGCATGTAGCAGGCACTCAGCAAATGTTTCTACCCTCTCCTTTTGATTCTGCCTTTGAGATTTGAGGGAACAAAGAGAAGCTGAGAGACCTTCTGGGGTGGGACGAGCACGGATAAAGCAGCCAAGAAGGTCACCTCTTGACCATCCCCCTCCAGTGAAGTAGAAGAGATTCTCTGCCAAGAGAAACTCGAAAAGGTAGAGGGGCTCGGGGCGGAAACCAGACAAGACTAGTTTATCTTGGAGTCCATCCAAAAGGGTTTAGTTACTAAAACAGCAGTTCCTCTACATAAATCCTTCAGGTTCTTGAAAAATATTATTAAATCACTCCAGTATCATAAATAATCCTAATTTTATTAATCTTGCCTCTCAGGCTAACGCACAGCTCCTGCAAGGCTTCCTGCCCTCCTGAGCACACAGCTGAAGGGGAAAAGTCCCCAGGCGGAGGGCAGTACCTGGACCCCTGGCTGAAGGGTATTAGATGGCCCCAGGCGGAGGGCAGTACCTGGGCCCCTGGCTGAAGGGTATATGGCCTGCAGGTAAAACTGACTTTCCCTGGAGCGCTGTTCTCCCCAGTAATCTTTCCTTAGGTTCAGGACTCAGAGGGAGCTTTATTAGCAGGGCTTGACATACAGGGTAATGGGAATGTATGGAATTGTCTATTTGGACTTGACTAATGTCCTGTTTGCTTTAGTATTATTCTGCTTTCTTTTTCTTTTTCTTTCTTTTTTTTTTTTTTTAAACCTCAGACTTCGTTTTTTTAAACCTCTTCGAAAAAAATTGGTACAGGGCTTTCTTCCATTTTGCTAGAGGCCAAGGATGTTTCTGCCTGATGTTGTGAAAACAAATGGTTGTAATGAGTTAATGCCACATTGTACCCTAATGCCTTAGGATGCCCAACTGCCCTCACCCATCTCTCTCTTTCTCTGTTGTTTGTTTTTTAGCCAAGAAATTATTCAGTTTTTCTTTCTGAAGCAAAGGTAAGTTGAAGAATAGCAACACCTGTCTCTGTTATTTGGTATTGTTTGGTGGTCACACACACAGACACACACACACACACACACACACACACACACACACACACGGAAAATACCTAGGGATTTAGGAAACAAGGGTTCAGTTCCTGTTAGTCCCCAGTGTGTCTTCTGAAAGAGTCTTTATTAAACGTTTTGGCTTTATGACTTAGTGTTTTCCTCAAATATAAAATAATTTGTGAGACCAAAAACTATCAAGAAATATAAACAAAAAACGTGCATAGGATCCTTCCACTCTCAGAAACCCCACTGTGAACATTTTGATGCATTTCCCTGAAGTTTGATTTCCTCTGCGGATGTGTGTCCATAGTTACCAAATGTGGTCTGTTGAAGCTGGCTTTTCTACTTGCCATTATTTCATGAGCATTTGCTTACTGTTCATTAAACATTTTTCAAAAGCACCGCTCTTAGTGGCTTCATAATATTTGTAGTGGTTTTCAGTCATTCTTAGATTGTTCCGTAGGTAGGCTTGGTCTCTGTCACCATGTAGATAATGCTGCAGTGAGCTTCCTTGTACCTGGTGCTTGCATATTTGAAAATTTCCATAGATGGCATTCCTAGAAGTAGGATCACTGGCAAAATAGAATCCTGGAACCTCGCGTTAGTCTTCACTGACTTCAGCCACTCCAAGCTGTTATATTTTGGATCTCATAGCAAAGTGTTTAGGAACTAAAATAACAAAGGTTCTGGCTAATGTTTGTCTATATGGTGATTTCATGGTATGCAGCTAGAGGACAATAAAATATAATGTTGTGTTGTAATTATAATTTTGCAACATTCCTAGATGATAGTCATAATAGCCAACATTTATTGGGTGGTTAATATGTACTAGTCCCTGGTTTAGTGTTTTACAGATACTAACTTCAGAATTCAATCTCACCGCAGCTCTAGGAGGTAGATACTATGGGAAAGCTGAGGCACAAAGGGGTTAAACCCCATGGTAGGTGGCTGAGCCAGGGTTCAAACCCAATCATTTAAGCAACAAGCCCTTAATCTTAAGCCCTTAAGATGATCCTGTCTGGAAATAACCAAGTGGAGGAGATGCTTCATCAGCCACATGTTGAGGCTGCAGCGAGGGGTGGGTGGGGTGCCTCAGCTGGAAGGGGGATGGTGACTCCCCTGTCACTACTGAGTTCCAGACCTCCTTCCTGCCCTCTTCACTAGCTGTGCACTGGCCTGGGCAAGGACAGGCAAGAAACCAAGCTGCAAAGCCCTCAATTCTGTATTTGAAAGAAAAAATGAATATATATATATATATGTATGTGTGTGTATGTGTGTGTGTGTGTGTATAGCATGGTCTCAGGAAGCTGATTATTCAGAAAGGAGGGAGGGGGAAAAATGGCATACATTGATTTAGCGTTTTGATGTTTTTGTTTTCATTTTTGTTTTTGACAATCACTCAAGCATTAGGCTTGCCTAATTAGAAGCAATATTTTCATGACTTTTTTTTACCAATCCCATTTCAGTGGGTTCTCAGCTTATCTTTTGCTACAGTATTCAGAAGTGAGCTACAGAACAGGAGTCTCAGGAGATGACCGTAACCGTGAATTCTGAAGGAGGTAACTAATCGTTTTTGATCCTGTCCACTGCAGATCGCCTTGGTTACAAATGACCTCCAAACAACTGTTAGACTTGGATGGTTCTGAAAGGCACCTGCTCAGGATTGAAGTTCTGATGAATAGCCATTTTCTTTTGTCCCACCTCCTTATGTTTACTTAAAATAATACTGGTGCGACAAAGATTGCACAGGCTGTTTCTATTTAGGTAGTAAAGACTGGTGATGTGATGAAGCAAACACAACACAGCACCACAGCAAAAAACACACACAGTGGCAAGTACGTCCTGCTTCTCCTTCCTGTCTGGCCAGGTTCCTCTTAGGGAAACCCAGCCAGAGGACTTGCCTCTGTTCACTCTGCTCAGGATTGAAATAGGTAAGACTTGAAAGAGCACCAGCACTGAACTAAGGAAGAATGAACCAGAGAACCTATTGGGAATGCTGCCACCATAGAAATCCTCCCAAGGGATCACTGCAGTGGTCCCAAGGAGAAGGGGCCAGGGGGAAGCCATCTCACCTTTATGACCTAATCTTAAAGTCATGAAGTGTTATTTCTGCCTCATCCTATTTGTGGAGACCATAGATCCCACTCTCTCACCCCAGGTTCAAAGGGACCCTGCCTCTTAGTGAAGGGATGTCAGTATCACGTTTGGAGAAGAGTGTGTGGCCAGGATGTATATTAATGTGGACATCTTTAGAAAACAGAATCAGTCATACTTGTATTGTACAAAGAATCGTACATACCTGTACAAAGAATCTTGATTCATCCATGGAAAAATCCCAGAAACTTGAGCAATTATCAGAGTTCCCAGAAAATGATCCACATGGTAATGGAAAATATACTGGCTGGTGGGTACAGTGAGAATACTGCCTTTTTTTCCTACTCTAATTGATGAACATCGGATTTATCCATAGGTAGGGGTACCTGGGTAGCTTAGTTGGTTAAACGTCTGATTTTGACTCAGGTCGAAGTCGCAGGTCCTGGGACGGAGCCCTGTGTTGGGGGTCCCCACTCAGTAGGAAGTCTCCTTGTCCCACTCCCTCTGCTCCTTCCCTTGCTCGTGTTCTCTCCATCTCTCTCGAATAAATAAATTAAATTTTAAAGAAAATCTTAAATAAAATTTTTTTAGAAAATCTTAAATAAAATCTTAAATAAAATCTTAAAAAAAAAAAATTTATCCAGGAACTCCTGGGTGATTGGCTCAGTTGGTTAAGCATCTCCTTTCAGCTTAGGTCATGATCTGGGGGTCCTGGGATCGAGCACCACCCCTAGGCTCCCTGCTCAGGCAGAGTGGGAGCCTGTTTCTCCCTCTGCCCCAAGCCCCCTTCCCCAACTGTGTTCTCGCTCTTGCTCTCTCTCAAATAAATAAATAAAATCCAATGTGGTGCATGAACAATTAATCTTATAACACTGAAAAAATAAAATAAACATATTTGGGAGAAAAAAAAATCTAAAAAAAAAAATCCATAGGTGGTCTCACTGGGTTTTACCTAGGAAGCAGCATTTTAAAGTTGACTTGTGTCCTTGATTCCAAAACCATCTTATATTTTACCATATTATTAGGCATAGATCAAGTTCAAATCCCTTGTTACTTGTAGCAAAAGGTTTCTGGTCATCTTATTTCAAATGTCATTTGTAAGCATGTCCTTTCCTCTTGCTTGATGAATGAGGTTTCCCCTCCAAATAGATCCTTCTCGTGCTTTTAATAAATAATGATCCAGATCTTCAGGATCCAGAATACTCCAGAGCTGTAAAGTACTGCCGAAAGATGTATTAATTCCTTCAGGCGTCCAAGGTGCTATTTAGAATGTTACTGCTTCATATCCTGTGATAGAGGCTTGCACCTTATTGATGGCCTTTCTCTTGGTTGTATGTGTGTGCGCAGGGTGAAGGCTAGGAGAGCAAGAGTTGATGAACTGGAACAGGAAGCCAAATTAACTCTTTCAACAAGAAAAGATTTGTTCTTATAAACTCTAAAGCCTAAAAGGTACTGAAGCTTCCAGAATAAATCAGTAGCTAAGATAAGGTTATTAGATGTTATAATTACTGGAAGGATTACTATGTTGATGCTGGCTGAAAATAGGTACATGTACTTACGTTATGGCAATGTTTCCCATACTATACAAAAGCGAAGTTAACTATAAAAATATGTGCAGCCTGATTACATATAGAAAGCTTCAGGTTGTCATCTTGCTTATGATTATTAAAGGTTACTCAGGTTTATGCAAATATCTTCATTTCATAGGTTCAGCTGTTATTTGAAATAGTGGAATAGAAAGATAAAACCATTGATGGTGAGGTGGTTTTTTTTTTTTTTTAAGATTTTACTTATTTATTTGATACAGAGAGAGAGAGAGATCACAAGTAGGCAGAGAGGCAGGCAGGGGGGTGGGGAAGCAGGCTCCCCGCTGAGCAGAGAACCGGATGCGGGGCTCGATCCCAGGACCCTGAGATCATGATCTGGGCTGAAGGCGGAGGCTTTTAACCCACTGAGCCACCCAGGCGCCCCTGATGGTGAGTTTTTAAAAGTCTACCTATAATAATAAATGAATATGTGGGAATACAGGGGAAGCTGAATAATAGGTATATTTTGGATCTTGTATAGCTAGTGAGTGGTCTGATAAGTGTGTAACAAATAACTCTCAGGCAAGGGAGCCCTGACCTAACAGCATTTCCAGTTTCTGTGGTGTAAATACTTCCACCATGACTGATTTCATTCTACCAACATGGCATCACAGAATGCAGAACTAAGAGGAGATTGTTCGTTCAGTGGGCTTTTGGGAGCTATACGAGCCAGTCCTGCACACCACTATTTACAGTTTTGGGAAAGGTAGTTGGATGATTCCTGGATAAACCTTGTTATAATACTAAGGGGAAAAAAAGACAAATTTTAAATGGTGCATTCTGTGGCAGCAACATTTAATGCTCATTGAATTTCTGCTTACTCATTGACATTTCTCATGGGCCAATGCACTGAGAACAGGGATGGAAGCATTTAAAAATTGATATGCAATGCCCAGCTCTCTCTTGCCTTGCCACTGCAATGAGGGAAGTCATGTGTTCCCAATGGTACAGATACAAGATGTAAGACACAACCTGTATCAACATGGTCCCACTTATGTTGAGTGGAGCCAAGGCCCCATACACCAACCCTGCCTGTCTACCATGCTTCTCTTAAAAATTGTTGCCCAATAAGCCATCCCATACAGGACGGCTTAAAGCAGTTTATAGTCATGTCTCACAACTCTGTGAGTTGGTCTCTGCCGGACAGCCCTGCTATTCTTATTTTGGTTTTCATGTGACTGTAGTCAAATGGTGCCTAGAGCTGGAATCCTTGGAAGGCCCGAATGGAATTGAACTGAAGATGGCTTCTTCAGTCACATCTGGTACCTCAGTGCTTCTCCACATGGAGTCTCATTCTCTAGGCATCAGTGTGTTGCCTCTCTTTGCGGTACGATGGCCAGATTGTTATATCATGAGGCTGTCAGGATTTCCTCAGGTCGAGGGTGAGAACTGTCACAGTACCACTTTTGCTACATTTTCTTGTGAGTCATGGGACCAGTACAGAGGCAGAGAGGGAGGTGACTATCCAGGAGTGTGATTCCAGGAGGGAAGAGTCCCTGGGGGCCCTCTTTGGAGAATATCTACCACATACCACAAATAAGAATAAACCTTTGCTGTGTTAAGCCACTTAGATTTCAGGATTAATTCGTTCCCTTAGGAAAACCTAGCATAATCTGACTAATCCATAAATCAGTACCATATTAGTGAAGATAGGGTAGCCTCTGCTGCAAAAGCAAACTCAAAACTTGCGCAGCTCTCCATGTGGTGCTTCTGTTCAGTGGTGACTCAGCGGTCCAGGTCACTTGCGTTTGGTTGGTACACCATCTAGAACATGTGGCTTCTAGTGGGGTGGAAGGAAAGAAGACAACAGGGAACTAACTCATGGCTCCTGAGTACCTGTTGACCAGAACTAGTTACATGACTCATGTCCCAACTATAAGCAGGCCAGGAGATTTGATGGAGCATGTGGATATTTTTTGATTAGTAAATGTCTCTGCCATAAAATTCTGTGGAGCTCTTTGCCTCTTGTCTGTCCTTCCTTCCCCTTACTTTACCCTGTGTAAGAAATTTAAGAAGGGAGAGTGTTGGGGGGGGGGTTGGGAAAAAGGAAGAAAGCAGCGAAGGGGAGAGGTTAGAATACAGGAAAGAATCTATAGGATGCAAAATGCGATCATTAAAACTATCAACAAAACAAAACCATTAACAAGCACTGATAAAAAACTATTAACAAATAACTGTAATAGCGGAGGTTTTCACTATGCTTTTAACCCCCCTTTTTTTTTCTTCTTAATCAGCAATGATAAGGAAACTAAACCAGATTAAGTGTTATCTTATTGGAGGTACAAAGGCAAACAAGGGGAAAGAAGTGATTGAAGAGCACTTCAGAGAGCTCGGGACATTCAAATCAGCAGGGCCTGATTACTTGCATGCCAGGGTACTTAAGGAATTGGCAAATGTAATTGCAAGACCACCAGCCTTTATTTTAGAAAAGGAAGGTTGGACAGGAGAAGGTCCTGACAAGTGGAATCAGCAGATGGAGTACCTGCTTTTTTTTTTTTTAAACAGGGAAAAACACAACCATAGTAATTATAGACTATTCAGTTTATCTTAGATACCTGGGAAGATACAAGAACAAATCATCAAACAATCAATTTGCAACCACCTAGAAGAGCGCAAGGTACTGGGTAGTAATCAACGTGATTTTGTGAAGTACACATTATGCCAGACCAATTTAATTTTATCTATGAGAGACTGATGAGCCTGGCAGAAGGGAAAGCAATACTACAATTGGACTTCAGTAAGGTTTTTTTTTTGTCTTCTTTTGTTTTTAAATCCATCCCCTGACAGTTTCAGCATCAACTCTATAAGATTCTCCCTACAACAGCAGTTGGGTGGGTATGTCTCTGGATCTGGCACTCAGAGTGGTAAAAGCAAAGATTCTGCTCCAGTCTCACACATTTGTTAATAATAGCGTTATTATTTTATTTACTTTGTGTGTGTGTGGTTATTTTAATGAATTACTGTGAACAAAGAAGATGACAGTAGTGAAGATGTTGAGATACAAACAGCATTCTCCACCACTGATGGGAAATATGAAAGACAAGAAAAGATATAAAAACCTGTCTAAGAAATCCAACAGCTGAGTAATAGGAGATCCAAGAAGGGAGAGAATAGTAAAAGAGAAATATAAGAAAATTTCCTAGAAAAGGACATACATCTTTACATTAAAAGAGTCTCCTAAGGGCCAACTATAATAAGTGGGGGAAATAACCCACTTGGATGCAACTTTGTAAAATTTTAGAACTCTAAGAATAAATAAAACTTTCTAAAAGCTTCCAGACAGAAAAATTAGGCCACCTACAGAGGAATGAAAATTGAGCAGCCTAATTCTCATTAACATTTCTGGCTGCTAGAAGATAATAGAGTAGTCCTTTCAGTTCTGGGGGAAATTGAACTTGAAACTAATTTCCATATTCAGCCAACCTATCAGTCAACTATGAGAGTAGAACATACGCATTTCACATAAACCAGCGGTAGAAAAGTTTACTTCCCGGGACCCCTTTCTTGAGAAGTTACTTAAATATGTATTCCAGCAGAATGAGGAGGTTATCCAACAAAGGAGTCGTCAAGAGATCTAACACAGGAAAAGGAAGTCAAATATGATCTAAAATCTTCCTTTCTTTTCTTTTTTTTTTTTTTAAGTACTCTCTACACCCAGCATGGAGCCCAATATGGGGCTTGAACTCAGGACCATGAGATTAAGACTTGAGCTGAAATCAAGAATCAGAAGCCACCGAGGCACCCCTAAAATCTTCCATTTTGGAGCTGGAGAATGAAGAGCCCCAGAGGGAAGGATTCTGGGGCAAAAGAGGACTCCATGCAGCTCATAATGTGATTGAAAGAATGAAAATCAACCAACTGAGCACATGGGTAGCTCAATTACTTAAATGCCTGCCTTCAGCTCAGGTCACCATCCTGGATTTCTGGGATTGAGCTCCAAGCTGGGCTCCCTGCTCAGCAGGGAAATGCTTCTCCCTCTCTTGTTCCTCTTGCTTGTGCTATCTCTCTTTCTCTCTCTGTCAAACAAATAAATAAAATCTTAAAAGAAACTAACCAACAACCCAACAAGTAAACTTTGAGAAGGGGCGCATAGGTGGCTCAGTCGTTAAATTCTGCCTTCAGCTCAGGTCATGATCCCAGGGTCCTGGGATCAAGCCCCACATCAGGCTCCCTGCTTAGCAGGAAGCCTGCTGCTCCCTCTCCCACTCCCCCTGCTTGTGTTCTCTCTCTCACTGTCTGTCTCTCTCTCTCTGTCAAATAAATAAATAAATAAAAATCTTTAAAAAAAAAAAAAAAGAAAGAAAACCTTGAGAATAAGATAAGGTATATAGTTAGTCAATAAAAAAGATAGGCAATTAATAAATCCTGAAAAACAAAAGGCTATTACCCAGTTTTGAAGAATTATAATATATTGTATGCAGTGTCAGAGAAAGACTAGTACATGGTGCTAAAACATTTTTCTTTGAAGGAGATGAGAGGTTATGACATTGCCCTCATAGAAAAGGAAATAGCAGTCCTCATATGCTACTTAGCTTGGCAGTGCTCAATATTGATGTAGTCTTAATGTAAGTACTCTGATTGATTTTAAACTCTTATAGTCACCCTAAGGACAAAGTAGGGAAGATCTTGTTTGTGTTGCAGGGGGAAAAAAGCAAACATCAATCTCCATAATATAAAAGTATAGCTGACAGAAGGTGGGAAGTGGAAAATGAAGGAAAAAGGAGAAGGTTAGTATCACTGATAACCCACAACTTTTATAAGGAGAAAAGTCAAGATAGTGACTCAAGTTTTTAGAGTGAAAAATTGAGGCATAGCACAGCATACTACTTAAAGTTAATAAGGGTAACCAAAACAAAACTTAAAAATAGTGTATAAATACCCCAAACTCAGAGGAGTTGGGAGGAGGAAGAAGATGGTGTAAATGAGCTGAATTCTTATTATTTTATAACTGGAGGCCATTTACAACCAAGAAATTGAAAAGAGGAATGATTTTTCAAACACCCCATATATTTAAAGAATGCACAACTCATGAGTGGTTTTTCATAGGCATATATGTAAGATCCTGGGGCACAATCTCAGAGCACAGGTATCAGTAATCTCTGTAGCTTAACGACACATTATGGTGCCAATGGTCTTGCAGCCACGGCATTTTTTTCCCATTCCAATATTCATGCCCAATTATAAGATCATGTTTGCAAACTTCAAGTTGTCTCTGCTTTAATATTCTTTTAAATTTTCTCAGAGTTAGCACTAATATTTCACAGAGTACTCTTCAAAATCAATAGCATGGTACATGGCCATGTGGCCTCCTTATAGTATTTTACTTCATTTAACTTCTTTCCCAAAAGAAAATTCTCAGAATTGGGTTTTTGGTCCCACTGAACAAAAGCTTAGATGACCTTATTACTGGATAAAAACTATTTTAAAATTATAACTCTAAAGATTAAAATGACACAAAAGTCACTTTTATGACAACAAAAGTTGTCATTCCTGTGCATTTAAATCACAGCATGGTTCACAAGCTACTGTTTAATGATGGCAGCTACAAGTAAAACTCTGCCATAACTTCCTAAACGAGATCCAAAAATTCGGTCACTTAACATGTGGCGTCAACTCAGTGCAGAGTTAATAAAATGAGTAACGTGAGCCAGCTGCAAGAAAACGGAGCCAATCACCAAATTTGTCATATCCCAATTCCCATTATCCAGGAGGGTGTAATTACCAGTTCCACCGTACTTCTGCTTACTGGCCAAAGTGGCGTGCCACATAACCACACAGATAAACACAGTTGCCGTACACACTGCCTGCTAGCTTTAAATTATGCAATTCTTGATTACTCTTGGCAGGAGTTAAACTATTTCAAATTTTGCACAAAACAAGTACTTACCCAATAGGCCAATTACACTATCTCAAATATTCATTATTCTCATTTATCTAAAATATAACCATATTGTAAAAGAGCAGTCAGTATTTAGTTCTTAAAATTGGGGGATCGGTTGGGGCTGTTTACAGCTGGAAGAACTAAAAGCAGAAATGTTTAAAACAGTGTTTACAGGAGATGTCTAGGGTTGGGGACGGATCATTACAAGCTTCTTTGTACCATTTCATCTTTACTGCTTAATTTATTATGAGGTGCGTTCACTACTCGAACACTAAATATTGTACCTCTTTTACTGTTTCTTGAAGAAATTCTTGTTAAAATACTTGTAATTCTTGTTAAAATGCAGATTCCCTGGTTCCAAATGTAGGCCTACTGAATTTGATCACCTTTGCTGGGGCCCAGGAATGGGCACTGGAGCTATTGGTTTAGGTGTAGATCTTACTAAAAGGTTTGTTTGTTCATCCTCTTCAACTGCATTTCAGGATTGAGCTTCTTGTGAGATCATTACATACTGTCTTGCCTTCTGTGGTGTTTACCCTATCCTAGCATCCTTCTTTTTTATTTCTTCACCACCAAGATGGAAAAAAAAATGGCCTCTCTCTCTTTTTGCATATGGTCTTATCTAGGGGAATAACAATTCTTTTCAAGATCCTTTAAGCTGTGTCACCTCTTGAACATAGAACGGCTAAAAAAAAAAATTGTTAAGTTTTAAAATTCATGACAGTGACCAGTTTCTTAATTATGTAGGGAGAAACATTTTGAGACTGTCTTTGTATCTTATTTTGGTGCTGATCATTTTTTCTCATTCCCGTGACTGCAGGAATATTGATCTCAGCTTTACTTTGACCATTAATGAATTATGATGGCAATAAGCAGAGACACACACCTCCAGCCTCCTGGGAGCTTAATCTTCTGCTACAACGTTTGCATTTGTAAGTCAGCACCTGTGTAATCTATATTCTAACTATTTGTTATTCTCCTTTAATTACATATTGGTGGTGGTCCATTTGCAGCCTGAGAGCAACCAACTGGAGAGTCAAAGAGATTATTAAAATATTGACTTTAAATTAGAAGGCCAAAAGGAAACACAGCTGGGTTTGTTCCTACCCATTCCAATATGGTGGCTTAGGCATAGTTATTCCCTTTCATGTCAAGGAGATTGGGTCTAAAAAATTAGTACAGAATTTTTACCTTTAAAAAAATTTGAAGCATGATTAACATACAACATAGTATTAGTTTCCGGTATACAACACCGATTCAACAATTCTGCATATTACTCTGCCCACCACGGTAAGTGTAGTCCCCATCCATACCATACAGAGCTCTGGTGTCATCAGTGTTTCTGTTAGCATCAGCTTTACCTCATCCGGTAATCACCATTTTGGTCAGCAGCGGATATATTTTTATATCCTATACTTCCTACCTGGTGCAGATCCCTCAAGTTGGGGTTTAGGGCATTGTGGATGGCCAAGTCACTCCCCAAAATCTTTTCCTTTTAGCATTTTGGTAAATAACATTTTTATTTTGACGTAATTTCAAAGTTACATGAAAGTGTCAAGAAAGGTGCAAGAAACCCCCATGTCCTTTATTGAGATTCATATTTATCTATATCTTATACCATTCACTATCTTCCTATGAGTCTATTTTTATTGCAACTATCTTTCTTTCCTGAAGCATTTGTGAGTAAGTTGGAGACATGATGCCCTTCTACTCTGAAATATTTGGATATTTTCCTAAGAACAGCATTCTCTTTAATAATCATGGTTGTTATCAAAACCAGGTATCTTAACAATGATGTAACATAAGCCACATTCCAAATTTAAACTCACAGTTTCTGAATCGCCCCAGTAAATAATTTTAAGCTAATTTTTCCCCCAGACCGGGTTTCCCCATGCATTGAACTGAGTTGTCATGTCTCCTTTGTTTCCTTTATTCTAGAAAGGTTTCTCAGCCTTTGTTTTCCTAACTTGATACTTTTTTTAAAAAGATTTCATTTATTGAGAGAGAGAGTGCATGCACGTGTGTGCATAGAGGGGCAGAGGGGGAGGGAGAGGGAGAAAGAACCTGAAGCAGACAGTACACTGAACATGGAGCCTCACGTGGGCCTTGATCCCATGACCTTGAGATGAAATCGAGAGTTGGACGCTTAACACCCTGAGCCCCCTAGGTGCCCCTTAACTTGACATTTTTTTATTTTATTTTATTTTTTATTAAGTAAACTCTACCCTCCACATGGGGCTTGAGCTCATGACCCTAAGATCAAAAGTCACATATTCTATGGACTGAGCCAGTGAGGCACCCCATTAACTTGAAATTTTTAAAGAGGACAATGATCTTCTTTGTTTTTGTTTTTTTTAATTTTGTGGAAAGGACCCTCATTCTGGGTTTGGCTGGGGTTACCTCATAGTTAGACTTGGGTTATGTATTTTTTGGCAGAGATACCGTTGAGGTGGTATGTCTTCGTTTGATGTATCATATCACGAAGTACCTGATGTCCATTCACCCCAATATCGGTGACATTGGCATTGATCTCCTCTTAGTTAAGTTACTTTCTCTACCATAAAGTTACGGCTTGTTTCTTTCTAAATTACAAGTGATTTCTGGGAAGATATTTTGAGATTATGTCAATATCTTATTTTTTAATGTTTTCTGACAACTTCAGCATCCACTGCTGATGACCTGACTCCTGACCTGAGCTGACTTATTCTTTATGAATTTTTTTAAAGATTTTTATTTATTTATTTGACAGAGAGAGAGACAGCGAGAGAGGGAACACAAGCAGGGGGAGTGAGACAGGGAGAAGGAGGCCTCTCACTGAGCAGGGAGCCCGATGCAGGGCTCGATCCCAGGACCCTGGGACCGTGACCCAAGGTGAAGGCAGGTGTCTAACGACTGAGCCACCCAGGCCCCCCTCTTTATGGATTTATTAGTTGGCATTTTGCTGTAAGGACTGGAGCTTTCCACTCTCCCGTCTACTTATTTATTTAAGTATGAACTCATGGATTCTTATGTTTTTTGGTGGGTTATAATCTCTTGGTAATAACTTTCTTAGAATTATCTGCAATTTAAAAGAGGAAACCGGGGGCACCTGGGTGGCTCAGTCGTTAAGTGTCTGCCTTCGGCCCAGGTCAGATCCCAGAGTCCTGGGATCCAGCCCCACATCGGGCTCCTTGCTCGGCGGGAAGCTTGCTTCTCCCACTACCATTCCCTCTACTTGTGTTCCCTCTCTCGCTGTGTTTCTCTCTGTCAAATAAAAGAGGAAACCGGTTAGGAAGCAGTACTCAATTTAAAAAAAATCATGGGGGGGTGCCTGGGTGGCTCAGTCATTGAGCGTCTGCTTTTGGCTCGGGTCATGATCCCAGGGTCCTGGGATCGAGCCCCGCATCGGGCTCCCTGCTCGGCAAGAAGCCTGCTTCTCCCGCTACCATTCCCTCTGTTTGTGTTCCCTCTCTCGCTGTGTTTCTCGCTGTCAAATAAATAAAATCTTAAAAAAAAAAAAAAAGAAATCATGGGATGTTAGTGGTAAAGGAGATGTTAGATCACAGGGTCACAAACTCATGAACTCAGGACCCTGGCATTTAGCATGAATGTGTGTGTGAAAAGACCATTGGTGTTGCAACAGAGAGTGTGGTACAGCATGGGTGGACCTAGAGGCTGCAAGCCTACCTAATGACATTTACATGAAAATAAGTGAATAAATAAACCACTGGGCAGACCCAGCAAAATTTGTTTATAATTCTTACTTATCAGGGGATCTATTACTAAGGACTTTTGTGTTAGAGAAAAACTAACCTAGTGGTTTTAACACTGTACTTAGAGGAACCCCCAAGGTGCTTTATGGAACTTTCCTGGCGGCTCTGGGAACACTGTGGACAGATACACTTGACCTCCTAAACTTCTTCTGCTTCCTTAATTACTCACATGATAGCACTGTGTGAGATTGATGTGATAGGCACTGTGTGAGATTCTGTTTGAAGGAAGGGATCTGTGGATTTAAAAATATATATACTTTAAGATTGATTTATTTGAGAGAGAGAGTAGGGGAAGGGGCAGAGAGAGAAGGAGAGAGAGAAACCTCAAGCAGACTCTGTGCTGAGCACAGAGCCCAATGCAGGACTCCATCTCAGGACCCTGAGATCGTGACCTGAGCCTAAATCAAGAGTTAGCCGCTTTCCCAGCTTAGCCACCCAGGCGCCTCAGTATCTGTGGATTTTAAAGCAAGTTTGAAAACCACTGAGGCAGACCAGCTCCCTCATCTTGCTGATAAGTAAACTGAGGCCACCTGGGGATAACTAGCATTGCCACAGTTGTTAGTGGTGGAGTTAAGGCAAAACCCTGGCCTTCTCCTATGTGGTCCGATCCCTTTTCCCCAGACAAAGCTGTTTCATCTAAAGGTGGAAAATCAGATGCCAGGGGAGTAGGTTGTCCTGCCTGTCATATACCATACACAAATCAGTCACTTCTGAGTGAAGATGTCCTGAGTGAACACAGCCCTCCATTCTCCGAAGACAAATACCCATCTTGATTCTATAGCTTTATAATTTGAACATGTATGGGAGTGAATATTTGGGTTGAAGAACCAGGTGATCAGATACGTAGTTGCTGATTGACACATTAAAATGATACTTCATAAGGAAATATTATTTCTTTTTTTTTTAAGATTTTTTTTTAAAGATTTTATTTATTTATTTGACAGAGCACAAGTAGGCAGAGAGGCAGGCAGAGAGAGGCGGGAAGCAGGCTCCATGCTGAGCAGAGAACCCGATGCGGGGCTTGATCCCAGGACCCTGAGATCATGACCTGAGCCGAAGGCAGAGGCTTTAGCCTACCGAGCCACCCAAGCGCCCCATTAAGATTTTATTTTTAAGTAATCTGTACACCCGACATGGGGCTTGACCTCACAAGCCTGAGGTCAAGAGTCATATGCTCCTCCGACTGAACCAACCAGATGCCCCATAATTATATTATTAGAAATAATAAGAATAATATTAGAATATAATATAATAATAATATTAGAAATATTATTTCTAATAAATATATCAGTAAATTTTTCAAGAATAGTTCTTAAAACTACTAGAAATATTTTTCTTACTTGACAGAATACCAAGGAACTTTTCCTTTTCCATTCTTAGGAAGTCATCCTTTCACTATAATAAAGTTTTTCATTTCTCCAGTTAAAATTTGCACTTTTTAAAGAAAAATAAGCTCTATTATAAATAATTATATAGACTTTACAAATCACTTGAATACAACTGTTTTAAACATGTGATCTATTAAAGTCCCTAGTTTTATTATAACAATTAACAGCTGGCCAACTTGCCTAAGTAATTCTCTTTTTAAACTTTTATAAAACTGAAGTAATTACCTGAGTACCCTTGCAAGGCCAGTTCAAAATTCCTGCGTCTCTTTTGTCTTTTATACAAAAGTGAACTTTGTCTTCAATCACCCAGTTCACTTTCCCTTGTATAGTAAAGGTAGAAAGAATATTTTTAAGAAGAAGATATATTCAAAATGAATGTTCAGTGTTAACATATGATTTAAAAAGGACAGGGACCAAGGCAGCATTCACCCTGAAGTCCTTACAAACTAGTTTTAAAATACGGCCCACTTAAAATCTAGGTCCAAATGTGCTTCTGTCCGGATTCCATTCACTTTGGTAAACGATAGATTGCTCTTGAAAGAGGCATTCTTTAACCTTTTGTGGGTTGTTTTCTGAAATTTTAGACTATACCATTCCTTTCACTCTCGTATCTGTCATCTCCTCTTTTGGGAGAAGGGAGGTTTTTTATGTTTTGTAATTCTTTTTTCTTTGAAAGGAAATACTAGAATCAGTGAAAGTGCAAACAATTATGTATCATTACTTAGCCTGAAATGAATTATATTAGCATCAGTGTCTACTCTTTAATCAATTATGGTCCATACATAGGCCTTCCTATTATAACTTCTTAAGTCATGGATACTTACATTCTAATTATTGTTTGGATTTTTTTGCCTTTATCCAATAATTTATCATTGGATTTGTCAGTTTACTAAATTTATTATTTGACATGTTAGATTTCCCCTCTTACTGACCCCACAGGCCTATATGCATATTTATTCTATTTCATGGCAAAACAGTTATTAAGTGTTCACAGGATTCATGGACATGTTTCGGTTGTTTGTTATCTGTTTCCTTTATCTCCCCTTCCATTTTCTTTCCTTTCTTTTTTTTTTTTTTTTAAAGATTTTTTTATTTATTCAACAGAGAGAAACACAATGAGAGAGGGAACACAAGCAGAGGGAATGGTAGCAAGAGAAGCAGGCTTCCCGCAGAGCAGGGAGCCCGATGCGGGGCTCGATCCCAGGACCCTGGGATCATGACCTGAGCCGAAGGCAGACGCTCAACAACTGAGCCATCCAGGTCCCCCTTCCATTTTCTATCTTGAAATTGTCTTCACCTTTTAACTATAAGAGGCAGGATGTAGGGGGGTAGAGTTTATAAAATATAATGCCTGTCTCACAGGGCGATTGGGAGAAGTAAGTAAAACCACAGCTAAGGGGGCTCTTAGCACAATGCATGACATCCAATATTTACTTTTACCTTTTTGTCCTTTCAGGAATCTTACTTTGGCAAGCTGGATAGGTCATTAGAACTGTAGTGCTGGACAAAATTTTCCTTTCAGTAAAATGAAAATCCACCTAAGAGTAACTAAGCATGGCTTTGGGTAGGATTTCCATTTAAATGACAATAGGTAGGTTAATAGTTTTGCCAAAGATGGAAGCAAGACAGTGTAGTGTGAAGGGAGGACCGGGTCTTAGTCACTAACCTGCCAGGTGACCTTAGTCACCTTGCTTTTTGGTCTTCAGTTTCTTCAACTGCATAAGGATGTGGATGATTCAGGGCAGTCTTGGTTCTAGAACCTGATGATTCTACTAATGCAGCACTTTTAGAAATGGATTTATCTGTGTGATGGGAAAAGTCCTGGACAATGTAAAGCCACATGTTCCTGCTGGTTATTCCAGAGTGCTGGGACCCAGGATGGCCCTGTTGCCTTCCTGCCTTCCTCCCTTTCTTTCTAACCCTCCTCCCTCCTTCCTCTCTTCCTTTTCTCCTTCTTTCCCTTTCCCTCTTTCTTTCCTTCTCTGTCTCATTTCTTCTTTCAGTAATTATTTATAGCTCCTTCCATGAGCTAGGCCTTCTAGCTAAGCTCTGGGATACAAGAGTGAACCAGATGTCAGTCCTGCATTTATGGAACTTATAGCTAGTCTCTTTCCTCCCCACCCTCCATATGTATGAATATATATGTATTTTTCTCCTTTCCTGCAAAATGTCAAACATAGAGAGAACCTGAAGGAAGAGTACCAGGAACATCTGTATCCCCTAAATTCACCCATTATTAATATTTTTTTGTTCCTTCCTCTATCTCTGTGTATATATGTGTGTGTGTGTGTGTTATCATTTAAAAGTTGCAGACACCATGCTTTACCCCTATGCAATTTAACATGCATCTCCAAGAATTAGGATACCCTCATAAATAACCAGAATACCATCATCTCACCTAACTTACCCAACCCCCCAAATTATCACCAGCCTTATACAATTACATAATGTCCATTCCATATTTAGATTTCCTTAATTGTCCCAAAAATGTCTCTCGTCATCTTTCCCCCTAGATCCCAGTTCAACAAAGTTCACACGTTATATTTGGTTCTTAAGTCTCTGTAGTCCCTTTTAATAAAGAACTGTTCCCCCCACCTTTTTATTTCCTTTTTAATGACATTGACTTTTGGAAGAATCCAAACTAATTATCTTGTAGAACACACAAAATTCTAGATTTGTCTGTTTTTCTCTGTGGTGTCATTTAACTTGTTTCCATATTCCATGTATTTACTGTAATCTGGAAGCAAATGTAGGGGTTTGATTAGATTTATGTTACATGTTCTTGGCAGAAATATTTTACAGGTGAAGGTGTGTTATCTAGTTTAAATTTTCTACAAAGATTACTTACTGCTTGTGATTCAAAAATTGGGGCGCCTGGGTGGCTCAGTCGTTAAGCGTCTGCCTTCGGCCCAGGTCAGATCCCAGGGTCCTGGGATCGAGCCCCGCATCGGGCTCTCTGCTCGGCAGGAAGCCTGCTTCTCCCGCTGCCATTCCCTCTGCTTGTGTTCCCTCTCTCGCTGTGTTTCTCTCTGTCAAATAAATAAAATCTTTAAAAAAAAAAAAAAACAAAAAACAAAAAACAAAAATAGAAGTAAATTTAAACTTTTATTGCATGATATATCACTGAAATAAAGCAGAAAAAACATGAGTTTTGCTAGGGGAGGCCTGGATTTGAATGCAAGTTCTGTACTCTCTTCACAGCTTGACTTCATTAACTAACCTAGTCGTTCAGTTCTCCATAGAAGTCCGGAGAAGGCAAAATTACTCTGGAAACTTTCCTGAAATGTGCGTGCTTGTCCCTCCATTTCCTCCTTAGCATTTTTAGAAGAAGGGCTTGTTTCAACTATTCTTCCTTCTTGCCACCCTTCTTACCCCCCATCCAGGGCTAAATGCCACCAGGGCTCTGTGCCAAGTGTCCTCGTCTGAGAAATTTGAAAAATGTCTCCCTTGAAGTGTTGTTGTGAGAATTGGAGATTAATAGGAAGACAGGTAAAGGGCTGCATTATTATGTGCTCGATACGTCACCACGGTTATTCTTATTACTGTGGTATTTGCCAAAATGAGAGAGAAAGAGAAAGAACTTGAAAAGAGACAGGGCAGAAGAAAGAAAGGAGAGAAAAATATTCAGTTTCTACATGGTCACTTCAAACAACTTCCCAACAGTGTTTTGTGCTTATGTGCTGACCTCAGTAAGTGTTCACCTGGGACAGTGCTCTGACACAATCATCATTAATAGTTTTGTAGCCCTTAACAGTTTACAAAGCACATGCGCATTCATTATCATGTTGGATACACACCATCTTTCATGGAGATAGATGTGTTTCCTGTTTCGCCCAAGGACACAGAGGAATCAGTGGGGGAGCTCAAATGAGGAGTTCTGATTGCACAACAGACTTCTTTTGCTGAAAATGTGCAGCCTGGCACAGACAGCAAATGTCTCCTTTCTAAATTCCTGACCGAGGGACTCTTCCCTTATGGTGTAGGTTACTGAAATGCTTAGTTAAAGCTCCCTGAGTCTATTTCAGACTTGCAGCTCCTCAAGCTGCATTGGGTGACATTTCCTGTACTGTCATGTGTTGTCAGTCAGCCAGAAGACTTCCGTTATTTTTTGCTCTTTGCTCTCACAAGGAGAAGTACTGGGTAATGAACCTGAATTAACACCGTCACATGCATATTAAAAATGCATTCAAATCCCTAGGCTGGACTAATTTCCTTGCTCAAATTGTATAGCATTGGGCAGATTGAAAGACACCCAAAGATTGGCCCTTGTTCTTTGAAGGAGATAAATTTGGTATTTCTCAATGTTGACATTGAATTTTTTTGTCTGGTCATGTTTAGCTCTTTTTTGAGCAAGAAAAGTATTGCTATTTTAAACAAAAACAGACTATCTTTGGTTTAGCAAACTAGTAGTATGGCATAAAGCATTTTTGGAGGAGATGAGTTTTTTTTTTTTTTAATTTACTTCGAGATCTTTTCTAATTTATTTTGTGATTTCTTCTTGACCTGAGCCGAAGGCAGAGGCTTTGACTGACTGAGCCACGCAGGTGCCCCTAGATCTGTATTTCTTTCTTTCTTTCTTTCTTTTTTTTTTTAAAGATTTTTACTTATTTGACAGAGAGAGAGAGATCACAAGTAGGCAGAGAGGCAGGCAAAGAGATAGGGGGAAGCAGGCTCCCCGCTGAGCAGAGAGCCCGATGTGGGCTTGATCTCAGGACCCTGAGATCATGACCTGAGCTGAAGGCAGAAGCCTTAACCCACCGAGCCACCCAGGTGCCCCTAGATCTGTATTTCTTAACTTGCAAATATTTCTGACTTCCTAGTTATCTTTTTGGTAATAGTACTTGTATTTCTACAATGTTTTAAAGATTTTATTTATTTATTTATTAGATAGAGAGAGGGAGATCACAAGCAGGCAGAGAGAGAGGGGGAAGCAGGCTCCCTGCTGAGCAGAGAGCGAGATGCTGGGCTTGATCCCAGGACCCTGAGATCATGACCTGAGCCGAAGGCAGAGGCTTTAGCTCACTGAGCCACCCAGGCACCCTCTACAATGTTTTAGTATCTTCAATGTCCAGGGAGCAGAATTAATTAATTAGATAATTAATTAATTTCTCTCTCTCTCTCCCTCCCACCTACCCTCCCTTCCTTCTTTCCTCCACACTCAGCATGGAGCCCAATGTGGGACATGAACTCACAACCCTGAGATCAGGACCTGAGCTAAGATCAAGAGTTGGATGCTCAACCAGTTGAGCCAGGCAGACACCCCCAGGGATCAGATTCTGTGTGATTTCAGTCATGTTAAACTTGTTGAGACGTACTTTGCTATCCAGGTTATGTCAATTTTATAAATACTCCAGGTATCCTTGAAGAAAGAAATGTTTTCTGTAGTTGTTGCTGGGCATGTTCCTTGTACATCAGTTACAGCAAGTTTATTTATCCTGTTCAAATCATCTGTATTTTTTTTTAAATATTAATTTAGTAAGCAAATATTATTCTTTTTTTTTTTTTTTAAGATTTTATTTATTTGACAGCAGGAAACACAGCGAGAGAGGGAGCACAAGCAGAGGGAATGGTAGCGGGAGAAGCAGGCTTCTTGTAGAGCAGGAAGCCTGATGCGGGGCTCGATCCCAGGACCCTGGGGATCATGACCTGAGCCAAAGGCAGACGCTTAACCACTGAGCCACCCAGGCACCCCCATCTGTATTTTTAACCAACTTACTTATTTAGACTGTTGGCCCACTCTGGTATTTACTCAAAGAGGGATGTTTAAATCTCTCACTAAATGTATGTATGGATTTATTTCTTTCTTCAGTTTTTGCCGTATATATTTTGAGGCAAAGTTATTAGGTGAATACAAATTTAGAATTGATCTATCTTCTGGTGAACTTCTCACAAGGAAGTGTTCTAATTTATCTCAACTGGTGCTTTCTGCTTAAAGTCTACTTTGAGGGGTGCCTGGGTGGCTCAGAGCCTCTGCCTTCAGCTCAGGTCATGATCTCAGGGTCCTGGGATTGAGCCCCGCATCGGGCTCTCTGCTCAGCAGGGAACCTGCTTCCCCTTCTCTCTGCCTGCCTCTGTGCCTACTTGTGATCTCTCTCTCTGTCAAATAAATAAAATCTTAAAAAAATAAAAATAAAACAAAGTCTATTATGACATTACTACAGTTATACCATCTTTCTTTTGGTTAATATTTGCATTTTCCTTATCTTCCTTTTCCTATTTCCATCCAATTGTTCTCAATCTTTTTAAATATTTTGTGTGTCTTTTACTATTTTATCATATTTCTCTTATATATTTTTGCTGACCATTTAAAGTTAAATTTTTAAACATTGTGATTGTTCAAACTAATTTTTAGCATACATCCCTCCCGGATAATTCCCTAATATCATCTAGTACTCAGCTGATACTCAAATACCACCAGTTGCCTATAGGGTGATTTTTATAACTGTGTGGGTCATTGCATTTGACTGTGTGGCTGCTAGTCTTTTTAAAATCTAGAATAAGCTAACTTAATTGACACATTGTTGTATCAAGAGTGACTGACTAAGGAAATGACACAGGTATTTTATTTATTTTTTTTCTTTACTGATTGTGTATCATATTTTAAAAGGTTGGGAAAAAACCACACAGGATTCCAAGGAAACTGTAAACAGTCAGTAGGATCTAAGTGGTACCTGCAGGAGGAATATATAGGACTTTTAGGACTATGACATGATATGAAACAGATGTTTTATTTAATTTATTTTTTATTGTGTTATGTTAGTCACCACAAAATACATCATTAATTTTTGATGCAGTGCGTCGCAAGATTCATTTTTTATATACAACACCCAGTGCTCCCTGCAATATGTGCCTTCCTTAATATCCACTACCAGGCTCACTCATCCCCCTGCCAAAACCCTCAGTTTGTTTCTTTTTTTTTTTTTTTAAAGATTTTATTTATTTGACAGAGAGAAACACAGCTAGAGAGGGAACACAAGCAGAGGGAGTGGTAGCGGGAGAAGCAGGCTTCCTGCGGAGCAAGGAGCCCAATGCAGGGCTCGATCCCAGGACTCTGGGATCATGACCTGAGCTGAAGGCAGACGCTTAACAACTGAGCCACCCAGGTGCCCCCCTCAGTTTGTTTCTGAGAGTCCACAGTCTCTCATGGTTCGTCTCCCCCTCTAACTTCCCCCAATTCACTTTTCCTTTCTTTCTCCTAATGTCCTCAGTGTTATTCCTTATGCTCCACAAGTAAGTGAAACCATATGATAATTGACTTTCTCTGCTTGACTTATTTAACTCAGCATAATCTCCTCCAGTCCCATCCATGTTGATTCAAAAGTTGAGTATTCATCCTTTCTGATGGCTGAGTAATATTCCATTGTATATAAAGACCACATCTTCTTTATCCATTCATCTGTTGAAGGACATCTCAGCTCTTTCAGTTTGGCTATTGTGGCCATTGCTGCTGTGAACATTGGGGTACATATGGCCCTTCTTTTCACTCATTTGTATCTTTGGGGTAAATACCCAGTAGTGCAATTGCTGGATCATAGGGTAGCTCTATTTTTGATCTTTTGGGGAATCTCCACACCGTTTTCCAAAGTGGCTGCACCAACTTGCATTCCCACCAATAGTGTAAGAGGGTTCCCCTTTCTCCACATCCTCTCCAGCACTTCTTGTTTCCTGTCCTGTTAATTTTGGCCATTCTCACTTGTGTAAGGTGGTTTCTCAATATGGGTTTGATTTGAATTTCCCTGATTGCTAATGATGATGAACATTTTTTCAAGTGTCTGTTAGCCATTTGTATGTCTTCTTTGGAGAAGTGTCTGTTCATGTCTTCTGCCCATTTTTTTACATGATTATCTGTTTTTTGGGAGTTGAGTTTGAGAAGTTCTTTATACATTTTGGATATCAGCCCTTTGTCTGTAGTGTCATTTGTGAATATCTTCTCCCATTCTCTGGGTTGCCTCTTTGTTTTGTTGACTGTTTCCTTTGCTGGGCAGAAACTTTTTATCTTGATGAAGTCCCAAAAGTTCATATTCGCTATTGTTTCCTTTGCTTTTGGAGATGTGTCTTGAAACAAGTTGCTGTGGCCAATGTCAAAGAGGTTACTGCCTATGTTCTCCTCTAGGATTTTGATGGATTCCTGTTTCACATTGAGGTCTTTTATCCATTTTGAGTTTATCTTTGTGTATGGTGTAAGAGAATGGTTGAGTTTCATTCTTTTATACATAGCTGTACAATTTTCCCAGCATCATTTATTGAAGAGACTGTCTTTTTGGATATTTTTCCTGCTTTGTCGAAGATTATTTGACCAAAGAGTTGCGGGTCCATATCTGGGCTCTCTACTCTCTTCCATTGGTCTATGTGTCTGTTTTTGTTGCCAGTACCATGCTGTGTTTGTGATCATAGCTTTGTAATAAAGCTTGAAATCAGGCAATGTGGATATCACCAGCTTTGTTTTTCTTTTTTTTTTTTTTCAAAGATTCTATTTATTTATTTATTTGACATAGAGAGAGAGATCACAAGTAGGCAGAGAGGCAGGCAGAGAGAGAGGGGAAGCAGGCTCCCTGCCGAGCAGAGAGCCCGATGTGGGTACTCAATCCCAGGACTCAAGCTGAAGACAGAGGCCTTAACCCACTGAGCCACCCAGGTGCCCCTTGTTTTTCTTTTTCAACATTTCCTTCACGATTCAGTGTCTTTTCTGGTTCCATGAAAATTTTAGGATGAAACAGATATTTCAAAAATCACTTAAGCTGTATATAAGAAATACAGTCACTACATCTTGTTTGTTAAAATAATCTGACATGCAGAGAGTAGAAGTAAGAAAAAACAAGAACTTTTATATCTGCCACCAATTGTGAGCATGACTATCTTCCAGATATATTTATCTATTTCTGTCTACGTATTTATCAGTATTTTTTATATGGTTGAGACCATTCTGTATAGAATTTTGCCTGTTTTATCAGTATTTTTTTTAATGGTTGAGGCCATTCTGTATAGAATTTTACCTTTAGTGTGTGCAACTTTATATCCCATTTTGTATATTCTTATTCTTAAAATTAATGTAATTATAATTTTTAATGCTTGCCTAATGTGCTAGTAAGTGAAGGCACCGTGATTTTGCAGACAATCATCTCCTGTTGAATGTTTAGGCTTTTTCCAGTTGTTTTTAATGGTTAACAATAATATTATAAACATATTTTTGAAGAAATTTTAGTCTGTTTCATATTATATCTTCAATACAGAGGCTGAGATTATTTTGAGGTAGTCTCATTATAGAGACATAAAATTTCTGAGTCTAAAGGCATAACTTCTTTTAAGGCCTTCCATGAAAATGTTCCAAATTTTTAAAATCCCAAAGCTTACTGCATGGAATGGATGTCCTCTTCAAAGGGGACACAGCTTGGGAGGTCTTGTAGATAACTAGTTACCACACACCCACAGTGGATACTTGGTTTTTAATCCACCTGTTATGGAAGCTGACGATGCCAGATACTTTCCTAGACTCCCTTGAAGTGAAGGCATTGGCGTGTGACCTGGGATAGACCAATCAAATTGGCCCCTTCCACACTTTGAGGCTGAAGCTATTTATGCAAGGGAGTGGGCACAGTGGAGAATCCATCTGGAGCACGTGTGCAGTGGCAGGAGCCATGAGCAAGGCAGCGACTGAAGTACAGTGCTGAGATGGTAGTTCGAGCCATGAGTTCCAGCATGTGATGATGTTGGCAGCAGTGTCCTTAGCAGCAGGATTCAGACATGATTTTGGCTCTGGCCCTGACCGACCAATGTCCAATGTCTCTTATTCGTTACCATTTATTGGTTGACCAGTCTTCCCTGATCTATGTTAATCCCAGTATCCTTTAATAAATTACTTTTCTATTAACACCAACCAGAGTTGGATTCTACTGCATACGAAAAAGAACGTGACCCAATTTCCATGCAGGGATTCTCCCCCATGTAGCAGGACCTATTTTAAACAGCAGGAGAATTGGCATGCATAATGGGAGTCTGGGAGAGTAGAGAGGGCTCAGTAAGGTAAGCTGTCAGGACTAGGAGTTGGGAAAGTCTGGTTGAATGAACGGGGGGCAGTATTGGAAGCTGAAGGTGACATCAGCTTCTTAAGAAGGTAATACTGATCATTCTTGGACTCTGGATCTGGTTGTCAGCAGTGATTCGGGAGTCCAGCCCTCGGAAATGTGACTCCAGAAACCAGGTCTGAGAAGGTAACTACAGGTTAAACCACTGGACATCTGGTAAGACAAGCAGCCTTGGTTGAGGTTGACTGTGGATGCAAGGCTGTAGGTGGGATGGAAGTTGTGTAGACTGGAAATGGAAAATTACAATCCTCACGGAAAACTGTGCAACCACTTTTAGATATTTCTTTGGCAATTTCTTCAGAAGCAGTTTTCAAGTAATACTACCAAAGCAGCCTCATGCCATACAACGTCTGCTTTGTGTCTGACCAAAACCTGTGTTGCCCCAGCAGGATCACCTGTGCCATGGGGTTGGGCTTGGGGGTAGATTTAGGCCATTTCAAAAATGCAGAGAATGTAGGCCGTAACCACTGAGGATATTTAAAAGGCAATCTTTAGTATAACTATTTATTTAGCCTTTATAGGTTTCCAGAGTTATACCAGCACTTTACATCAACTGTCTCCTTTAAATCTCCCAACAACCCTGAAAGCTAGGAATTAGTAACCCTGTTTTCCAGATGAAAGCACAGGCTGAGAAGTTAATTACCAGATAAGACAGCAAATGAGTAGTAAAGAGAGAATTCAAACCCAGATCTGGCTCACTCTAAAGCACATGCTTTTTCTTTAGGCAGCACTTAGGGAGGGTCCAGAAAGACTTTAAACAATTTCAGCATTACTGTTGTCTCCTCAGGGGACTGCTTTAAAAGGAACAGTATACATATGACTATATAAATTGGGGATTTAAAAAGTCACGGTTAACATAAATGGAAGTCCATTTGCAAAACAACCAATAGGGTCTGCCCAAATGCAATGAAATCTTGGATTCAGGGCTTAAAAACAGTAAAAAGTAATAAACAGTACATCTGAATACAACTAGAGTGATCAGACATCTTCACTGATTTTCATACTCAGCAAAAGTTGTGGGTTTTTTTTTTACGATTTTATTTTTACGCACTCTCCATACCCAGCTTGGTGCTCGAACCCACAACCCCGAGATCAAGAGTCACAAGCTCCACCGACTGAGCCAACCAGGCACCCCTATACTAATTTAGTGACACAATGAAATGTCAACCTAGCTTGTGTGGCCCTGACTGAAGATTATCTCTTGCGTGGGCACTCACCTTCCTGCCAAGGTGCAGAAGAGCAAGCCCACTTGTGAAGGGGTTCATTTCTGGGCATTTCTTTCCACAATTCTTAATGTATATGTCTTACCATACTTACACATACATAACAGCTAGAAGTCTAACACTCTAGACTTCATTTGGCTAACAGCAGGCTTGTCTTCAGACGGACACTAATGCTAAGCAGTGGTATCTTCCATGCTGTTCCTTTCCTGCTACACTTATGTCAGACGTCCCAGCTTCCAGCCAGACGGTCCTAGACTGCCCCTGCACAGCAAGCAAAATAAACCTGATTTGTAAAAATCACTCCTTTGATTTGTCCTAACCTTGGACTCTGCTTGGTTAGCGACACTGATCATGAGGCATGTCATCTTGGGCCACCCTGGCGGGGTGAGGAGTAGACCACCCGTGGCTTCCCAGCTGCACTGCCTGTGGAGCAAAGGGTTCTGAGCAAAAGACTTAAAAAAATATAATAATAGCAAAAAAAAAAAAGAAGAAAGAAAGAAAGAACAAAAGGGAAAAGACCTCTTTGAAAATCCTTACTGTTTCCTACTATCTCCTACAGTGATTGCCTTTTCATTAGTGTTGGCCTGACAATGTAGAAATTTTCTTTTCCCTTTGCTATCTGCCTAACCCTTGAGTTTAAAATTGTGGTAAGCCATCAGGGTTAGCTAAAACAAAGTTGGAACCTCGTTCTTTAGCTGTTGTACATTTTATCTTCATCCTTTGAAAAGTAAGACAATATATTATTTTATTTACTTGAGAGAGAGCGAGAAAGAGAGAGAGCACAAGCAGGGGAGAGGGAGAAGCAGACTCCCCACCAAGCAAGGAGCTCAATGCAGGGACTCTATCCCAGGACCCTGGGATCATGACCTGAGCCAGACAAAGGCAGATGCTAACCAACTGAGCCACCCAGGTGCCCCAACAATATATTGTTTTTATTGTTCAAGATCCCCTTGGTTACTGACAACCAAAATCCAAACTGAATTTGTTTAGGAATTAGGGAGGAACTTATTAGGGGGATATTAAAATATTGCAGTAACCAAAGGTGTAGTTAAAAGTCAGTCTGTGGGAAAGACAAGGAAATAGCCAGAAATTTAACACAAAGTAAAATAAAACCAGACCCAGGAAACAAACTGCCATTAGTATTCTTTCCATCCGTGCTCTTCCTGGTTGTTCAGGTCATTCTCTCATTGTAGATATTGACTTTCACATATTGTGGTTAAAACACCAAAGAGGGACTGACTTTATTTTTTTAATTCCAGAAGAAGTCTTCTGGAAGGCCCTGATTATCCTGGTCTTAGACAGGGGCCCCAGCCTGGTTCAGTCAATTGTGTCAATGGCCTGGGGCCATCTAAAAGCAGGGCAACATGGCAGCCCAATCTTTCTGAACCACATAAGGAATATGGAATGGAGTAGTTCCGAGAAGGAAGTTTCTTGGAAGGAAGAAGGGGTTCTAGTCAAACAAAATAGCAGATATCCACTATAAATATATATGCTATACTTGCACATAGACCTGAGAAATGGTTCTTATCTGGTTTTAGCCATTTGGCAACCAGATTCTTGATAAAAGTCAAATCAATTTGATATGTATATGTGACAGGAACTATAGGATTCACTCATTTGTTTATTCATTTTAACTTGGGACTCCAAAGAAGACAAAATATATTAAGAATAACAGGATCCACTAAAGAAAACCAAATAACAGGATCCACACTAAAGAAAACCAAATGATAGTAGTTTGCACTCCTGTTTACCCATGTCATTGTGGAAGTGGACTATTGTGAGTTCTCATATTCGCCTCTAGTTCCTCCTTCTGAAAGCAGTGACCACTGCAAAATTATGTAGCTAAGGGACTTTTCTGTGCTTGTTTGGACTGGATTCTCTTCTGCATGCTCTCCATTGCTTTTGTCTTACCTAGTTCGATCTAAGCTAAGGTGTCCACTTTTTATCTTGGAGCTCTTACCTCTGTGTATTGCCTCTGCTAATCAGCTGGAGTGGCTGTGTTCACCATTGCCTCCTGACCTGAGTAAGTTCTGTAGGCCCTTTCTTGGGTGACTCTCTCTCCAGGAGCTGATGGTAGGTGGAATGTGCAAAACCTCTAGGCAAGTTGAATCTTCTTCTGACTGTTGAAGAGCATATAAGGAGATTGTTCCTTTGCTAAAGTCCATGGTGTTATCTTATATAAGAACATGAAACACTCCTTCTTTCCACCATCCATCTCACCTGACTCCCTGACACAATATATTGCCAGCAACCTAGATATTACTGTTCATTAATTCATGTCTAACATGCACTGGCTTACACTAAGTGTTTTTGAATGTCTGAAAATAGGCACAGAGCCTGGAAGTGAGAAGTGAAAATTGCAAAATAGTTGGGTGGAAAAAAATGATGGGACACATAGAGGCCTTTTGATATTTTTCCCTGTGGTTATCTTTTATAGGTTAAATAAGATGAATATTCTTGGTGAACCAAGGGCAATTAGCCATTTTAGATGTTTTGCTGCTTCTTAGCCTGCTCCCAAATCTGTTTTATTTATTTAATTTAACAGGACATTGCCTTGATTGGGATTATCATTAGGATAAAATGCTTTGCTTTACATGTTTGCAATCATGTTTGCATGTTTGCATTTCTGAAGTTTTGCATTTTAAATCAGGCAACTAGTTTCACCAAATATACTTTCATGTACATATAGCATGAAACCACATTAAAACAAACCCCAAAAATGGTCTTTAGCAGTGAAAGGCATTTTCTATTTTTAGGAAGAATTTGGGGGGAGTGAAGGAGGTTTGGCTTTATTTTAAAAAACAGTACAATTGAGAAGCGTCTGGCTATCTCAGTCCATATAGCATGCAATTCTTGATCTTGGGGTTATGAGGTTCAAACCCCACATTGGGTGTTACTTAAAAATAAAAAAAATCTTTAAGAAAAAAGTAGAATTGAGTATGTAATTTTTAAAAAAATATTTGTGACAGAGAAAGAGAGAAAGAGAAGTAGAAAAAAAAACGGAGCAAAAGCAGGCTTTCCTTTATGTAGGGAACCAGATATGGGGCTTGATCCCAGAACCATGGGATTATGACCTGAGCTAAAGGTAAATGCTCAACCGACTGAGCTACCCAGGTGCCCCTGAGTATGTAATTTTTTAAAAGATTTTATTTGTCAAGAGAGGGGGAGTGTGCACAAGAGAGCACAAGCAGGGGGTGCAACAGGCTGAGGGAGATGCAGGCTCCCCATTGAGAAAGGAGCCTGATGCAGGATTTGATCCTAGGACTTGATCATGACCTGAGCTGAAGGCAGACACTTAACGAACTGAGCCACCCTGGGATTCCGAGTAAAAAATTTAAATGCAAAATTGTAAAAAAAAAAAAAAATCCAAAATTGTAGGCTAGTGAAATTATGGAAATAGCCCAAGTGTCCATCTTCTAATGAATGGATATGGAAGACATGGCGTGTATATATATATATGTATACACATATATGTGTATACACACACACACACACACAGGAATATTATTCAGCCATTAAAAAGAATAAAATATTGCCATTTGCAATAAGCTCGAGAATATCACACTAAGTGAAATAAATCAGAGAAAGACAAATACCATGTGATTTCATTAGTATGTGGAATTTAAGAAACAAAACAAACAAAGAGGGGATAAAAGAAAGAGAGAGAGGCAAACCAAATAGCCAACTCTTACGTCTAGGGAACAAAGTAACGGTTACCTGAGGAGAGGTGGGTGAGGGGATGGGTGAAATAGGTGATGGGGACTAAGGAGTGTACTTGTCATGATGTACACCAGGTGATGTTCGGAAGTGTTAAATCACGATATTGTACTTATCTATTAGTATTAATAGATTAGTACTAATCTGTTTTTCTATAATTCTAATTAGAAACTTCTATAATTTTCTATGATTTTTATATTATAAATTTATATTATAAATTTTATAGAATTTTCTATAATTCTATAATTTTCTATAATTCTAATTAGAAACTAATATTACACTATATGTTAACTAACTAGAATATGAATATAAACTTTAAAAATTGTAGGCTAGTATTTTTGTAATTATATTAATAAGCTGAACACTCTGACAGGGGCAAAGAAAGGTTGCAATATTCCTATCCCTGATAATTACTGAACAACAGACCTTTCTGTCCTTTTTTTCACTTCTCCTTCCCTGGATCAGCCCAAGATCAGCATACTGCTTATGCTCATCCTCTGTTTTCCAAGAAATCTGTCTAAGGCATCTTCTCACATGCTATAGGGATGATGTCACAATTTTCTTACTATGGTATTATTTAATCTTTCTAGCAAATCTGTTAGGTAACTATCATAGGCCCACTGGCTATCCAAATCAGGTCTGGGATGTGTATCCACAATATTTGATTTCAAATTAAGAATCTTTCTCACTTCGTTCCTCTTCAAGGTCTGAAGATCCTTGAAAGTCTGCAGTTATATTCTTAAGGGGTCCCTAGTTCTCTGTGAGGATTTAACTCTGTGTTTCCATTTAGATGATGATAATAAATGACTATCAACATATTTTGGTTCCTTTGGATGAGCAGCTGAACAGAGAGCTGCCACATGCTTTCGGGACCTGCATTTTTGTCTGTGTTTAAGATTTTGTGGTGCCAGGGAGTGGCCCTTTAGTTGTTGGAGACAAATGATTTGGGGGATAAAAGAACACACAGTTAGTTAAAATGTGAAGGTTGTGTTCTCACTAAGTGCAGGCTAAATGACTTCCTCACAAGATGAAGGAAGATTGGTTCCTTTATGAAGGAAGGTTTCTGCCTAACTTAAAAAGAGACAAGAGGTAGAAACACTGAGTCATTGTACAGCATGTGGTCAGCACATTGGACTCAGAAGAGCCAACACACTGGCCATATTCAGGTTGTGGAGTGGAGTGGCCATCTGCACCTGTCCCATTAAATTAAAATCCTTCTGGAGACTAAAGGAGCATGTAGGCAGAATGAAGGAGTGTATAGTATCATGGAAGGCAATGGAAGACAGTGTTTTAAAAAGGAGGTCGGAGGGGTGCCTGGGTGGCTCAGTCGTTAAGTGTCTGCCTTCGGCTCAGATCATGATCCCAGCGTCCTGGGATCGAGCCCTGCAACGGGCTCTCTGCTCGGCAGGGAGCCTGCTTCTCCCGCTACCACTCCCTCTGCTTGTGTTCCCTCTCTCGCTGTGTTTCTCTCTGTCAAATAAATAAAATCTTAAAAAAAAAAAAAAATTAAAAAGGAGGTCAGAGTTAGCGGTACAAGCTACTGCCTAGAAGATAAATATAGTAAGTGTCCATCAACTGTAGTGACTCGGAGGACATTGGTAACCTTGGGGGAAGTACATTTCATTGGAGTAATGGGATGGAAAGCAGACTGAGGTGGACAGAAGCTTAAGAGATGGGGAAGTCGAGGCAGTAAAGGTGAACAACTCAACACCTATATGAAATTTGGGAGATCCAAGGATTTAGCTAGAGTTGGACATGGGGCCAAGGGAGGAATTTTCTTTAAATGGGAGGTAGTTGAGCTGACAGCCTGAGGCTGAAAGAGAAGCTGGAGTGGAAGGAGATGATGTCATCACGTCTGTGAGAGGTGGGGGGATGGGATCAGAGACAGGACATGGTGTAGCTGATACTGAGTAGGGACCACTGCCACTGATAGAAGGGAAGGCAGGATATACTCAGTACCTGATGTTGCCAAACAGCAAGGAATACAGTCCCCCCATCCTCGAGAAGCTGCAGTCCAGGTAGAGGGGCAAGACTTTGCAACAGAACAGAATAACTCTGTCTGTGATCAGCCTAGGCAATGAGTGCTGTAGTATTTCAGAGAAGATCAAGGAAGTTTTCATGAGACGTGGTGTTTGATTTGGAACTTGAAAGCAGAGTAGGATTTTCCTAGCTGGAGATAAAGTGGTCAGAGAAAATAAAGGAGAAGAAGAGCCCATTTCATGTAGAGGGACTGGCATGAACAAAGGATTGAAGTCCTATACTTCAATGAATTTATCCTCCAGCAAAGAAACATGGACTTCTTTTTTATTTTTATTATTATTTTTTTTGGATCTGCACTCTGATGGAACATAGCATTTTAGAGGAAGAAAGAGATCTTAGAGATTATCCTGTCTAGTGTCCTTATTTTTCTAGGTATTGAAAATTGAGGTCCGGAGAGATGGAAGTGACTATTGAAAGTCACAAAACTCAGAGGCTTTAGTTGGGCTCTGGCTCACAGATGTAGCATCCACAACATTACATGTGTGATAAGAACAAAATATGTTCAATAAAACTGATTTTTATTGAATTACATCAAAGATGCAAGGGAATAAAGATCAAAAGATGTTTAAGATTTTTATCTGCTTCTAAAGAAATATAGTTTCATAGCATGGTTATATTCTAACAAAGTTTTGCTATGGAGACATTTCATTGCACCCTGCTTTAATGAAGAGATAAGGATAAATTGTTATTAAGAGATTAAATGATAATTTCCTGCAATTCACCGGACATATCTTGGAAAAATCTTACACTTGTCTCCGGTGCCTTGGCCATTTTAAGTCCCAACTGACCAAAAGTGAATTTGAGGAAAAATTTATGTCAACCAAAAGTATATATTTACAATGCAAGAAGAGAAATAGTAGGAAATAGTAGTTTCCTATAGCAGCTATAATAAATTGCCCCACACTTAGTGGCTAAAAACAACCCAAGGGGCGCCTGGGTGGCTCAGTGGGTTGGGCTGCTCCCTTCAGCTCAGGTCATGATCTCAGGGTCCTAGGATCGAGCCCAGCATCGGGCTCTCTGCTCAGCAGGGAGGAGCTTGCTTCCCCTTCTGTCTCTGTCTGCCTCTCTGCCTACTTGTGATCTCTCTCTGTCAAATAAATAATATTTAAAAATAAAATAAAATAAAAGCAACCCAAGTATATTATCTTACTGTTCTCAAGGTCAGATGTCCAACACAGGTCTGAGTTGGCTAAAATCAAGGTATGACAGAACTACATTCTTTTCTGAAGACTCTAGAGGAGTATGTGTTTCCTGCCGTTTTTTAGGTTCTAGAGGCGACTCATAGTCTTTGGCTTGTGGCCTCCTGCCTCTGTATTCAAAGCCAACAACATTAAGCCTCTCTGATCTTTTTCTGTAGTCACTAGAGAACTTGGCCTCCCTCTGAGCACAGCCAGAAAAGAGGTTCTCTACTTTTAAGGACTCAAGTGATTAGATTGGACTCATCTAGTTAATTTGGGATTATTGTCTTATCTCCAGATCCTGAACCTTAATCACATCTGTAAAGTCCCTTTGCCATATAAAGTAGCAAATTCACAGGTCCAGGATTAGACATGGACAAATTTGGGAAGAGGGGTGTTAGTTTGCTTACCACGAAGAAGAGGAAGGAGGCAAAGCAATACTGTGGGTTATTAGATAGATGACTTAACAGTAATTAGAGAAGAAAATGAGCATCAAAAGCGAGTATGAATTCACTGAATCAGAGCAAATATCATTTTCTTATATAGCAGAGTTACTGGGCAGACAGATGTGGAAAATGCCAGGGACAAATTTATCAGCCTGGTTTTTCTCTGAAGATGTTCTTGCGGGAAGATGAAGGAATATGTGTAAGATATCAATGCAGTAAGCTCTCTTCACAACTCATTAAATAACTGATGAAAAGCTGAAATAGATATAAACCTGAATGAAGGCCCCCAATGTGTCATAGGCTTTTTGTCCTTGGTCCTTCTGAGTCATAGCATTATCAGTGACTTGGATGAGGACATAAAGCTCAGGTTTGTCAAATCTGCAGGTGACACAACAGGGTTAAAAAGAGGAAATCTTAACCAAAAAAGGGGGAGGACTCTTAATAAACTAGGAAGATGAACGCACCTGAACTGTGACAATAATAAATGTGAAATCTTAAATTTCAGGGAGCAAAGCAGTTGAATACAGGATGGATGGTACTAGATTTGGTGTCAGTAAAAATTAAAAAAAAAGATAACTGTGTATGTGAAAGTAGGAGTGTTATTAATGGCATCAGTTAACGATTTTTGAGCATCTGCTATGCATTGGATACTGTGCTAAGGGCTTTACGTATGTCATGTGTTTCCACACGCAAAATTCATAAGGAAATAAAGATTCTGTTTGTTTCACAGATGAATTTAGGATTTGGCAATCGGAAGTAACTTACCCAAAATTATCTGTCAGTACAAATTCAGGTCTAACTCCAAAGCCCATACTCATGTAACAGAATCACAGGAGTGTTTTCAGAAAGTCAAGGCATTGTGTTCATAAAAACACAGTATCCAAGTGTTTATAGTACACGTGTTGGGTATATCTTCTAGTTTGGGCTCTTCACAGTAAGAGATTTAACAGACCTGAATGTGCAAAGAAGAGTATGGCCAGGCTCATGAGTGGTTTCGAGTGGTTTATTCTGCCTAAAAAAAGACTTGGGTTGACATGCCTGGCACAAAAGTATTATCACTTTGGAAAATTATTTGAAGGTAGAACAGTTTTTTCTCTTCTGGGACCATGTGGGGGCCCGTTTTAGTTCAAGGCAAGTTGGTGATAAGGATTTATGTCATGAAGCTAGCATTCAAGGATAGGTTTGAGGTGGAGGTAGCAGCCAAAGGGATTCATCTTCAGGATTAAATCTTCTTCAGGATTAAATAATGCTTGGCAGGGATCGGTGCCCTATTTGTATCTGTTGAATGTTGGAATGAGTGCTTTTGCCAGGGACATCATATAAGAAATCAGTGACTTTAGAAGTAAGTCAGAAGACACGGGCTCCAGAGTTAATTCAAAGTTTGGAATTTTTCTTTGATTTAGATGTTGACTTGAGATAAGCAGGGCAAACAATGATGCAGCCTTGGGTCTGCTTTCTTCAGCTAAATGTAAGTCCGTGCAAAGTTCTGATGGCCTGATTCACACTAAGTTCTAATAACCTGAATATCAATATCAAAAATATCTCATATCATTACTAAGAGGTCTCTTTCTAAACATGTTGACATTTTAATTGTTCTTGAGTGGCCTCCATTATTTTTCCCTTGCATTTTGGCAGTGTTGGTTACATAAATCATAGAAAAAAGACAAATTTGCAGTCTAGCCACTTTAAGCAAACAAGCTGGCAATATAAGGGTCCTTAGGGGTTGTAGCTACGATAGGAACTGCCTTGAGTCAAGAGGAATTTGTTTACAGGGTTCATTTAGAAAGTGAGCTATGTAAGCTATGGAGCTATGAAGACCAAGAAGATACAGACGTGGAAGGAGATATCACAGAGCTGGGGAAGAGGTGACAGTGGCCTATATTCTATATTTGAAGAGCCTAAGGAAAGGCCATTGTCTAGCTTTAATGTTATTATTCATTAATAGTAATAAATAAAAAAAACAATATTGAGGCCATACATGTATTAAAATCCCATCTTTAATACAACAAGATACATAAATATTACTAACTTGTGGTTCCAGTAGAGTAAGAGAGCTGAATTTCCCCTAACATCCTTTTGCTCTATTTTGATGCCTGGCTAGTGGACCCAAAAGGGAGGGATGTCACTGAGTTGGCAAGAGTAATACTTTTAAATCCACTTCCCCAACCCACCAGTATTTTATAATCAGTTATTAGTAACCCCTGCCATTATTATGTCTTATGAAGTTCATTGTGAGACCATATCATCATAGATACCTACAGGTAACTCATCTGTACAGTTATTTAGCCCTTTGGAAGGTGCCACATTGAAATTTAATTTCAGGGATTCCTAAGTCAATTTCCCATTATAGTCATTCTAAGGAACAATGATTTACTCATTTGTCCAAGGTGCTTGAAACTTCTACTCTTGAGGTAATTCCTTTAGTTTTCAGAGAAGACTATTTAGGAAAGTTAATGCTCAATCACTTGAATAGAATTAGTTTATTAGTTTATTAGATTAATTTGCCTCTTTTCTTTCCTAGAATCCCTTCTATATCACTCAGGCTCTATTCAGGATATGGATAACAGAGTCAAGCTGGGTAATTGAGGAGAGTGTAATGAGGGGGCTGTTTACAAAGTGTGTGTGGCTTAGGAACAACCCATGCTAGTGACACATGGGCTTCATTACCATACCTAAGCCTGATGGTGCAAGGGTCAATTACTAGAACCTGGAGAGACAGCTGTATGAAGAAGGTACCTGAAAGTTGCTATGATATTTGGTGGGTAGATGAAGCAGGAGTAAGCTGGAGATTACTTATCCATACTTCACTCTCCTCTCTCCTCCTGTCTTCTGCCGCTCTCCACCATTAACTAAAGCCACACAAAACTAGAGGGCAAGGAAACCACTGGTGTTCACAAAGGTCAGTCTCTTGAGGCAGGAAAGTAGATCTGGAGGGACAACAGCAAGAGATCTAGTACAAACTGTAGCAAAGTCAGTGTTCCCAGATCACTGTCCTTGACTTCCTTCTCATAGTCCTATTGCCCTGGGCCATCCTATTTAAGGTATTTACTTCTTCACTCTGTAGGCTGATGTCCAGATAACCCCACCTGAATCTCCCTGAGGCACCTAACCCTTATCATGCCCTGAATGTACAAACCTTCACACTCTTCATCTTTATGCCCTTTATTCAACCTGCTTCTTCTCTTGTATTCTGTCGTAGTTAAGGTATCACTATCTTGGTGTCCAAGTCAGAAATCTAGAGATCATTTTATACCACAGTCTTTCCCTCACTCCCATCATCCAGTCCCCAATTCTGCTGATTTTACTCCAAGATCCTTTTCTATCTAGCTTTCTATCTAGCTCCTGTTTTCTCTGTTTCTACTCCTACTTTTCCAGGTTAGGTCATCACCACATCTTATAATCTATCTTCTGGCCTCCAGGAGATTCTCCCCCCACTTTTTTAAAGATTCATTTTATTTTAGAGAGAGAGTGTGTGTGTGAAAGAGGGGGGGAATGGGCAGAGGGAGACACAGAATCCTCAAGCAGACTCTCCACTGGGCACAGAGCCTGAGGCACAGAGCGCCATCCTATGATCCCAAGATCATGACCTGAGCCAAAACCCAGAGTTGGATGCATAACCAAATGAGTCACCCAGGTGCCCCTTTCCCGCTGTTGTTGTTGTTGTTGTTGCTGTTTTAAATTGAAGTATAGTTGATGCACAGTGTTACATTAGTTTCAGGTGTACTATATCATGATTCAACAAATATATACATTATGCTGTGCCCACCACAAATGAGGCTACCATCAATTACCATACCACACTATTACAATACCATTGACTATTCTCTATACTGTACCTTTTATCACTGTGATTTATTCATTCCTTGTATCCTGTATGTCTCGCTCTCCTTCACCCATTTGGCACATTCCCCTCTGACAACCATTAGTTCTCTGTATTAACTGGTCTCTTTCTACTTTTTGTTTGTCTATTCATTTGTCTTACTTTTTAATTTCCACATATAAGTGAAATCATATGGTATTTGTCTTGCTCTGACTTCTTTCACTTAAACGTAATACTCTCTATCTTGCAAATGGTGAGTTCTCATTCTTTTTTATGGCTGAGTAATATTTGTGTGTGTGAACTTTTTATCCATTCATCTACTGGTAGACTTTTGAGTTGCTTCCATATCTTGGCTATTGTGAATAATGTTGCAGTAAATATAGGGGTGCATATTTCTTTTTGAATTAGTGTTCTTATTTTCTCTGGGTAAATACCCCATAGAGGAATTACTGGATGATAGTGTAGTTCTGTTTTTAATATCTTGAGAAACCTCCAAATTGGCTGCACCAAATTAAATTCCCACTAGCAGTGTATAGAGGCTCCTTATTCTCCTACTCCTTGCCAACACTTGTTAGTTCTTGTCTTTTTTCAGTAAATTCTCTTTTGAAACTATGACTCACATTGCTATCAGAGTGTATATTTGGAAATCAGATTCTGTTCCATTGATTCATTTATTTAGAAAATGTTTATTGAAAACTATCTGTGTGCCAATATTATGCTAAGCATTGGAAATTCAGAAATAAATAAGACATGTTTTCTGTCTTTAATTGTAACCTCATGGTAGAGAGAAGTAAGGATAGATTGATAGAATTATAAACAAGGCACTTAGCTTATAATAAGGGTGAGAGTATCAGAGAAAACTCCTTGGAGAAATGAACAGTTAAGTTTAGCCCTGCAGCACTAATAGGTCTTAATCAGGTAAAAGCTTAAAGGAGAGGAGGAAAGACAGGAAAAGATATTTTAGGCTGTGAGTGCAACCTGGTACATGTTCTGAAAGCAAGGGAGAGCATAAAGAACTGGAAAATTTTAAAGTAATATAGTGTGCGTAAAGCAGAAAGCATAAAATCTGTGGTCAGATGAGGAAGGGTTTTGTTAAGGATTTTGGACTTCATCTCAAAGATTATGGGGACCCCTGGAGGACTTTAAGCTTGAGGCTCAGCATGATCGATTTGTGTTTTGGAAGGATTACTCTTACAGTTGTTTGGCAAATGGATTTGAAAGGAGTAAGACTGGAGGCAGATTAATCAGTTGTTAAAAGCTTTCACTGAACTCAGGAAGTAGCAGTAAATATATAATGATCCAAAACATACTAAAATAGGATTATTTGTAGTATCCTTTGAAGGATTGAACTTGAAGAGTGAAAAAGAAAAAAGAATCAAGACTGATATATGGGACTGTGACTTGGACACCTGGATGGCCAGTGCTAATATTCACCAAGGTAGAGAATTCAGAAAGATAAGGTATAGGAAGGTCAGGTAATGAACTCAATTCGGACACACTGAATTTGTGGGTCTTGTGGCCATTCAAGTGGAGATAATGAGTTAGATATTCATATCTAGATTTTGAATTATTATAAGAGATGAGATTTCTCAAGTCATGCCTATTGAGGGAAAATGGGCTCCATGAACTACCAACTTTAAAGCTTATTGGAGGAAAGAGAGAATAAGAATTCAGAGTTATAAATGAATCTCCATATCCATTCAATCAAGGCCAAACTCTTAAATTGTAACTTTTCTCTCCCACTTTATCTCATGCCAATCCCCAATTTACATTTTAAGTTTTATTAGTTCTCTTAAGTCCTATTAGGTCTTTTAAGTTTTATTAGTACCAAGCTTCTAGTGGTTTTCCATGCATATGTAGAGTCTCTGTTCCTTGGATACCTACTGTTTGTTTTTAGTGTTTCTTTCTATACCTAGAATACCTGTAACCCCTTCTTTATCTTCTTTATTTGATAGCCTCATTAGCTATCAAAAGTTACCTGAAGAGGGATGCCTGGGTGGCTCAGTAGGTTAAGCCTCTGCCTTTGGCTTGGGTCATGATCCCAGGGTCCTGGGATTGAGTCCCACATCTGGCTCCTTGTTTGGCGGAGAGCCTGCTTCTCCCTCTGCCTGCCACTCCCCCTGCTTGTGTGCTTTCTCTCTCTCTCTCTGAGAAATAAACAAAAACTAAAAAAAAAAAAAAAAAAAAGTTACCTGAAGATTGCTTGCCCTGCGAAGTCTTGAGTTCCCTTGGTTGATCTAGATGGCCCCTCCTTCCTTTGCATAATTTTTGTTTGTGTATCTATTCTAGCACTTATCACACGGTATTGAAATTATCTGCCTACCTAGCTTATCATACAGATTGTTCCATGGGTTCAAAAATGGTGTTGCAGGTTGGATTCCCCAGGAAGCAGATTCTGAGATGGAGTTTAGTATACAAGATGCTTATTCAAGAGCACCCTTGTGGAAACACCTGTGGAAAGGAGAAGGAAGCAGGAGTGGGCCAAGGGAGAAGTCAAGCCTTGATGCAAACCTAGTTGTTTCATCTGATACCATAAAGAACTGTGGAGCTAGAACAAAGTTTCAGAGTTACTTCAAACTGGGAGTGAGATGGTTAGACCTCCCCTACCTGATACATCATTGGGAGGAGCTGAGTTATAGTTGTCCTCCTCAGACAGGCTTGTGATCTCTCATTCTTTAGACACACACCCTCCTTGCTCCCTAATGCATGGAATCCTGCCTGCTGCATGTCTTAATATTACTTATAGCCCTTTGAGTTTGCTACTCCTGTCAGTTACTAACAGATGTTTATTAAACTGAACAAAAATCGACGTCACTTCATCACACTTCTTAAGAACATTCATATACATTTATTTAATCCTTTAAAACAGCCCTCAAAGTTAAATATAATGATCACCCCCATTTTACAGATGAAGAGGCTCAGTCCCAGAGTCATGCAGTGATTTGCCCATGGTCTCTAGCGAGGAAGTGATAGGATTACGACTTATATCAAGTGTTCTGATTTAAAACCTCATACTCTTCCACTGTGACATTTGAGGGTGTTGAAATGTTACTGATGGAAGAAGACTGGGTGGAGATAGGTCTTGACTAGTCTAGGCTAGATGGAAAGGAAAAATATGTCCTAACAAAACCAAAAATACTCAGGGAGAAAGAAACTAGAAAATTTCTAAGCTGGCAGCCTTGGAAAGGGAGACTATTATTTTAGGACCTCCTTTCCTCAGAAGGTTTCAAAGGAGTAAAAACAATTAGAGCTGCAAGGGAGACAAGACAAGGTTGATGATCAAAGGGGAGAGCAGTGTAGGAAAATAACAACATTTCATACACAGCCATGCACACGCTGAAAATGTGTCAGCAGCACGAGGTCATTGTTAACTGCCAAGGATAAGACTGAAATAGATTGTTAAATGAGAGACAATATTGCCAAGGCTGAGTTGTTTGCCTGCTTCAAAAGGACAAAATTCTGAGAGGCAGAATGAAAGAAAATTTATCCAATCGACTATAAAGTGGAACTATGATGGCTCCAGTGCTGGATATGGACTAGAACTTTTTTTTTTTCATTACACTAAACTTGTCTAGTCAAAAGGTTTGAAAATAACATTTTTTCTTCTCTACATAACTTTAAATAAAGCATTTTTTTTTAAGATTTTATTTATTTATTCGACAGAGAGAGAGAGGGAGATCACCAGTAGGCAGAGAGGCAGGTGGGGGTGGGGGAAGCAGGCTCCCTGCCGAGCAGAGAGCCTGATGCGGGGCTCGATCCCAGGACCCTGAGATCGTGACCTGAGCTGAAGGCAGAGGCTTTAACCCACTGAGCCACCCAGGCGCCCCAAGCATTTTGTTTTTTAAAAAAATATTTGCTTTTTATTAAAATGCTGAGAGGTAAAACTTTTGTCTTCAATAAAAAAACTTCTAAAGTTTAATTTTTACAATTGCATAATATTTGTTTCAGACAGGAGAGATTTAAGGAAACATACAAGATATATTTTTCAGGTAGAACTAGCTTGCTGATGAACTGCATATGAAGAGTGAAGGCAAGAGAAGAATAAAAGTTGATACCAAAGTTTTGGGCCTGAGCCCAAAAGAGATGCAGAAAACTGTGACAGGAAGGGCGATACACATGGTAAATATCTGGATAAATAGAATATTTTCCCTCTTAAAATCTTTAAGATACTGATGACTATCAAAGGCAAAAGTTGTAACATTGGCTAATGGGATTTTCAGTATAAGTAGATGTAGTACGTATACATGTGTACTATATGGTTGTAAGATTTCTTCATTTTAGGGCACCTCGATGGCTTAGTCCTTAAGCGTCTGCCTTAGGCTCAGGTCATGATGCCAGGGTCCTGAGATTAAACCCCTCACCAGGCTCTCTGCTCCGCGGGGAGCCCATTTCTCCCTGCTTGTGTTCACTCTCTTGCTGTGTCTCTGTCAAATAAATAAAATCTTTAAAAAAAAAAAAAAAAGATTTCTGACTTTCACTCGAAGTGGTAACATGTGAATTCTAAATAAACTGAAAAGTTAGGTATAATAATTATAATCCCTAGAACAAACACTAAAATATTTATGCAAATAAATAAAACACTAAAAATATATTTTTTAAATTGAATAAAAGACAGAAAAGGAGAGACAGAAAAACAGCACAGAGGGCACCAACATAAAACAAATAAATGGCAAAACTAAATCTAAATAAATCAATAATTTCCTTAAATATGAATACTCTAAACACATTAATTAAAGATAGGGTTAAAAAAGTACAAAACCCAACTTAGGATATCTGCAAGAAATTCACTTTTTTTTTTTTTTTTTAAGATTTTATTTATTTATTTATTTGACAGAGAGAGAGAGAGATAACAAGTAGGCAGAGAGGCGGGCAGAGGGAGAAGGAGAAGCAGGCTCCCTGCTGAGCAGAAAGTCCGATGTGGGGCTCCATCCCAGGACTCTGAGATCATGACCTAAGCTGAAGGCAGAGGCTTTAACCCACTGAGCCACCCAGGTGTACTGCAAGAAATTCACTTTTAATATAATAATATAGACAAGTTAAAAACAAAGTGATGCAAACAGATATACAATATAAATACTAATGAAAAGAAAGTGGTGGTGGCTTTATTAATATCAGACATAGATTTCAGAACAATCAAAAATACCAGAGACATTACATACTGATAAAAAACATAAATTCACCAAGAAGATATGACTGTCCAAATGGGTATGCACCTAAAAACATCTTCAAAATACGTGATAAAAACTGATAAAATTAAGTGAAGAAATATTCAAATTCATTATACTTAGAGACCTTGAAACCTCTCTCTAAGTAATTAGCAGAAGAACAAGTAGACAGAAAGCCAGCAAGTATATAGAATAATACCAACAACTATTTGTCATATATAGAACTGTTCACACAATGACAGTGGAATACACATTATTTTCATTATCACATGGAACATTCACCAAGATATACCATATTTTGGGCCATAAAACAAATCTTGACAAAGCTAAAAGAATTGAAGTCATACAAAGTATGTTTTTGATCACAACAGAATTAAACTATAGTAGCAGAAAGATAAATGGAAACCGCCCAAATATTGAAAACTTAAAAACATACTTCTAAATAATTCACAGGTCAAAGAAACTTCCTAAGAAATTATAGAATCTTTTGAGCTGAATGAAAATAATACAGCATATTAAAGTCTGTGGAATTCAGTTAAAACAGTGCTTAGAGGAAAATTTATAGCATTCAAATGTTTACATTAGAAAAAAGAAAGGTCTCAGATAAGTAGCCTTTCATTTTAAGAAACTAAAAAAAGATAAACTAAACTCAAAGCTATCAGAAAAAAGAAAGTTGTAACAATACGAACAGAAATCAGTGAAATTTCTGAAAACAGACATGAGAGAAAATCAATGAAATTAAAATCTAGTTATTATTTTTTAAAAAGTAATAAGCATCTGGCCAGACTGACCAAGAATAGGAAAGGGATGACCATACTGCTAACATCAGGAATGAAAGAGAGAATATCACTACAAACCGTATAGACACAGAAGGTACAAAAGGGAATGCTATGAACAACTCTGTGTTGTATTCGTTGTCATATTTGTTGTATAAATATGACAACTTAGACAAAACATAACAATTCCTTAAATACGGCAAACTACAAAACTTAAGAAAAAATAAATTACCTGAATAGCTCTACTTCTGTGAAAGAAATTTAATTTGTAAGGGCGCTTGGATGGCTCAGTAGGTTAAAGCCTCTGCCTTTGGCTCAGGTCATGATCTCAGGGTCCTGGGATCGAGCCCCACATCAGGCTCTCTGCTCAGCAGGGAGCCTGCTTCAAGAATAGACTAGAAATAGACTTACAAAATTATAGTCAGTTGATTTTTGAAAAAGATACAAAGGCAATCCCATGGAGAAAAGATAATGTCTTCAAAAGTTACTTGAGGGGCACCTGGTGGCTCAGTTTATGACCTGTCTGCCTTGAGCTCAGGTCATGATTCCAGGCTCCTGGGATCAAGCCCTGGAGTGAATAGGTTCCCTGCTTGGCAGGGAGTCTGCTTCTCACTCTGCCTTTCCCCTTGACTTGTGCTCTCTCTCGCACTCTCTCTCTCTCTCTCTTTCAAATAAATAAAATTTTTAAAAATTATGCTTGAACAACTGGACATTTATGTGTGAAAAACAAAAATGAACCTTGACCTATACTTCACATTTTATATAAAACTAACTGAAAGTGGGTAATAGAAGTAAATGCAAAACATAAATCTATAAAACTTTTGAAGAATGCTCAGGAAAAAATCTGTGTGGGCTTGAGTTAGGTGGAGAATTCTTACACATGACACCAAAAGCAAGATTTATAGGAGAAAAATTGACACATTAGACTTTCTTACAGGTAAAGACTTTTGCTTTGTCAAAGTTGCTGTTAAGACAGTGAAAAGACAAGTCACAGATTGAGGGGAACATTTGCAAATCATGTATTTGGTAAAGACCCTGCAGTTAGAATATATAAAGAACTTTCCAAAATCAACAATAACAATACAACCTGGTCTTTTAGAAAGCAAAAAATTTCAATAGACACTTCTTCAAGGGAGATATATAGAAGGCAAATAAAGGCATGGATTCTCAACATTATTAGGCATTAGTCATTAGAGAAAGGCAAATGAAAATCACAAGGTAAACTACACACCTACTATAATTACTAAAAAATGAACAAACAACTGGTAATAGGAAGTCTTGATGAAGTTGCAGAACAGTTACGACTCTCCCCATACATTGCTACGAGAATGCAAAATGGTAGAGCTACTCTGAAAAATAGTTTGGAAGTTGCTTTATCACATTAAACAAACACTTACCATATGATCTAGCGATCCCACTCCTGAGTATTTATTCTGGAGAACTGAAGACTTACATTCACCCAGAAACTTGTACAAAAATGCTTATAGCAGCTTTATTCAAAATTGCCAAAATGTGAAACAAACCAAATGTCCTTTAATGAGTGAATAATCACTGTGGTACATCCATGCAATGGAATACTACTTAGCAATAAAAAGAATAAACTATTTCATACATCCAACAAGTTGGATGAGTGTCATAATTATTCTGCTGAATGAAAGAAGCCAAGTTTTCGAAGTTACATACTATGTGATTCTATGTCCATGTCATTCTGGTTATGCCAAAGCTCCAGGGGTGGAGAACAAATCCATGGTTTTCTGTGGCCAGTGGTGGAATGTTTGACTAAAAACATAGTGGGGGAGTGATGGAAACTGTTTTGTGTCTTGAAAAGGGTGGTGGTTATATGACTGTGTACATTTGTCAAAACTCTTTGAATTACACACCAAAAGGTTGGATTTTATTGTATGTGGATTAAAAACAAAAATTTTAAAAGTAACAGTATAGTTTCAGGTTAGAAATCACACAAACACACTAAGTTGGGGGAAGAGAATCTATCTTCTATGCCCCTACCCCAATGGGACTTGAATTATTTTAGAAAAGTCTGTAGGTAATGGAGTGTGGGCTTTTGGAAGGGTTAAACAGCAGGGGAATCCTTAAGCATATGGGCTAGAAAATGCACTGAATAGTTAAGGTGCTAGTTGGGACTTACATGTGTGAAAGGGGTGAAGTACCTTGCTTGATGGGTATCTTAATCTGTTATGGTCTGCTATAATCAGATACCATGGACTGGGTGGCTTAAACAACAGAAATTTATTTCCCACAGTTCCAGAGGCTAGAAAGTCCAAGGTCAGGGTACCAGCAGGCTCAGTATCCTCACTTGTCAGAGAGCAAGAAAGCAAGTTTTTTTGTGACTCTCAAGGCACTAATCCCACCTTAAGAGCTCCACCCTCATGACTGAATTATCTCCTAAAGGCCCCATCTCCGATACCAACACATTAAGGATGAGGGTTTCAACATATGAATGGGGGAGGGGATAGACACAAGCATTTCATGTATAGCAATGAACTCCCTTGAATTGCCCAAATTGAGTTTGCTTGTGTTGGTGATATGGGGCCAGTTCCCTTGGCCTGCTTTATACTAAATGGAATAACCGCTTTTCTGAAGTCCTAACATTGCCTAATCACATCCCCTTACCCTCCTCCTTGTTCACCAGTAATGGAGGGTGGGTTCACCAGGCAATCAGCATCTAATTGTGTTTCCACACAGCGGTTTCTCTAAAACATTGAGCCACTCTGAGAACAATACACCCCATGGGGACATTTTCCAAATTAATGCTCTTATTTGTTATGGACCCATTAAACTAGAGCAAACAAAGAAACTAAAAACCCCAAAATGCAATTCCAATTTTGAGGTGAAGATCAGTTAGAACCAAAAGTATATGTTAAATTTCTTAAAAGATCCAAGAGTTAAAACACAAGTATTAGAAGATCAATAAGAAAAAAAAAATCAAGCACTCTCAACTGAAATCTTGCAGAGGCCTGGCTTTCATAAATACATAACTTAACGGCTGTTGGTCTCAATTCTGCAGGAGAGAAATGTTGGTTTTCCAAAGTCCTTTGGAGGGAGAAATGAAACTAAAAATGGATGTTCTCAAAATATAAAAATAAATTAGAAAATCACCAAATGAGATTCACTTATTCATAAAGAAATATTTATAGATTTCCTACTAATATTGAACCTCAATTAAGTTTCAGGCTTTTCCTTTCTGACCAGAAAAGCATCTGTTCTGGGTTGTTGACTCTGTTCAGTGCAGTGCCCTGGTTACTAATTAGCAAGGTTGGGAATGAGATGGACGTTCTTTTGTGGAAGTTAAGGAAGCTGACAAAGACACATATGTTCCATCTATTTCTAACTGTAGGTGGATTGTATAAATGCCTTTGAGTAACACCAGGATTTTTCTACTTAAGAACTTTGGGGTTTGATCTTGGATGCAGTTGAATATATAGGTATTCCCATCATCTCCATTCCACCCCATGGAGTGAGGATGGCCTGATATGGGGCATGTGCTCTACAGTGATCACTCCTGTACTCGTGTGTGCTGTGCCAGAATCCTTTTTCACCGTGTACTGGTTTCTCAGTGTTGGTTTTTCTCAGTGTATTGGTTTCCTTGGGCTGCCACTGACTGGTGTGGTGTAAGTAGCAGAAATTTAGTTCTCATGGTTCTGGAGCCTGGCAGTCAAAGACCAAGGTGTCAGCAGGGTTTCTCCCTTCTGAGACCTCTCCCGGCTTGCCTGTGGCCATCTTCTTTCTGTGTCCTCCCATTGTCTTTCTTTCCTCTGTGTGTACACTTCCCTGGTATCTGTTCTCTGTGTCTTCCTCTTCTTAGAAGAACACCAATCAGATTGGATTAGGGCCCACTCTAAAAGGCCTCATTTTAATCAGCTCTTTAAAGACCCTTTCTCCAAAAACAATCACATTTTGAAGCACTGGGGGTTCCAACATAGGATATTTGCTATCTTTGCCACAGAGTATAAATGCAGTGTTTTACTTAAGAATAATTAACAAGTGAGGATAACCTGCTTTTTTTTTTTTTTTTTACTGCAAATATTTGCCAACCCCTGAACCAGAGTATACTACTTTGAAAAGATTTATTGCATGATCCCATCTTCAGGCGGCCTCCTGAGCTCTTGGGGCAATGGGGCAGGAGGTGCCCAGTGTGAGCAATACTCCCCTGAAGGGTGCAGCAGGATCATCTGGAAATGGTTTCCCATTGGAATCTGTGTCAAGTCTTCATTGCCACCCCAGAGTCAGTCAAAGCCAAGAGCTGGAGGGGACTGCCCTGAAACACTGAGTCAGCGCTCCTGCCTTTGGGAGTTCTCCTCTACCTCCTTAGCCTGGAGGGGAGCCAAGATTGTAAAACCTAAAAAAATTGAGCCACAGTGATTCTATCTCACTGGAAAATATTGCAAACACATTTGCACATGCACGCACACAGATTAGGAGAAGATTTCTTAAACTTCAGTGAACAACTATTGTCACTGAAGAGCCACAAAAACCATTTATTGTTTAAGAAATTACCCATACTCACAGATTGAAAGCTAGGAATAGTCCCATTATTCTAAATGTAACATCCAGGGAGCTTACATTGAGAAATGGAACAAAGGGATGGTTGAGGGCTACGGATGGGTGTTTAGCAAAGAACAAACAAATGTATTTCTCAAGGATTGGTGAATTCTCCAGAATTATGCAACAGATATTGGCTCAGAACAATCCACTTGAAACAAAGCACTGGCTATATTTTAGCTACCTACTCTATTACCTTTTTTTTCCTAGATAATATATAGTATTCTTTAAATCAAGAAACACATTTTAGCATTTCTGGAATTGGACTTTCGTCTTACAATAAATATAAAATATAACAGAGTCTTTCTTCGTCTCTTCTTCCTCTTTTTCCTCTTCTAATCCCTTTTCCTCTCTGGAAAACCCTTATTAAGGAGCTGTGCATTTTATAGAAAATGGTGTCTTAGAATCGAGGTTAAAGTCTTTCCCATGTGTTTGAAGTCCAGGTTGAAGACTAGCATTTCTATTTAGTTCTCATTTGGTTCGCAATGTAGATGCTGATGATTTGCCCTCCAGGACTGGAAGGAACCTCAGTGTGTCTGTGCTCTGACACCCTTTAGGGTCTCTGCCCTTAGCAGGGGTCTTATCAGGGGTGTGTCCTCCTAAGGCCCCCAGAGGACTAAGCCTGCCAAAGGCCATGTGATGGGCTGGCAAATGCCAAGTTTCAGAAACAAACACAGTGACCTTGATGGCAATACAATGTAATGTCTCTTTGCTTCAAGTCTATACAAATATGTATTTGTATAAATATAAATTTCAGAGAAAACCTTTGTTTTGCAATGTAAAGTACACTGTGTGTTTATATGTTTATATATATACATATATAGATGATCTATATATACACATATATAGATATACACACATATATCTCACACATAATTTATAATATATAATTATTACATATAATATATGTAATTTATATAATAAAGTTTATATAACATATATGTAATTTCTAAACAAAAAGTAAAAGCTACCATCTTACTGTAAGTTAGAATAAAAGAACATGAGCTCTAAAATCACTGGAACATACTATATAATCACATTAAGAATAGTCTAGAAAGTAGTCTTCTAGAACAATCTGCCTCATAAATTAGCATGAGAGCTTATTTGCATATATGCTATGGGGCACATTTTGTGTGCGTGTGTATAGCATATATGGCATATGTAACATTTTAAAGGAGTAAACACCATGTAGTTAATTCCTGTGGCAAAAGATAATTTCAGTGTTTTTGCAACATTTGACAATCACTTCATCTTTGTAATACCATCTAAATTAGCATTTTTAAGAATCCTATATATTACTTAACAGAAAAGGCCTAAGTAGTATCAGAAGAGACTGGAGGCAAATTAAGTTTCCTTTTGTCCAACTTTGTGTCACTTCCTGCCTCCATAAATAGGGAAAGCAAAATATCTGTGCTTCTTATTCATGTACATCTGCCAAACCAATTAACACCTCCTGAATGTTATCTTAATTGCATTTATTAACATAACATTAACATAGCAGGGAGATAACATTCAGGAGGTATTAATTGGTTTGGCAGGCACTCTTGAATGGGGAGCACAGAGAAGGGCCCTTCTCAGTATCTTGCTTTTTTTTTTTTGGTCATGGTGGAGACAAATGAGGTTACATTGGAAGAGAGAAAATATATCTTAACCAAAATGGCAGCCACATGCAAGGTCACTTGGTTCTCCTTCTAAATGTTGCAAAGAGATGTCCAGCTCTAAAGCCTGCCTCTTTGACAGTTCACCCAGATGCCCTCTCCGTACCAGTGGCTCTTGACAGTTCTGGCTCCGAAGGCCTCTGGAGGTGGGGAGGCACAGAAATGCCTCTCAGTGATACACTGAGCTACAGTCATAAATTTTTACAATGCTTTAAAAATAATCAGAATAAGTTCCTCTGATGACAATCTAATACAGCTCCCACCCTTATAGAATTATAGAACTATAGTATTTATAACTAGATTAATCCATCCATTAATTCATTCAGTAGGCATTGTTGAGCACCTACTATGGTCTCAGAACTGTATAATGCTGGGGTAACGAGAGAAATGAGATTCAATAACTGGCTCAAGATGTCCAGCTGGCACAGGAATTAGCCGTGTACATAATGATTGCAGGTGTGTGGCTTCCAGTAGACACCCAATACATATTTATTAAGTGAATGAATTCATGAAACATTATCATTGTTGTTCCACTCTGGTGGTGGTATGGAGGATGGGGAGGGTGGGGTTTAGGGACACATGTATAAGAAGGCAAAACTAGGGGCGCCTGGGTGGCTCAGTCGTTAAGCGTCTGCCTTCGGCCCAGGTCAGATCCCAGGGTCCTGGGATCGAGCCCCGCATCGGGCTCTCTGCTCTGCAGGAAGCCTGCTTCTCCCACTACCATTCCCTCTGCTTGTGTTCCCTCTCTCGCTGTGTTTCTCTCTGTCAAATAAATAAAATCTTAAAAAAAAAAAAGAAAAAAAAAAAAGAAGGCAAAACTGAAGACAACAGATGATATGGAAAGAGTTGAATGATTAGGGACCAAACCAAGGCAGAAACATGAGGGATGAAGTGGAGGGCATAGGTAAGGAGGTCCACATGGGAAAAATGGCAGCTTTTGCTAAGGGTTTTCTTTGTGTCAGGCAAAGGTCTTAGCACTTAGTATGAACATAATTTTTTCAACAATCATGTAAAGTGGTGTTATTCTTTTTTTTTTTTTAAGGTAGTGTTATTCTTATACCCATTTTAAATGAGGAAATTGATTATGGTAGGCTGAATAATGACTGCCCAAGGCTGTCATCCCCACTGCAATCCCCTTAATTTGTTACTCTGTTACATTACATAGCTAAAGGGATTTTGCAGATGTAATTAAGCTAAGGATTTTGCAATGGGGAGATCGTGCTGGATTATCCAAGTGGGCCTGATGTGATTCCAGGGTCTTTATATGAAAGGGTTAGGAGGAGTAGAGTCAGTCCGGAGATATAAGAATGATAGGAGAGGTCAGAGAAGAAAGAAGGCGCCACACTGGAGACTTTGAAGATGAAGGGGCCATGAGCCAGGGAATGTGGGTGACCTCTGGAGGGGCTGGGCACTGTGGTAAGAGACTCCTCCCTGTTACTCACCCTTTTCTCTTTCTTTCATTTTCAGTATCTCTATGAGAAAATGCTTTTTAAGTATACAATATCTTTCCTTTTTATTTTATTATTTTTTTGTATCTTTCCTTTTTAAAAAACATTTCTCCCAGTACATTATAATTTTCATGAAGGCCAGTTTTGTATTGTATACCTTTGACCCTGATACCCTGACACGGTTCCTGGACACACACAAAAATGTGCTTATTAAATGTGTGTTAAAGAAAAGTAGGAAGGGAGGAAGCTCCCCAATTTTCTTAGGGTAACATAGTTCCTCCTTGTCAGGGTGTGTCCTCTCAGGGTCAATAGACTTGCAGTCACTTTGTGACAGGGAGATATACCTGCTCAGATCCCTCTTCAATGAAGAATTTATTGACCCAGCTATTGGAAATGCAGTCTTCAGGTAGACTTGAGTTGTTAGAGCCTTCAGGAATTACCTCACTTGCAGGAAACTACCTTGCCCAAGGTTACATCATTCTCAGGATGGCCCATTCCCAGAACAGTTTGAGATGGGTATAATAGCCTGACCATTTCAGGCCAGCATGGGGTAGCTCTGGCAGGCCAGTTTAGCTCCTGGCTGAGCTGTTCAAGTTTGCCATTAGGCTCATATTGTACTTGATTTCTGCTTCCACTTTCACATGTGTTGATCCCAAGGATACTCCTTGGTAAACATCCTACTCACTAAACTCTGTCTTAGAGTCAGCTTCCTGGAGACCCCAATCTCGAACAATCACTAAGCATGAATTCTTTCATGAGTTAGGTAGTTATAAATAAACAAAACTAAAATCTAAAATTTGAGAAAAAATTATGGAAGAGCTTAATGTTAAGAAAATCCTATCTATTAATTAGTACCTTTTCAATGAGTTATGAAAAGACTGCTGTTATTAAAGATTTATCAGTGGGATCCCTCAGTAGGCTGGTGCCCCCCACGTGACCCCTGCCAGAAATGTGGTTTGACAATCACATCAGTTCTCTCTCTTAAGTATCTCTTGAACTTGTCTATTTGCATCACTGTCATCCTTTTAATTCAAGTCACCCATAACTTTCCCCTTGATGTAATGAACACATGTGAGTTTGTTGTTTTGTCTCCCTCCAATTTTTCTCCATGCCGGAATGGTCACTCTCCAGCCTAAAGCTTTGTAATAGCTCCCCATCACCGTAAGCATAGAGTCCAACTTTTTAACATGGCGTCCAAAGACCTAATTGGGTCTTCTTCCCATTTCTAAACTCATCTGTGGCATGCCCTAATCAGCCTTCCCCTTCACCACTGCCTCCTTTGTTTCCTGCCAAAGTTCTCCATACTGTCCATACTGGTGCATGAGGCCCATCTTGACCTGATTCATTTTAAAGCTCTAGTTTTGAATTTGCCACCACTCTCCGTTCCTAGTCTCTCCCATGCTGAATGACCTGACTTCTTCTTGTTTACCGTGGGCCTTTGCACATGTTCCCTCTGTCTGGACTGTTTTCTCTTTCTCTTTCTACCCACTTCTCCAGCCTTCTCCTTGACAGATTTATTTATTTACTTGTCTGTCTATTTATTTATTTAATCTCATGTCATCTCATCTTATTTTATTTTATTTTAAAGTTATCTCCACACCCAATATGGGGCTGGAACTCACAACCCCTAGATCAAGAGTCACATATTCTACCAGCTGAGCCAGCCAGGTACCCCTACTTCTACTCACCTTTCTCCGATTCCCTGAGGATGGATTTGGTACCTGTCCTATTTGATGTTATGGCACTTGGTCTTTTCAATAGCTTTACTATTCATAACTGCCTCTAAACGTGGTTGTCTCAACCACCAGACTGAACTCCTTATTCGTAACCATGAGTATGGCAGTTAACACAATACCTAACACAGAGAAGATACTTGAGTAACTTTGTTGATGAATGAATAAATAACTGAAGTCTTATGAAAACCCTAATATGTAGTAGGCAGGATAAACCTTTTTGGCCACATTTTAGATATATGGAAATTGAGGGTGACTTAGCCAAGTTTATATTGCATTTAGGTCTTCTATGGCAGATCTAGTGCTGCTTACTATAAATGCTTTGATCCTTCATTCATTCCACAGTATACGATTCCACAAATATTTGAAAGCCTAGTGTCTTGGGCTCTATTACAGGTATTTCTCAGACTCAGCTTTATTGTCCTTGCATCTGTCTCTTCAGGTTCTCATCTGCTATCACCTGGGCTTTACAGCCACTTCCTAATGTATCATTCATCTTCTTTACTCCAGCTCCATTTCAAACTATTGCCAGACCAAGTCTTTTTTTTCTTTTTTCTTTTCCCAAGATACAAGCTCTTTTCTGTTTTATCTCCCTTATAAAAATACCGTCTTGTTATTAAATAATCAAATCCTATCACCAAACGAAATCCAAGAGTGTATCCTTCTGGACCTTCTTCTACAATTATATACACAATACACACAAATTAGATTATATCCTAATTCTGTTTGGTGATGTACCTTTTTTAAAAACAGATTTTCAGTATTTCTCTAAATGAATTAATACACATCTACATCATTTTTGGTGGTTTTATATTATTTCATTATATGGATGTACTATAATTTACTTAAATAAATAACTTCCTTTTGAGAGCAATTCAGGTCATATTGCTTTTATGAATGATATTATATTGGACAACATTCTATTATTTATCTACTTGTATCTCTGTACCACTTTCTTAGGAAAAATTTACTTGAAATAGCACTTTTGATCACATATAATTTCTTTTAATGTTTTTGTGGTTTCATGATTTACAATTGTTTTCAATTGGAAATTTTTTGGTATGAGATATGAAACAATGGTCTGAACATTGTTTCTCCTAAAATGGTTGGCCAGCTTTCTGATTATTATTTATAGGTCAATCCAGCTTTTCCCCAAATGATTTGACGTGCCAGCACTTTGTCATACACTAAATTTTTACAGAACTTCAAGTCTATTTCTGGGCTTTCTATTCTATTCCATCAATCTGACTTACAAATTCTAGCAAAGATGCCTTGTTGCTTTAAATTTAGTAGTTTTCTAATAGGTTTTAATATTTGATAGGTCATGTTCTCCTCTGTTTGCTCTGTATTTATTCCCTTTTTTTTTAATATGGCAGAGATTTACTTCAGTCACCCCGCCCCTACATTTTATTTTCCAAATAAAATTTAGCATCTTTTAATCAAGTTTAAAAAAAAGAAAACCTGTTGACATTTTTATGTTGATTGTATTAAATTTATAAATTGTTTTGAAAGAAATTGGCATCTTCAGATCTTCAGAACTGTCTTTCTAAAATAAATCTGGTCTTATCTTGATCCTGCTTAGAAATCTGTCATACATAGTTCCTCTGAAGGGAAAGTCATATTTCTTTCAATGGCATGTAATACCTTACATTTTTTTACTCCTGCATACCTTTCCTTGTCCTTCAGAGATTTAGAAAATCGTAGATTACAATACTTCAAAGAACATGGAGTAGTTGTTAGAATCTCAGATTCGGGGCAATGGAGGAGACGTATTACCGAGAATGTGCTGGCAGTTTGAAGATGTAATTTGGAAATCTGTCGACCTCATTTGCAAAGTTGTAACTGGAGCTAGGAGCTCCCAAGCTTGATTGCATTTTGGCCTGTTAAGTCCATCCAGTGGAAGAACATCGGTTAGAACCTACAAGCATTCCAAGAATATGTGCATAATCAAGGCTATCTTTCTTTTAAGTCTTGGGAAAACTGTGACTTTCTAAAGTTTGGCTCCTGCCTCTTGACATTGAAGAAGAAAATTCCACTAACTGCAAAATAAATAATTTGGCTGCTTTGTGTTTAGCTTACAGCATTATCTCCAAACCCTGGCCCTTGTAAAAGTTTCTGTTGGCTCTTTTCATCCCTCCTCGCCCTTCGTTGTTCTCCATGTGTTTCCCCATTCTCTACCATGTACAATCTGGTGGTAGAGATCTGGGTCAGTGATAGTGGGTGAGCGAGAAGGAAATGAAAGGAAACAGAGAAATGTTAAGAAAACTAACTTCGCAATGTTAAGACTTGCTGAGAGGACTTTAATTGTCTTTTAAAATGTCTTTTAAAATTATTTTTAATTTTTTAATTAATTAAATTTCAACTACCCTTTAAGACATAGGATAACCTGTAAAATTTCAAATGTAACCACTCTCATGGGATGTAGACTATGATTTTTTTCAGATAGCCAGCTTGGTCCTGGATACTCAGTGTACTTGTTTATATAAACCATGTTAGCTCAAAATCATATAAAAATTCAGTCACAGTATTCAAGAATTGGATCCCATGGTTATCTCGCTAAAGTTGGGATGTAAAAACAACTCCCTCATTGCTTTTAGCCCGGGGAGGAGAGTAATTACATGAGTCTTCAATCCCCAGAGATTTCATTTTGGTCAGTGGTTTTAGGTTTCCCTCCAAATCATCTTACTGGAGAGACACTAAAATGGATATAAGAGATGAGCTTGTGTTTTTTTCTGCCTTTATTTCTTTGCCTTTTCTTTATAAAGTCGATATTAATATTGCATAATAACACAATTAAAAGATGGGCCAAACAAAACAGGAATAGGAGATGGGTACAGTTTATAAATCATCACCATTGAATAATCAAAAGCTTGGGATCACAGTCCATGCAAGTTGAAATGAAGTTGCTATAGACAAAATAATGCCAAAATGTTTATTGGCCTTTATTTCTAATGTATGTTTTCTGGATGTCCTGCATGTGTTTGTGCAAAGAAGATACCTCTACTTCACAATCACTTTTTAGGATGAAGTTGTGAAGCTATAAAACCTTTAACTCTTAGAGGAATTGACCCATTTTTGAAATGATTTTTCAAAAGTCTAGAATATCTATTTCCAACTAGTGAAAATATGGTATCAATTATTAAACATTAAAAGTAAGGGAGGAAATATAGAGAACTTTTAGAATATGGTTTATATCCCTAAGAAATACTATATGTGCACCACAAGCCCAGTTTCCCCTTTTGAGTGCAGAAGCTTAGTCATATAAGCAAGCAGGAATGTAGAGGAGGAAAAAAATCAACCAAGCCATTTGCCTCTCCCAAGATCATGAATTATAGAGATGGGGGTTCAAGGACACTGATTGCCCATACAACTCTGCAGGGAGTTGAACTGAGCTCGGTTTGAGGTCACAGCAGAGCAGCAGAGGACAGAAGATAATGAGATGTCTGGGCAGTGGGGTAGCTCTTCGGCGGCTCATCTGAGAAATCCTGGTGCATGGATGAGGCGGATGTGACTCATTGATTCAACTTGAAGCGGGAAGAACGGTGAACGACAAGGAAGGGGAACAAAGAAACACTCAGGATGGTGGGAAATAGCCGAGATTAAAAGCAATCTTTACAGGGGGCCTTACCTAACCAGGGCTAAGAGTTGGAAATGTACATTTATCTGCTATTAGTCCACTTACCAGAAGGGAATTTTTGGTAGAAATTTGAAGGGAATTTCATGCAGGAAAACAAGCACCTGCACAGACACATTCATAGGTTATGTCCTTTGCATAGGGAAGCAGCAAAGTTACCAAACATTATAGAATGTATATTCAGATGTAGAGAGATACTTCTGCTTTTTTCATCGATAAAAGAACAACTCAAACATAGAACAAAGTAAAGAGGAAAAATACACTAAATCCCCTGTACCCATTGCCAGCTTCACCAACTATTTTACCTATCTTGGAGAAAATTCTTTTGGATGAAGTTGCATCAGAAGAGGCCTGGGAACATACTTTGAAGAGGGGGAAGCAAAGGCCCAAATTGTCAGCAGGATTCCCTGACTCCCTCCAGTGTGACATTATTACTGCATTACGGCATTATTTGTTAAGTGAAAGGTATTAGCTCTGTGAATAATCAGGTAATCAAAAAGTACTTACTGCTTTGGCTTTTTATTACAGGTTCTTCAGCCACTTACATTTAAATTTTTTTTAATATATCATTATTTTTAACACACATCATTATTTTAATTATATCCAATTAAATATACCTGCATCTCCTCAGCATGCATCATTATGTACTTTACTAAAAAGCACTTTGAATCACATCGCATACCAGCATTCTTTATTATAATTTATGTGCACATATCTGCAGCAGATTTATACATTTTGGAGATTAATTATCAAGAAGTTTGTTTAGACTTCCAGTAAATGAGAAACTTAACTTGAACCTCAGTATACTCTGGTATTTATAGTTCCGTGGTATTTTCTGATATCATCCTGGAAGACACCACTTTGTTTTTTCATCTGAGGAGAGTATGGGCACATGAAGAGAAGTCATTACAATTACCAGATCCATTTGTACCCAAGTCTTTAAATTTAAATTTTTTCACCTCTTTTGGGTCCCCCAGAAAGTCACTCTCATTTTTGATTCTCCCAAATAAGAGACTGAAATATTGTCCATGACTCAGTCCCAAGCACATGAAGATAATACTGCTAAGTTATAGGAATATAAGAAAATAGGGCCCTTCATGATTCTTTATTGCTCCTGTTGAAGGAGTTTAGCTCTTTAACCCCATTTATCACTTTTTATATCTGTTTTTGCATCACTCATAGGGTAAGCATGAAAAATTCTAACTACTGGTGTTCGGCCTATGATAGGGTAGTGCAAGGATACTTAGAGTAGAATTCAGCAGGGTTTTCTTATCTTCTGGCCAGCAGTCTACTGTCAGCTCCCATCCCACCCCTGTGATTATTTATAACAAACCGAGCCACTAAATAAACTCACAGAGGAAAGGCTCAGTCTCCTGAAGTGCTGAGAGGCCATCTGTTGGTCCAGTTTGATGCTAATGGCTTGACTGGTCGCCATAGCCCAGATTCCAAATCATTGGATTGACTCAGACTTGAATCCTTACCTTTCCTCAACTCACATCCACTGGCTTTGCCATATTTCTTCCAGTATATGAACCCACGTTCTCCTGTGTGGTTTCTGGGTTAATAATCTCTCAAGCCCTGGCATCTCTAGTTTTCTCGAGGGAGGATGCCTGTTGTTAGAGCAGCTCTTTGCTGTTCCCCACCTCCCTCCTTTCAAGGGAGGTTAGGAGTTAGAAACTCGGTAATTCTGTGACCTGGGGTACGTCAGTTACATTCTCTAATCCCAGTTTTATCCCAACTGAGGGATTTGTGACTAGGTCATCTCCAATGGTTTACATTCTCCTTTGGGTTTTTGAGATATTTGCCTTATTCTTTTATATTACATGATTCTGTATGTTTATATAGTCATTGTAAAGGTTTTAAATAGAAACCAGATATACAGAAAATGATTATAGAGACCTCTTAACTTCACTGCTCCTCCTGCCCCTCCTTTTATAGCCGAAGAAAACTACTCACATTCACATTCCTTGATTAAATTGTCTAATAAAACTTTGTCAAACAAAGTCGATTCTTTGGGACCTTTTAGCAGCTATAATTTGTGTATTCTATTTTGGACACTGTTAGTCATTCAAGAGGCTGTGCTGGTGAGGAATAGTGTGGGTGATTGAAAAGGCACGAGCTTTTAGCAGAGGATTTGAAATATGAACAATGAATTGTTCTTCTTAGTTTGAATAAGATTCAGAATAAGATTTGTTTTCTCCCTTTCCAATGACAAAATAACTTGAGGGGAAGAGATGGAGATAAGAAAAGTAGAGGGATAGGGATAAGGTGGCTGGGTTATGGACATTGGGGAGGGTATGTGCTATGCTAAGTGCTGTGAAATGTGTAAGCCTGATGATTCACAGACATGTACGCTGGGGCAAATAATATATTATATGTTAATTTAAAAAAAAAAAAAAAAGAAATGCAGAGGGAGGAAAAAATGTTTTCTGTCATTTTACAGATTCCAGTGTGTAAAAGTAGTCATCAGAAAGTTTATTTCCAGGGCCCCTGGGTAGCTCAGTGGGTTAAGGCCTCTGCCTTTGGCTCGGGTCATGATCTCAGGGTCCTGGGATGGAGCCCCACATCGGGCTCTCTGCTCAGCGGGGAGTCTGCTTCCCCTCCTCTCTCTGCCTGCCTCTCTGCCTACTTCTCTGCCTACTTGTGATCTCTCTCTGTGTGTCAAATAAATAAATAAATAAGTAAATAATCTTAAAAGAAAGTTTATTTCCTTTTTCACAATAGCCCATGAAACTTATGTGGTTAACAGTTTATTTTGAATTAAGTTTTATGACTTCAATGACTAAATTTTCCTTTGACTAGAATAACTGAGAACAAAGATTGTGGTGAAATTCTTTGTTCATAAATAGATGTTTCTCTAAAGAAAAGGTTTTCTGTTAAAATGATAAAACATGACAATTTCTAGTGGCAAATTTTAGTGTTAACAACATAGTGCATGAGAGCGAAATTTAAAGAAATACAAGCACATTGGTTCCCTTGTTGTTACTAGTATTACTGATTATCAGTAGCTAATTATGTGAGCAGCAGTGCTATTGTAGAAAACAATTTTTACCTGTGCTGACCAAACCCTTTTTAGAGTGAACATAGTTCCAAGGCTTTTAGAAAGTGTCTTGAGTAGCACATGAAGCTCTTTTGATTGACTTTCTATTGTTAATCTCTTCATTTTAGCAGATGGTACTTAGAACTCATTTTGCATGAGAGTTTATAAGAATGAATCCCATTTTTAGTTTCAGTTTCTTCGCTTCTTTGCCCCATGCAAAATTAGAGAGGAAGATAAAAAGACAGTTCCTATATGTTTTAAACATCAAACTCAGTCATTTTTTTCCCCACACAGGAAAATTTAACACATTTTTCTTCTCATTAGACACCACCACCAAAACCACACCAAAACAAAACACCCAAAAACTCCACAAAAAATGCACAACCACTGACTAGCACTTATAACCAAACTACTAAAGATTGTTACTGAAAGTAAACAGTTTTGCAGCTTAGATCTTATACCAACCAAAAACTGTGTTCCAGTGAAAGAACAAAATAAAGATATTATGGACATGACCAACAGATTACTTTGAAAGTAATATTCACATTTTAAAAATACTTTATTTATTTGATATATATAGAGAGAGTACATAAGCAGGAGGAGCGGGAGAGGGAGAAGCAGGCTCCCTGTTTCCCTCTAAGCAGGGAGCCTGATGTAGGGCTCAATACATGGGATCATGACCTGAGCCAAAGGCAGACACTTAACGACTGAGCCACCCAGGAGGCCCAAGATAAGTATATTTAAATGTGAATATTAAAATGTCAAGACAATCCCTAAGGAAAATAGGAAAAGAATAGAGTACATATCTTTATAAATGTTTAAAAAAGAAAAAGATGAAACAACTACATTAATTCAACAAAAGACAGAGGATAAAAGAGATTGATGCAAAAGAATGATAAATGGAAAACATGAAAATAGGTCGTCAGAAATATGTCAGACATAGAAGTAGTCACGCTAATTGTGAATGACTTATATTCTCTCTTTTTTTTTTTGAGATTTTATTTATTTATTTGACAGAAGGAGAGAGATCACAAGTAGGCAGAGAGGCAGGCAGAGAGAGAGGGGGAAGCAGGCTCCCCACCAAGCAGAGAGCCCGATGCGGGGCTCGATCCCAGGACCCTGAGATCATGACCTGAGCCGAAGGCAGAGGCCTTAACCCACTCAGCCACCCAGGCGCCCCTGACATTCTCCTTTTTTAACGTAAACTTTTAGACTGTGTGTGTGTGTGTGTGTGTGTGTGTGTGTGTGTATCATCCAATTTTATGCTGTTAAAATCTGTGACATCCCCAAAGAAAAACAATAAAAAATGTTTGACATGAATATGCATTAAAAAAAAAAAAAAAGAATATGCATTCATCATGAAATTGTATGCAGGACCAAGTTACGAAATATAAAGCAAAGCCAAGGAAAAAAAGAATGATGAAAATATAGAGAAATAGATAATCCACAACCATAGTGGGAGAATTTACTGTAACTTTCTCAAAAATGAATAAATTCAGGAGATAGAATTTTAAAACACATTTAACAACCTTGTTATAACATATGTAATTTATACATTTTAAATATTTATGAACTTGGTGAGCATCCATGGGACATTTACAAATTTTGATCATGTATGAGTCTACTGGGAAAACCTCCAAAAATTCCAAAGAGCGAAGTCATGGTTCATATTCTCTGAGGAAAATGTAGTAAAATTAGGGGCAATTGGGTGGCTCAGTCAGTTTAAGTGTCTGCCTTCAATTCAAGTCATAATCCTAGGATCCTGGGATGGAGTCCCATATCAAGTCTGCTCACCTGGGAACCTGCTTCTCCCTCTTCCTCTACTTGCAGCTTCCCCTGCTTGTGCTACTCTCTCTGTGTCAAATAAATAAATAAAATCTTTTTAAAAATATAGTAAAATTAAAACAACAAAAGGAGCATCCTCTAGCCTTAATCTACATATTTCAAAAAAAGATATACTCTTCTAAATAACTCTTGGTTTAAAGAGGAAATAAAGACAGGTACTATTAATCATTTATAAATAAACAAAGCTGTACCAATCATCACTTATTGACTGTAGCTAAAGCAGCACTTAGAGGAAATTTTATAGCCTCAGTTCACTTATTACAATATAAGAAGGGATTGAAAAATTCAGTAATTGAGAAAAGAAGCCGTAAGATTTACAAGAATGGGGGCGCCTGGGTGGCTCAGTGGGTTAAAGCCTCTCCCTTCGGCTCAAGTCATGATCTCAGGGTCATGGGATCGAGCCCCGCATCGGGCTCTCTGCTCAGCAGGGAGCCTGCTTCCTCCTCTCTCTCTCTCTGCCTGCCTCTCTGCCTACTCGTGATCTCTCTCTCTGTCAAATAAATAAATAAAATCTTAAAAAAAAATGATTTACAAGAATGTACAAGAATAGAGATAATAAATTAATGACATAGAAAAAGCAAAACAATTGACTTTCTCTATAAAAACCAAAGCTGCTCTCTTGAAGTGGCATATGAAGTAGACTAAACTTTGGGTGAGTCCGATCAAGAAAAGAGATAAGATGCAAATATACTTTAGAAACAAGGGAGAGGACTTAACTACAGATTCAGAGGAAATTTTTAAAAACCATAAAATTATAATGTCTTTGGCCTTGAAATAACATATTCAAAATCTATTTGAAAAGAAACACTTTTGGGGCACCTGGGTGGCTCAGTGGGTTAAGGCCTCTGCCTTTGGCTCAGGTCATGATCTCAGGGTCCTGGGATCGAGCCCCGCATCAGGCTCTCTGCTCAGTGGGGAGCCTGCTTCCCCCTCTCTCTCTGTCTACTTGTGATCTCTCTCCTCTGTCAAATAAATAAATAAAATCTTTAAAAAAAAAAAAAAAAGAAACACTTTTCTAGTAAAATATAAATTACTAATATTTTGTTGAAAGGTAATAGAAAATCTAAAGGGAACAGAAGAAATTGACAAAGTAATAAAAAAAATCAACCTCCCAAAAGATACACAGTCTTAATTATTTTATGAGCTTTAAATCTGCAAATGCTTAAGAACCAGTTAATTCCTACTGTAAATAAATAGAAGGAAATTATCCCAACTCAACTATCTTTCTTTCTTTTTTTTTAAAGATTTTTTTTTTTAAATTTATTTGACAGAGAGAGAGATCATAAGTAGGCAGAGAGGCAGGCAGAGGGAGAGGGAGAAGCAGGCTCCCTGCTGAGCAGAGAGCCCGATATAGGGCCATCCCAGGACCCTGAGATCATGACCCAAGCTGAAGGCAGAGGCTTTAACCCACTGAGTCACCCAGGCGACCCTCAACTATCTTTCTATATACAGTTGAGATACCGAAATTGACAATGACTCTACAAACACTTAAAATGACCACTTCAGGCCAAGCTACCCTTATGTACATCAATCTAGAACTCCAGGTAAAATAGTATCACGTTGAATTCTTTATTACCAAGTAGTATTAATCTCAGGAATGGAATAATAGTTGAATACTAGGAAATCTTATTAACGTATTTTATAACACTAAAAAGTTGGGAGGAAAAGCCATTGGTTCACCCCAGTAGTGCTAAAAAAACACATGATATAAAGTCCACATCTATTTGTGATTTGAATAAAAACAAAACAACTCTTTTTTCTTTTTTTAAGATTTTATTTATTATTTGACAGAGAGAGACACGGCGAGAGAGGGAACACAACCAGGGGAAGTGGGAGAGGGAGAAGCAGGCTTCCAGCTCAGCAGGGAGCCCAATGTGGGGCTCAATCCCAGGACCCTGGGATCATGACCTGTAGGCAGACGCTTAACGACTGAGTCACCCAGGCACCCCTGAATAAAACAACTTCTAGGTTAGTCAGAGAAGGAAACTTCATTAACTTGGTAAAGATATCTACTGGAAATCTAAAGCAAATACAAAATTATATGGTAAAACAGAGTATATCATTGAAAATAGGAACAAGACAGGAAGGCTTATTATCACTACCATTACCAAATAATAATAGATGTCCTAGCTGAAGCTTTTAGGTAAGAACAAAAAAATAAGAAAAAAATGAGTATAATACTGGGAAGAAAAGAACAAAATGTTTCATTGTATTTTATTTATATACATTCTGTCTACAAAAATCCAAAAGAATCCATTGAAAAATATTAGCACTCTTAAAATAAGAGTATTTAGTAAGAATTACAGTATCGACTTCTCAAAACTGGTCTCTTACCTGGATCTCAACAGTAAGTAATCAGAAAGTGTCATAAAAATGCCTTGTGCAGGGGCGCCTGGGTGGCTGAGTGGGTTAAAGCCTCTGCCTTCAGCTCAGGTCATGATCTCAGGGTTCTGGGATGGAGCCCCACATCAGGCTCTCTGCTCAGCAGGGAGCCTGCTTCTCCCTTTCTCTACTTGTCTCTCTGCCTGCTTGTGATCTGTCAAATAAATAAAATCTTAAAAAAAAAATGCCTTGTGCAAAAAAGCAGTAAAAACTATTAGGACATATGCATGCCTATATGAAGAAAAATATAAGATGTAACTGACAGTTAGAAACACTCTAAAAATTAAGAGGAAATACCATGTTTCAGTTTGGGAATACTTAATATTTAAAAGGTGTCTTTTTTTTTTAACAGTACAAAAATCAAATATATTATTGTATTATTCTTCCAATTATACTATGCCATGAAATGAGAAAAGACACTATTTCAATATAGGAAATACCCTCGTATAAAGAAATGATACATTTTTAGGAGATCTTGCCAAGCCAGTGAACTTTATGAAGAAAGTTCTCCAATATCCAAGAATTCCCACGCTGGGCTCATGTGCTTATAGGATGAATGCCTTGCTACCAAAGGACCTGATTCCTGTGAAATCTCCCAAGGGTTAAATTATTTCAATGATCCTTGATGTTTTAATTTTTGTTTTCTGGAATGGATTTCCTCTGAGAATTTCACCTCATCTTAACTTTGCGTTCTCTCCATGTAATATTTTCCCATCCCATTGACTGTTACGGAAATTCAGGATTAGATGGCTCTTTCTACACTATGGTGCACTTCACATGTGTGTTTTTTGTTTTTTTTTTTTAAAGATTTTATTTATTTATTTATTTGGCAGAGAGGAAAGAGATCACAAGTAGGCAGAGAGGCAGGCAGAGAGAGGGTGGGGGAAGCAGGCTTCCCGCTGAGCAGAGAGCCCGATGCGGGGCTCGATCCCAGGACCCTGAGATCATGACCTGAGCCGAAGGCAGAGACTTTAACCCACTGGGCCACCCAGGCGCCCCCACATGTGTTTTTTTATACCAGAAATGTAGAACCATTTGGGGGACTTTTTTTTTTTTTTTATTTTGTTTTGTTGTTTTTGTTTGTTTTCTTTTTCTTTTTTTTTTTTAAAGGTGTCATTTCATTTCTCCCTGGTTAACCTGTGAGTTTAATACAGTCCCAATTATAATTCCAGTAGGATTTTTTTAATGAAATTAGATAGGCTGACTTTAAATTTTTTCTGGAGGGCAAAATACAGTCTATATATATAGTGTTGATTTTATTGTGGGGTTTTTGTTTTTGTTTTTTAAAATTTTATTTATTTATTTATTTATTTATTTATTTATTTATTTGACAGCGGGAGCACCAGCACAAGCAGGGGGAGTGGAAGGCAGAATGAGAGAGAGAAGCAGGCTCCCTACTGAGCAGGGAGCCACATGCATGACTCCATCCCAGAACCCTGAGACCATGACCTGAGCCAAGGGCAGACGCTTAACTGAGCCACTCAGGCGCCCCAAAACCCAACATTTCTTTAAACTCGGGGTTCCCACCATGTGCACAAAATATACACACATGAATATTTATGGCATCATCAATTATAATAGCCCTAAATTGAAATGATCTAAGTAGAAGAATCCATAGTAATTTATGGAACATCCATACTCCTGAAAGTTAAGGGGCAGTTAAAAAGAAAATGAGGCACTACTAACCTGAGAAGATCTTTGACACATAGTATTTCTTTTCTAAAAAAGTGACAAAACCGTATATAAATTATAATCTTACCCATATATATTAAAAAAGGCCAAACCAGATATCAGATATTGGTAGAGGTACATATCTGTGTGTGTGTGTGTGTGTGTGTGTGTGTGTGTGTGCGTGTGCGTGTGTGTGTGTGTGTGTGTGTGTGTAAAATATATATAGTAGGAAAAAATATATATAAAATAGGAAAAGAACTGGAAAGACACATACCAAACTGTAAAGAAACAATTCTTGTGGAGATGGGGGGAAAAGATGTGGGAGAGGAAAGATGCATATTTATTACTGATATTTATGTACAGTTGTAGATAATTTGAAATGTATTGATTGAGATTATATTTCTTATATTTAAAAAAACTACCTCCTGGGGCACCTGGGTGGCTCAGTGGGTTAAGCCTCTGCCTTCGGCTCAGGTCATGATCTCAGGGTCCTGAGATCAAGCCCCACATCGGGCTCTCTGCTCAGCGGGGAGCCTGCTTCCCCTTCTCCCTCTGCCTGCCTCTCTGCCTATGTGTGATCGCTTTCTGTCAAATAGATAAATAGAATCTTTAAAAAAAAATAAAAATAAAGGCTCAAATCCCTTTTAAAAAACAAACTATCTCCTTTTCAAACTTCTAATTATTAAAAGGGAAAGTCATGGTTTCACTAGTTTATATTTGATGTGATTTGTAGATGACATACTATTACAATAGGGAAATGCAGCCATATATTTTTATTACATGTTACTACGCTCGTGATTTTTGCACTCAGGACTGTTCATCAGGTGACCAATATGTGCACAGAACACTAGATCCTTGGATACAGTGTCTGAGGGGCTGTCAGTTCTCACTCCAGGATTACTCTGGTTGATTTGCCTGGAAGACCAGATCCCCTCTGACAAAGTAGAGGCAGGAACATAGAACATCTTGCTCACCCTCGTGCTTTTGTGGGCCTCCCTAGTCTACTGAACAGGAATTCCTTTGCAGCAAAGGTCAGCCCGGTGCTGTTTTGTGTGTAGCCGATGAAAAAGTCACTGGAATCAAGAGCTTCTGTGGATTTCACATGCGGAGACTCACGCTTCTTTGCCCTTCTATGTTTGCAAGATCTGTCATTCATGGAAGGAAGTTAGGTCATCTGAAATAACTTGCTGTGCGACTAGCCATGGTGGTGGTGGTTTCCATTGCTTTGTGTTCTGCCCTGTGACGGTGACAAATTTAGATTGTCCGGTAGAGTGCAATTCCCAAACCAGTTTCTTGCATTGGTGGTATAGTGGTGAGCATAGCTGCCTTCCCAAACTAATTTCTCTCTCTCTCTTCTCTCTTTTTTTCTCTCTCTCTGTCTCTCAAAAGACTGGCATTTTTAAATGTCTGTTTCCTATTTTAAGTTACATCCATTTCTTTCCATGAGCCTTAAACCAAGTAGTAATTCAACATCACATTTGTCAATATGAATATAAGAAGTTTAAAAAAAAAAAAAAAGGAAAGAAACCCTCAGCCCTTCGTTTCCCTTAGGAGAGTTTCCCTGTGTTAGAGCAGAAAGGTGTGACAGAAAGAGGGTTGCACTAGGAATCCAAAAATTGGTTTGAAGCCTGCCTTCCAGGATCTTTTGCAAGTCACTTCACCTGTAGGCTTCATTCACTTTATGTCAGCTGCAAAATGGAGAGATTGGGGGAATTGAAGAAGAGTGGGGAATGGACAGGGGATGTAGATAATGAAGGAGAAAGGGCTTTGAAAGGTATAAAGGACAGACCAGCGTGAGACTTTATATAAGCCCATTGCTCCCCTTCTTACAAACACACACACACACACACACACCATACACACACACACACACACACACACACACACACACACACACACACACACACTGGGCTGCAAGCATGCTTTGGATTTCTTTTCTCTTTCATTTACATTCCTTTTAAAGTAGGCCTTTGAATCCCTCTGAATGCGTCCAGTTTTGTCTTTTGTCACACGTACCCATTGATCTCACCAGCACCTGAGGCCTTGGATTTACTTAGTTCTACCTTTTACGCAGTCCCTGTTTTCTCCCAGAGGTGCATTTAGCTTAGTGTCAAAAGCACAGTGTGTTCCCTTTTTGTTAACTTAACCTCTGCGTTGTTTTTTAAAAATCAGATTTGCAAGAACAGGGACTCTAGAAAGCCTGTGATATGTAAATATTTAGCCAGGCAGATAGGGATAGTGAGCGTGGTTTTTTTTTTCTCTCTCTCTTCACAGAAAACATGATTTTATTTGCTAAAGCTGTAATCTTGTTTGATAATCCATCAGTTTATTATCAGCTATGTGGTGAGACATAATGCCACAGGCAGATAATGAAGAACCTTCACCTGATACTACAGGGTTGATTACAGTGACCGCAGGAGAGGGAGTCTTCTGGAGGGGATTATGTTAAACATAGCCTTTCTATTTACAGTTGATTTCCTCCTAGCACTTTTAACCGTTCTGCTCCCAGCCTAGGTAAGTAGGTCATCTGAAAACCTTCAAAGAAGAGCAGTCTGCAGGTGTAGAACACTGAGACAAGGAGATGTGTCTCTTTCTCAGGCCCCATTAAGTCATTGTTTGATGCTCGATGCATTTATGAATCAAAGAAAAAAGATACTAAGGTGCTCCATTGAAGACCGTATTTGGACCAAACAGAACGCAGGGAAGTCCAGTTTAGAAACAAAGCGGGAGACCCTTCTACCCAGCTCTAAGTATGAAGTCCAGTAAACTGGATTAGTAAATTGACATTTTAATATAACTTTGATTCGCAGGACTCTCAAGGGTGGTATGTGTCATTTCAGAACCTGGGGTGACACCCCGCTAGGATGTCCTCAGAGACCCTCCTGGTGGAGCAGCAGGAATGCACAAATCCCGGAGGAGGAGGGAGGGGGTGCTGAAGGGCGCTGCCCCGGGCCACTGGACTGGTGCGAGAACACGCCTTGCCTTCCAGCTCTCATCTTGGAATTCCTTTCTTCCTTGAAATGTCTCTTCATGGGATTATCCACTCTGCAAGATGTCTCCCTCCCCCTGAAATCCTGTCTTCAAGGGGCGGACCTCCTGAAAATAGAGGCTGTAGTTGTGTATTCTCTTGCTTGAGCCTCTTCTGAGAGAAGCAGATGAGCAAACTGGGTTTCCAGGAATTTAAGGTCCTTGCCCTGTTAAGTAGCTTCTTTTGCTCCCTTCCCACCTCTCCTTTCCTCCTTTTCTTTCTCCTCAGCATGACATTTTCTTAAAAGGGTAGATTCTGAACCTAGATACCCGGTTTTAGATCCCTGGCTCCGCATGATGTTGGGCAAGTTACCCTGGAATGCCTTGGTCCTCGGCAGGAAAATGAGGATCACAGTATTAGTTACGTCGTGCAGTTACTGGGAGGCTAGAGTTGGTTCGTACCCCGGTGTCTGGCTCACGGCCAGCACTCAGTGACGTTTCGTTCTTCCTAGTGCTCTTGCTGCTTCCTTCCAGTCCCTGCTTTGTCCCCTCATCAGACATGAAATGAATGTCATCTTTGCGAAGGGCGCTGCAGCAGGCTGAGGAAATGAGGCAGAGGGGCTCCCTTTTCCAGAAGATTCCCTGCCCGTGAGGAAATGGGCCATCGGATAAGTGCAGGAGATGGCCGCACAGTAGAAGCGTGTTATCACAGACGAACCGTCTGGTGTCCGTGGTTAGCTGGGAAGGCCTCTTGAGGAGGCCTGGCATTTGATATTTGATGTGAACACTGGAGATGAAGAAGTCAAGGGACAGGGGTTCTAGGCAGACGGGCCGGAGCGCATGAATCCGTGGCTGTGTGTGAGAGACCATGGTGGGACCCGGAATAAGAAGTTTTATTAGTGGAGCTGCGATAACAAAATACCACGGGGGGGGGGGGGGGGGGGGCAAAACTCACTTTCTCACAGTTCTCGAGGCTGTATGTAAGTCAAGATCAAGGTATCAGCAGGTTTGGTTTCTTCCGGGGCTCCTTTCATTGGCTTGCAGAGACTTCCCTTCTCACTGTGTCCTCACTTGGCCTTTCCTCTATATCCTAATCTCTTCTTCTTATAAAGACATTAGTGGCTTTGGATAAGTTCCCACCCATGTGGCCTCATTTCTCCTAAATTAACCTCCTCAAAGGGCATCTCTCTAAATAGAGTCACATTCTCAGATGGTAGGGGGGGTTTTAAGGCGTGCACACCTGAGTTTGGGTGAGGGACCCATTTCAGCCCCTAAGAGAAGGCATCTGTGAAGTCTGGTGGGAGCCTGGAGCCTGTGGATGGGCATCGGGGGACCACATCGCGACGCCGAGATCTTGAAAGGCCCGGCTTCTCCTCGGGCTAAGGAGGGTGTCGGTGGGCGGGAATGGACCCCACCACCGGGCTAGGCTCTGCAGGCCGCCGCAGGCTGAGGGGTGCAAGGCTGGAACCACACTGTCAGGGGTCAGAGGAGACCCTGGTTTGAATTCTAGTTCTGTTCCATCGCACCCCAGGGCTTATGTGGCGGTTGAAGGGAGGCAGTGATTCTCCAGCATGAAGAGGGTCCCTGAGATCAAGGATGGGTGTGGGTGCGGGTGTGGGAGGCCGGTGTGGGGGGAAGAAGATGGCAGCTAAGGCAGAGAGCTGGCCTGAGGGGCCGTCCCCCATTGCTGTGGCCGCATCAGGGGCCGGCTCGCCAGGCTGGCACAAGTGAGGAAACAGCCCCCGAATCACAGATGGAGCGGGCTCTGCTCTTTCCTTTTCACCCCAAAGGCCCCTCCGGTGTTCCTCACATAATCACGTATCTTACTCCCGTATTTTGTAAATGAGAGAACAGCCTCCCTTTCGGGCTCCTGCCAGGTAGAAACACACAGCCTTGCCGTGCTGTTGACAGTCAGAGAATGAGATAATTACCCCTCTCCATTTTTAGAATCCGGCTCCAACTCCAGCACCTCGGTGTAAAAAAGAGGTGCGGTGTTGGCAGAGCGGCGTCACTCTGCTGGGTCCCGTTTGGGTCAGAGGTGGGAGCCGGGGGGCCTGCCCTGGCCTCCCCTGCGCCTGCTTGTAGCTGCTTGGGCACACGTCACTCATGTCTTTGGGACTTGGGCTTCTCTTTTGTAAAAAGGGGAGGGAACGAGACATACCCCGCTAGGAATGGTGGTGAGGATTCATGAGGAAACGTAAAGCCCTTTGTAGTCATTAACGCATTATGTAAGATGAAAAGGAAAAAGATTCAGGGTGTTGGCATTTTGCAGTTTTGGTGACTGGGTAGAAAAGAGGAAGCATTTCGATTCCAGCCCCAACTCTGTACTTGGGTCAGGACCTTGGGCAAGGCAATTATAAATCCTGCTTTCACCGCCCTGCTCTGTGTCCTGGGAGGTGGTGTCTCCCTGTCCCCCTCCTTCCCTTCCTCCCTCCGTCAATCCCCCAGCTCCTCTTCTCTCAGATGATGTAAAGATTAATTGGATAGTGTCCATGCTGTCTGCCAGGGAGACAGAAAGCATGAAGTATCATCTGGATGGGTTCGCTAAGCACTAGATTCTTCTTCCTCTGCTTTTGACAAACAGAGTGACAGCCCATTGCTGTGTTTAAACAAGTTAATGTGTATGTTCCTTGACATAAGGAAGCGCTCTAATCATGAAATACAGCTTGCATGTCATTTGGTTTTGAGATTTTATTGAGTACTACTAATCTTGACATATTTTGGTTGGCACCACATTCTTGGTATAGTGGGTTAGCGGTTGAATAGTTTGCAGACTTTGTGAAACAAAATCCTCATTTAATGGTTTAGTTTGGCTACATTTCGAAAATATACAAAAACATAATGCACTTTTATTTTACAGGGATTTCTTTTTTTCCACTTGTGGCTTTGGTTTGGCTCTCCCCCGCTCTTTTTCCTCGGTGCCCTTTCTTTTCTCTCTCTCTCTCTCCACCTCTCTGTCTCCCCGTCTTTCTCTGTCTGTCTCTCTGTGTTATGTTCCAGTTGCACAGTCTACAAAGAAGGCTCCAAAGAAAGACAAGCTTTCAAAGTGACTGAATCGCAAGCAGAAGCATCCTCTTTGTACTACTTGATGTCAGGAAAGTGTTTACACTCTGGCCTAATGCTCTGGACCTTTGTGTGTGAGTGCAGGGGTTCAGAACATCCGAAGGCCACCGTGTGGTGAAGTGACAGGTCCGAAGCTCCCTGTGGAAGCACCTGGACCTGAACGCGCAACCAGACTTCAGTCAACACCAGCCCCCAGAGTCACTGAACTCCATGACATCATGCCCAGGCGGGAAAAGTCAACAGGCCTCTGGCTCAGGTTCTCCTCCCCTGTTTTCCTTTCCCGGGCTCTCAGTTCTGACCCAGGGACAATGTTTAGAAAGCAGAGCTGAGTTCAGGCAGCCCTCTCAATTACTTTGGCTGGAACCTTCCTGAGTACATTTTGCTATCTCTTTGTGATATAAACAGGGGCACTCACAGTTGGCAGGGAACGCTCTTTCTGTTTTAATTTCGCAAGGCATAATTATAGTTCCAGGGGCTGGAAGCAGCACAGAGTTCTTTGGAGAACTTCACAGGGATTCTTCTGTTATGACATAATTTATGGGGGGGTGGGGGGAAGTAAGGCAAAAGGCATTTCCAAAGAGGAAATAATAACACTGTTCATGTTAGCATGCCATTCCATATTGAGTAGATCACAAAATCAGAGTAGAGTTTTTTGTGGTGGGGGGTGGGGAGAAGGAGGTGTCTCAAAATGTTGGACTCAACAGAGTATGGGAAAATCTGAATAAATCCTGATGAATGGATGTGGGCAGAGAAGGATATAAGGATACAAAAATAAATATCTTTACTTAGGAAAGCAATAATGAAGCACCCAGATATATCTGAGTGAATTTGTAAGTACCCCGCGCCCTGGGGACACGGAAAAAGGTTTCACCGTAGTCCTAGTAATCTGGCCTAAACCTAAATCACAAAATTCTCTCTGCCCCCAGATGTTCAGTTAGAGGGCACTTGGTTACTCTGCTGATGTAGTGAGAAGTTGCAAACCGCCAGGTAATGGAGAGAGCAGGAACGGGGGTGGGGAGATCTGTTTTTATAGGTAATTTTGATGTACAGGAGGTATTAAATAGAGCAACTAAAATATGTTTTATTTGAGATTAGTGCCGGAGCGATATTCTCCCCATGGCACTAATAATCCAGTAGCTTTCCCCGCCCAGTTGGTCCCTGGCTCTCAGCTCTGTGTGTTCTGGCATAAGGTCGAGCCACTGCGTCCACACTTCTGTCTCAGAAAAAGAGAGAATCACCTTTACTAACTGTGGCTCACGATATTTAGAAAAGAGGGGTCTCGTGCACTTTTTCTTTCTTTCTTTCTTTCTTTCTTTCTTTCTTTCTTTCTTTCTTTCTTTCTTTCTGTTGTTGTTGTTGTTGTTGTTGTTGTTGAGGAAGATAGTAAGTGAATTCTGCCTTTGCAATTTAGAGCTAGTACTGTATAGAGAGGGGAGCTCCAGGTTTAAAAAAAAAGGGCATTTCCAGAATGCTTAATACAGAGGTCCCTTTATGCACATCTGTGGGTTTGAAGTCCAAGGGCCCTACCATCTCAGCCTCACATCTCGGCTTTCTACACCACACAGGATACACAATCCCTGCTTAATTGTGTGCTCTTCACCACACAGGATACACAATCCCTGCTTAATTGTGTGCTCTTCGCATACTTCAAGGGCTTGTCACGGGAACAACAATGAGAGGCCTGTTGTTGAAACCACCTCGTGTCCATCACAGTGGGAAAAAAAAATAGGGTCATTGTGAGCTTGGAGCATTGTGAGATTTGAGCCTGCCCAAATTATTTCATTCATGTTAAAATGTAAGGAGATGAGAAACATATTGCATGAGAAGAGAGAAGTGATTTTACAGAGGCCCCTTACCCCCTCTGGAACCTGGGAGCACGCCTCTCTGGGAGAGCCCCTTTTAGTTGGAGGGCGGGCTCTCTGCCACCCCTCCCCCTACCCCACTCTGCTTCTTTGTGTGTGTGTGTGTGTGTGTGTGTGTGTGTGTGTGTGTGTGTTTCAATTTGTTAAGATGCTAAAATCTGCTTTGTGTGATTTATGAAGGAACTTGAAGCGATTAGTTTCACAGTGCATGAAAATTCCTCAGGTTCGGGGGGCAGGCGGGGGAGGGGGGATGGCCAATCTGTTACACTGTTTGCTGTGGACTGGATGGGAACATGAGCAGCTCGGAGCCATAAGGAGATTGTGTTGAGTTATTAAACACTTGTGGTAAAGCTGCTTATTGTTAATTCCCCGATGTCCTGCTGAAGCGATAGGATAAAATCAGATCGGATTAGATCAAAGAGCCTGGGAGCCAGCCTTTGGAGCAGATTCATTTAATCAATAAAGAGACCTCCTGAGAGAGGGGCAGAGAATAGGGGCCGTCCTGGTCGCTCCGGAGATTAAGATGGGGGTGGAGGTGGGGGAGTGGTGGGAAAGAAACAACATTTACTCGTATTTATGTTCCCCCTTCTTTTCGAGATGTAATTCTCCTCTGAAACATTTCAGCCACACTCACCAAAGGGTGTAAACATTTCTCTGAGATCTCGTTACTACAGACTCCCATTAATGCCCTATAAAGCCAGAGTTTATTTAAAAACAAAACACAACAAAAACAACCAAACCAAAAACAACTTCTGTTCCATAAAAAGTATTTCAATAAAAGCCATTTAGGCTTAAATGATTCCCCAAGAAACTTTAATCCCTTACCAGTTAATCTGCAAAATTTCCTATTGTCCCTTTCTGAGGAGAAAGAATAGAGAAACACCAAAAGGCGAAAGTCTGGACCCCCTCCTTTGTATTCTCCCCACTGCCCACCTGCCCCCCCACCCCTGCCAGTAATTAGAAAGCATTGTGTATTAAGAGGTATGATGCACGTCCTTCATCCATGATTAACACTTAAACCAGTGCATATTCATTCATCTCTTAGCCCTACCCAAACGCCACTAAAATGAGGACTCGTCAAGAAGGAAGTGACACCCATTAGAAAGTTAACCACAGAAAATGAGAGAAAAAATGAAGGATGGAGCAAATTAAGGATGCAAGTCCCTCAATGGTTATTGGCTTTAATGGTGTTATAAAAACGATGTCGGCTTTTACCAGGAATAATTTATATTCCGAATTAAATAAGGATATGTATCTATAAATCCATTCTATAAAACTTAATTTTCCATCTAGATATGCTGATTACTTCAGGCCCCGGCATACCTTTACCGGTTGTTAATTACCACGGGATGGTTTAACACTATTTTCCAAATCAGCATGCATGCATAAAATGACTGCAATCCAATTTGACACATTATTAGTGATGATTATTGTCATAGATAAATTAGATTGAACAGAAAATAACCTTCATCCTTAGCATGTTTTAGCTCTCAGAATTAATGTGATTTGGTGAACACATATAAATAAAAATCTGATGAGTCCCTGCTGACTCCAGGGCCTGCTGGTGCTGAAGTGTATCAATTTCATGCAGATGATGAATTCCTTAAGCATTCAATGATAATCATGCTTGATTTGACAAGACTTTCTCATGCTATTTTAGGGCCTTAATTTTCTGTGAAGTTCTGTCAAGTGCTCATCAAGCACCCACTTATCTCCGTATCTTAACCTGGCAGCCAATCACAAGGTTGCCTAACAGTATAGCTACCAAGTGCCAGCCCATTAATATTCAAGTCACGTGACTGTCCAAGGAGAGAAACCAATCAATGGCTGATTAACATTCAGGTCACATGACTCCCGAGGAGAGTAAATGAGTTACACAGTAAGACATCAAACAAATTTTCATCTTGAAAGAGTGATTGCTTTTTCTGCTGCTGTGATGTTTGTCAAATTCGCTCTAGCCTTGTCCAATTAAGCTCCATGAGCTGAATTAATAATGAAGAGATGTAAGTACCGTGCCAGCATGAGAGCTGTGAGTGGTGCCACGGAATATGAACTGCTTAAAAAAAAAAAAAAAAAAAATTCTCAGAATGATTGAAAAACCACATCTGGATAACGGGAATAATTGCTTTTGCAATCTTGATGCTGTTTTGTACTCTCCAGTGCAAAGTGTATGGCTGGCACGTGGCACTTGATGTGATACTTCAAAGATGAATGTGATTTTGGGTTTAGGATGACTTTAAAGGCATCACACAAATACACGTTAATTGGATTATTGTTTGTGACCCTAGTAATGAATTTCATTTGCACACTCAATTATGTTCTGGGACCTTCTAGAGACACGATCTCTCAAGATTTTTAAACTGTCTGCGAAGGGAAAGAGATTATTCTGTATTCTTGCATCCTGAGTGAAAGAAATGACTAACCCAGGTACTCTTTGAGAGAACTTGTGAACATGTGTGTGCGTGTATGCATGCGTCCTTGTGTGCTGTTCATTTCCTTAACATTCACAGGTCAGTCCGTTAAGTTCATGGAACTATTTCAAAATGCTCAGGTGAATCTGAAGAGAATTTTCTGAAAAAGGCACTTGCTCTCTTATTAGTGATAGCCAGTGACAGCTTTCTTGTCGTTTCAGGGAAAGTTCTATTTATTCTCAAAGTCAATTGCGTTTCAACACAGATGCGCTACTAAATTCCAGTGACATGTTTAGAATAGAGACCCTATGACTAATAAAGCTTTCGTTTCTTCCCTAAAGGGAGTGAGACTTGACTAATGGTTTATTGGAATTATCAAAGAGTGTCAAATCCCACTTAATAAGTTCCAGCATGAAATTAGCTAAATTCCCAAAGGCCATTCTAAAACAATATAGTCAAATAAAAGGTGTTGTGTGCGCTGGGAAGAGTGTTAAAACCAGTTACTTGGAAGTGACGAGAAATAAATCTAACTGTAGGCAGGAGGCAATGTTTATGTATACAGTTAATAACCTTCTTAATGGGACTGCTTGGCTTCGTGATTCCCGTTCAGGGAGGAGAGTGAGATGTGGAACGCAGGGTAGCCGAAGGGCCATAAGTCAATTCCCAGCACGGTTAGTCAAGGATGGAAATTGTGAGGAGAGAAGCAATGAATTTAAAAGCCCCAGCAAGCAGAGAGCGAGGAAGGTGAGATGAGAGGTGCGAGGAGGAGGAGGTGGCAGAAGGAATGGTTGAGTCCAAGCTGGACCGTCCCAGTGCAGTGAAAACCCACTTGGTCCAGAGAACAAGGGACTCCAGCAGATCCTGGAGAAAGATTCCTTTTTGACAGTTCCTTAGTAATGACTCAGAAAAGAACGTTGCCATTAACTTCTCAGGGTGAGTGAGGCCCAGAAGGGGGCATATCATAGAAATGGTTTTGGGGGTGTTATGCGTGTGTGTGTGTGTGTGTGTGTTTAAAGCAAAAGCAGAGACCCCAATCACAAGGCTTAAATTGAATTTCAGAGACTTGTGAGAACACAGCTCTGAGTTAATCTGAAAATGCTGCGGCACCCAAGGTAATGTAAATTTCACTGATCTTCTTTTCCTGAATATTTTACCCATGACTCGCTTTGCAGCAAGCTGGGAGCCTGGAGCTCTGCTCACATTCAACCCACCAGCGATGGAGCTGCTTCCTACAGGCAACCCACTTCCTGACACTTGAGAGTCTTGGAAGGGAAGGCGACTCGGTCGCTTTAGAAGGCCCTGAATGGAAGGGTATTCCACTTTATGCATAACTTTACATAATTAATAGTTTTCCATGCAAACTATTGTTTGCCTTAATTGTTGTTTCAACAGCTGTTTTCATTAAATTGTAAAGCCCGCTGTGTCTAATCCTCTGTGCACCACTATTGATAACAAGAACCGCTCTGAAGCTTGCTCTGGAGGAAGAGTTAGCTCCCTGCCAAGCTGGAAAACCCGTCATGAAGTTACTTGAAAAATAAGGCCTACAGTGGGACTGGTTGTGTAACTAATCCATTAGGCTTTTCAAAAGAGCCGTGCTCTGTACCCTTATGGCTAAATTGACCCAACAACCAATCAATGCCTTTATTTGCTGCGTGGCTGCCCCTGAAGGGTCTTATAGCTGGGTCCAAGTCGTAATCAAAGCCTCCATCAGTACTGGGTCCCTGATGACATAAATGGCCAAACTTTCAACGCGGCTGGCTCGGGTCCAGTCACACCATTTTGAAGATACAAAGAGGCTGTGTTGCGCGGTGGAATTCATTTTCTTGTTTACTTCCTCCCGAAACAAGAGCATCATGAGCACGCTCAGTGCATCGCATCAGACCGCGGAGTTGTTGACAGAAGCTTGGCGAGGCTTGCCAGCTTTCCACAAGAAACGCTGGCTTTCTTCTCATACACCCCCTACCGTTTGTGTCTCTGCCAATTGTAGCACATCAGAGCGGCCATTGAGATAATGACCGTGAAGTCTCATGATACACTTTGATGAAGTGTAACATTTTTTAAAGGATTTTTGTCTGTGCCAAAATGATCGAGGCAGCTGACTAAAAATCACCCCATCAAAATCAAGGCTGATGAACAACAGGCGGAGGCAGGGGCCTCCCCAGAGAAGATGCGGGGATTTCGCAGCCAAAGTGTCTTTCTTTCCACGTCTCCGTGCACCACAGATTCCTTTTCTGAAAAGTCATCTTTGTTTCCGATGAATATATGTCGGTGGCTGATGCTTCAGCCTCCAACATTTCTTAATTCTTTTTTTTTTTTCCTATCAACCCCCAGAAGATACAGGGAATGATTCCTCTCTGGCAGTTCCCTACGAATGGCCTACCAAATAACGTTGTTCCTACTGTGATCTTGGTTGGAAAAAGCGTACTGGGCATTTCAGCTCAGAGGTTTTCGGGCAGAGGCTGATCCTAAACTCGTGTTCAGGTAAATTTGGATTTCTGTAGTTCAGCCGGAATTAAGAGTATGATACACAAAAGTGGTCCTGAGCCAATGAAGAACAGAATCAATCTGGGAACATCGTCTACGAAGATCGGGAGCTTCTTTGGGAGAAACATCCCCTGTGTGTTCGTTCAATGGCCTGGTCTGTCACGACGACCATTTATTGAACGCCTGCTGTATTCACATGGAGTCTGTGATCCTCTCAACAGCTCCAATTTACCACCTCCATTTTAGGTGAGGAAGCCAAGGCCCAAATGAGGAACCCGAGGCCCAGAGATGTTAAGTAACTCGGTCAAGGCCGCAGAGCTGGGAAGTGGGGAAAGCAGGGTCTGAGCGGTGCACTTGCTCACATGATGTGTTCTCTTCCCGTCTGTGGTTCACTGCTTGCATTGTACGTCTGATACAGCTCAGTAAATGGTGCTCAGTGGGAGAAGAGGAAGCAATTTGTGGTTGAACTGGTAAAGGCAATGAATAAAATGGATTTACAGTTTGCCATTCTCACCTCTCAGCTTTTCAAGGAGACATTACCAGTGAGCAAATGTATCCGAAACCAGCTTTGGGCATGAGAGAGGCTGGAGTGAGGTTTTGGCTAACCTGGGCCTGTCTGTAGTTTACTTTCTTTTTCAAGGTGAAAGCTCGGGATGGGTCCTGCCCTCGGGAGGAAGTGTGGGCGGTGAGCTTGAGGACTTCTCAGAATGTCACAATTGAAGAGACACCTGTGCTCCTGCAAGTCGATGCAGCAACCACAAGTGGAAAGGGGGTTACAGTTCAGTTGCCGCTCGAGTTCTTGTTTCTTTTGGAGCAAGAATCTGTGTCAGAGTGGGATGGAGGGGACTGGAGGAAGAGTGGCAGCGAGGAAGTCAGGGAGAGGAAAATTATGCTACAAATGCTTGTGTTTGAATGCGCAAGTGACACATTCCCTTGGGCTTCTTTTAAATGTCTTCATATTGTTTCCCTAAGTATAGAAGGTGACAAAAGCTCAGACAACAGAACAAAGGCACCAAGCTAATTTTTGCACACGCTGCAAGGAATAAACTACAGGGTTTCACTCCCCAGTTTCCAAAGGAAGCACATTTCAGAAGTGCCAGTCTGCACTTAGATCTTACTAATTATTTAGACTCTGAAAAGAAACAGCAACCCAAATCCAAGTGTTGCAGAGAAGTTTAGGCACCCAGCTTTGTACACCCGAGGCTTTGTGAAGGAGAAAGGGCCAGGGAGGCTAATGGACGGCAGAGGGGTGGGGAAAGCTTCTCATGATGTGGATGCCAGGCAGGAGTTACGAACAGCCTTCTGCACAGGGAAGCTTCTGAAATGGACCCAGACGTGTTGTGAGAGGTCTCTCAGCCTCCCTTCCGTACCAAAGTGTGGGCATCTGCATTTTATGGAGGGTGAGTATTCTGTTGGGAGAGTCGATCACAAACTCCTTAGCCCATTTCAAATAGAAAGCACTCAGACTTGAAAGGAAAAGGACTCTAGTATATTACTTTCAGGAGCCCTTGAGTGAGGGAACCACAAAAATCCATCTGATTTTAAAGAAAACTCTCACCGTCTCAGCCCCTACCCTCACTTCCTTCATTTGTAAAATGATGGTTTTAGATTCTCTGAATCCCTCCCAGCATTAAAAGTGGATAGTTTGGTCATTCAGCAAGTACAGAATAATGCCTTTCATTTCCGCTGATTCTAAGAGGATCTTGAAACTAATTGAATTAGTCCAAATTGACAAATAAAACGATCTGTCACTTTCCAAATATGTTCTGTTTCTGAGCCTTTGCTCATCATTCCTCCAACTGTGGTCCGGACCGAGGACGTCAGCGTGGCCTGCAGTGAAAATAACCAGCCTGCCTCTGCTCCAACCAGTTCCTGAAGAGAAATTCTGGAAGGGGGCCTCAGACATCTGCATTCAGACAAGCCCTCCAGGTGATTTCAGTGCCACTTGCTCAGGCTCTCCTGGCTGCCTGGAATGCCTTTTTTGAAGTCTGCTTGAGACTTAGCTCAGGTTGTGCTTTCTTCAGGAAGCCTTGCCAGCACTTCCCAAATGAAATGAAGTTCTCCTTTTCCTGCCATCCCGGAGCATTTCCCTTCTGCCGTTGTCAGAGAGTTTTCTAGAAATTCCTCGCAATGCTGTATGGGTATGTGTCAGTCCTTCGGTCAAGATATGGAGTATGGAGCCTTGGTAGTCATGACTTGTGTATTCTCCTCCTTTTTTAAAAATTTTTAATTAATTAATTTTTTTTTTAATTTTTGTGTGTGTTCCCCTCCTTTTGAATGTGGGTTGACTTATTTCTGTGGCAGAAGTGATGGGATGCCAGTTCCAAGATAAGATTACAAAAAGACTGACATCCATCTTGGTCGTGATCTCTTGCTCGTCCTCCTTCCCTTCCTTTCTTCTTCCTGCTCCTCCTCTTCTGTCTCTCTCTCTCTCTCCCCTTTCTCCCCGCCCCCCATTCCCCAGCCACCAGCCAAGCCACCTTGTAAACAAGCCCAGGTTATCCTGCTAGGAAGGCCCTGGAGGATGACAGGCCACAAGGAGAAGCATGGGAGTGACTTGAGGAAAGGCACCTGTGAGTGAACATACAAGTGGGTCCTCCTCTGAGTTGAACCTTGAAGTGACCGCAGCCTGTGCCCACACTTTGATTTGCGGCCTTTTGAGTGACCCTGAGCTAAATCCACCAAGCAAAGCTGCTTCTCCATTCCTGAGCCACAGAAACTATAAGATTATAAATGTGTCTTGTCCAAGTGCTAAGTTTTGGAGTAATTTGTTATGCGGCAGTAGATAACTACATCTGGCAGTAAATAACTGCTGCATAACAGTTATCTAACAGTGGGTTAGTAGATAACCCACTAAATATATAGGACTGGCATGCTTTTATAGTCTCTGAAGCACATAATGGAATGCTTTGTTCATAATAGTTTATTACATGATTGTCGGAATCTGAGGAATATTGCCTTGAGACGTTTTCAAGAGTAGTTAATTTCTAGGGTTAAAAAGGATGTATTCAGTGTCAGTCCCCGGCAACATATGTTGAATAAGTCACAGGAAAGGAACGAAAAAGGTGAGGGTTAGGGGATCCTAGAATGAAAGGAAGAAGGGGAAAACGTGATAAGTTTGAAGGAAACTCAAATAGGCTTCTGGACTGAGTTTTCCTGCAGTTGTGGTTCTCAAACTTGATGAAATAAGAGATTTTTTTAAAAAACCATTTCAAGGGGCTCCTGGGTGGCTCAGTGGGTTAAAGCCTCTGCCATTTGGCTCAGGTCGTGATCCCAGAGTCCTGGGATTGAGCCCCGCATCGGGCTCTCTGCTCGGCAGGGAGCCTGCTACCCGCTCTCTCTCTGCCTGCCTCTCCGCCTTGTGATTTCTCTCTCTCTGTCAAATAAATAAATAAAATCTTAAAAAAAAAAGAAATTCAAGAAGATTGAGGCCCAACTACCCAAATAAATAGCTGCAGTATGATAGAGAAATTCCAGGAGTGCCAAAATGTCCGCGAGAGGCCACCACTTGAAGGCCAAGTGCAACAATGAAGACTCTGAGTTTGGATTCAGCCAAGACAAGTACCCAAATGACTCTGCTTCGCATCTCTTCTTTTCTCCCGCGACATTACTTTTGTCTCAACATCCTGACATTTGTGTGTTCTCCTCATTGGCTCCCAACTTTGCTCTGACTGATCTTCTGAAAGGAAGAACAACAATCAGGTGGCATTTGGGAGCAGCTGGAATTCGGTCTTCCTCCTTGTATGCGCCGTCGGCCTCTTGCCTGGCGCAAGCGCCTCTGCTTTCTTTCCCCTTTCTTATCTGCAGGGGGGCTGACAGTGCCTGAGAGGAGAGAGAGGGTTTTGAAGCCAGGCCAGAAGCTTGTCCACAGTGTGATGACATGCGGCTCATTCCACTCTCTAGGAGCAGGACCTGAAATGCTCGCTGGGTGCTCCCGAAGGCTACTGCTTGCTCCTTCCAGCACACGCGTGCACGCACACACACGTGTGCATACCCACATGCAGACATGCGCACACGCGAGTGTAATGCACTCCTCCGAAAACCTGAATCACAGAGAGAATGCAGCCAGCTGGAACCAGCGGTGGAAAGTCCTTCTCCTGGTACTTCAGGACATAATGGAGACTGACCTCAGAGATTGCTGACTGGGTGAAGCATGAAGACTTTAATTACAAATGAGCTTGTCTGCACTTTGCTTGAGAAAACTCTTGGCTTGGATGACACCCAATATAATATGGTTTATTTGGTATAAGTGCGAGTATTTTTCTTTTCATTTTAATTTTCTCATTTCCTGAACACCAGGCTTTCTTTCTGAGAATTGTTTCGTCCCCCTCTTGTTGTCATGTTTGGCTGCATTTCGAAGAGTAAAAAATCGTTGAAGAGAAAGGCTCAATTAAGTTTTATATATTAGCTTGGCGACTGCTTGTGTTACTTAACTAGAGAAAAGCCAAGTAAAACTCTGTAATTCTGTGATTCAAGGCCCAGCACTTTGGAGGAAGTGTCGGACTAACTTGTTTCTCTTACCATCTGAGAGGTGGCCTCAGCCAGGTTTTTTGAGTTTGGAGGGATTTTGAAGTTGGTGCTTTACAGAAACTGTGATCTTGTTCGGGGAGATCCTCGGCTCAACATGCTGCCGTTTCTCACTTGTTCCTCTCCTCACACGCCTGCCTCATCCTTCTCAGCAAACTGTCCTTCTGAGGGGCACTGGGGAGAAACAGCCATTTCCCCTCACTCTCTCCTGGGCTCCCCCACCGAGAAGGGGAATGTGAGATGTTGGGAGCCCCCCCGTGGCTCAGTGGGGTGAGTGCGTGGGTGAAATGGCTCCCATGGGATGCATTTTCTCCCAAATTGTCAATGGAATCCGAGTCATGCTATGTCCCAATGGACGTAAGTTAGATTAGATAACGATTTCTCCGTAAAGCTCACTTTCCCCCTGTGGATTTACCTGAATCTGCATTTTGAAGGAAGATAGAAAAACCACATCGGTCTCTGGTCCAAGTAGTTATGTCTAATACACACTGGTCAGATACTAAAAACAGTATCTTGATCCCTCTTCCACTCTTGCATCGGTGCCTCTGTTGCCTCAGTGATCAGATCTGGGCTACAACCAGCACCCTCTCTGGCCACCCAGCTCTGAGGGCTCATTCTAGCTCCTCTGCCTCTTGTCCTCACCTAACCTTGTCCAACTTGGATTCATTGGGTCTCGGAAATGCTGACGTGGGTCCTGCCCTTCCCCCTCTGAAACTTACCCTTGCCGCGGAAGATGCTGAGTGTCGGCAGGGGCCCAACAATGCTGGTGCGCTACGGCGATGGCATTCAAAGAGCCTGTGCTGCCCAGCCCCTGCCTCCTCCCTCTGTTTATCCTTTTGTCAACTTGGAAGACATTTTCCAGGGCAGAAAAGCCACACATTCCTGGTATAATTTAGAGACTACTGTTAAGCAGATGGTATAAGTGGTTTTATTTTTAAGGAGGTTATTACTGGTCACAAAACTTCCAAGTCAGCTATTTGCAAGGAACCCTTATGAAGGAAGCCCCTGTTTGTGGCATCCACCCTCAAGAGCATCTGACAGAGGGCTTACTGTACTTTTGCGCTCAACCACATTTAATCCATTTATAAGACCCCTTTGTATGAGATGCCTTTCCAGAGGAAATTAATGTAGGATATTGCAAACAGCTTTTAAGAATGTCTTTTCTATGGAAGAACTGTGTCATTCCGAGAGCAAAGTGGGCTTTTTTTCCCCCCACATTGTTATGACTTGACATCTCCAGTGTGGAATGTTTCCAGCCAGTTATGATAAGAAAAGCCTGGATTTTTCACTGTTGGGGAAACCACAGTAGAAGAAAGCTCTTCTATTATCTATTCACTTACTCTCCTTCTGTAAATATAAATGCATTTAGGAGATGGGTCCAAGTTTAGGGAAGAGAAATAGCAGCACTTAAAAATCAGGCAACAAAAAATTGCAAGTTCAAGATGACAATGGCTAGTCATGTGGACAGCAGAAGATAAACATGTGCCTTCCAGGGAGGAAGATATTTTCTCATCCAGTAGTAAATTTTAGATTTTGGATTTCTGGGAATGAAAACAAATTTTTTGAAATTAAAAACTGACAGCAGATGCCAAGTTTTGGGCTTTTTGTTTCATAAGTAGGGCATCATAAAGCAAGCAACTACCATCTTCAATTTCATCATCCCATAAAATAAAGAACTGACAGTGTGATATTAAAAAAAAGTAAGATGCAATCTCATAAAGAACCATTCTTTAATAAACTTACCTGTAAGTTTATTTAAGTGTAAAATATCATTACAGTGGGCTTTGGTTTTTCATTCCACAACAGACCATGAACTTGTTCTTATTATTTGGCCCCAGTTCAAGACCTGGTACAGGGAACTTCTGCTCCAGGCATTAGAGTGTGTCAGCGGTGGAGTCAGATGACCTGTGGTCAGTTCTGAGGCTTGTCACGGGTGGGTGTGTGGTCTCGGGTCAGGTATTTCTCAAGTTTCATCTCTGCTTGTATACAACATGGATAGGACTGGTCCCACTCTTCCTAAGGCTTTTGGGAGGGTTCCATGAGGCAAGGGAAAAGGACTAGTGCATAATGAATTTACAGAACCTGGCGGATCTTATCAGAGGACTGACAGACCCCTCTGGACCCTTCCAAGGACAGACTATAGACTTAAAGCAGAAGTGTTGAAAGGAGTTGTCATTGGAGGAGCATGAAATTTTTGTTTTCTGTTTCTTTGCCAAAGTCGCCTGGATTTTATAATTTACATTTATAAGCAACGCATTTAGCGGATAGAGAATATACATTGGGAAAAAAAGAAACAATATCTCATGGAAATGCCAGTATGGAAAATGGGATTTGTAGAGGCAAAGCTTATGGCTTTTCAAGCAGAGACACATAAAGCCTGGGTAACAGACACAGTCTGGTCTCCAAGAGCTGTTTTTGCGGTCAGCGGGAGAGAGTGCAGTGTTCCCCTCAATCCTCAGGTGCAAGAGTGCTCCCCCCACAATTTATTTTCTTTCTTTTGTTCTGATTTTGTCATCATTAGTCAACTTCTGATTAATAACTTGCCTCATCCGATACTCTTGCTGGAGCCTCATTCTCCCCTGGCCTCCGTCCTTTCTACCTGACAGACTCCTACTCATCCTGCAAGATGGCCCCTTTTAAAAAGATTCCTTTGTCTGCATTTTCCTAATTCCTTTTCACTGATTTTTTTTTCCCCCTCCATCTGTCTTTTTCCATGAAATTGTGAGATCTGTGAGATCTCGAAAAGCAGGGATGGCATTATATTACAGGGAAGAGTTACCATCTTTCCCAGGTGCAAAAGTAAGCACTTAACAAATGCTTGTGGACCGGACATTGTCATAGAGACATGGAATGAATGAAGATCAGGTTGTAGGTGAACAGATGTTCGGCAGTGTGTTGTAGCAGAGTGACGTGGCTGAGGCATTTCTGGGGGGAAATGTTTGTGTATTTTTAAACTGTTACAAAAAGAGCACTTTCCTATGGGGAGGGAGTTATTGAACCACAACCAAGCAATTATAACAACAGCAAGTGCCATTTATCGAGTGAGTACTGTGTGTTGATACCCAGTGTGTTGATACCAAAGTGGCTTACCTGCCTTATCTTCTTAAATGCTTGCGGTCATCCCATTAGGTCGTTCTCATCCCTGCTTTACAGATGATAAACTGAGGTCTGGAAGGCTTATAATCTCATAGGTCACATGGGTGCTGAGTAGTGGAGCTGGCCCTTGAACCCAGGTCTGATTCTGAAGCTCAGGTGCCTGTTCAGGCCTCCACAAGGCCAGGTAACATCCACCACCCTGTACGGTACCCTCAGAGCAGTGGAGAACACCACAGAGCTTGAAGTCTCCGAGACGTGTTTTTGCAAAAGCATTACACTTCAAAGGAACATGTCTTTAGAAATACATGGAACGTGGGGGGCACCTGGGTGGCTCAGTGGGCTAAAGCCTCTGCCTTCAGCTCAGGTCATGATCTCAGGGTCCTGGGATCGAGCCCCGCATTGGGCTCTCTGCTCAGCGGGGAGCCTGCTTTCCGCTCTCTCTGCCTGCCTCTCTGCCTGCTTGTAATCTCTCTCTCCCTCTCTGTCTCTCTGTCTCTCTCTGTTAAATAAATAAAAAAATTTTTAAAAAATTAAAAAAAAAAAGAAATACATGGAATGCTTATAGCGGGGGGGATTCTGAAAGTTTGCTGATGGATGAGATGATATATTTGGGTACTCGAGAAGACCTATGAGAATGCAATTAATGTTGTAGCAGGCAACATCTGAGTTAAAAAAAAAAACTTACAGGTATAAATATGTGGCATGGAAAGAGAAATTGTGGTAGATTCAGCCTAAAACAACTCCCAATTAATTTATATGTGAAGAGCTCAAACCCTCTATGAATCTTACCCAGGGGCAAAGAACCAATGCCCAATTGCAAAAATGCTAAGTTACTAGCATTCTCCCATAAGTGAAATTCAGAAAATGGGCTCAGTTCCAGTCTTTTCATTAGAGATCTAGTTCTCCCCCCCTCAACAAAGTTAAACTTAATAAACAAACAAAAGGATTAATTTTTTTTCCTCAATAAGAATTTCTTCACTAAAGGACTACTAACTAGCTTTGAAAAATCGGTTTATTAATGAAAACACATTGTTAATTACACCACTGATTATAATCTTTTATTAATTTCAAAGTCTAAGAGGTGCCTATTAACTGGAAACAACACAGTTTAGGAAATAAACCACAACAAAATACTGGAAGAATAAAAGTACTTTGCCACAAATGCTTTGACCTCTTATCATCCCTTTAATGTTCTCTGACTTTCTTGAAGACGGGGTTTGTGTTGACTATTACTTTCATATTATCCACAGTTTCCTGCGGTGGTTGAACTGGATTGAATTCTCCTCTCCTCGGAATTGATCCGAATATCGGTTTCCTTTGAAGTCAGTTTTAACTTTGCTTCTGAAGTAGCAGAGGAAGATCAGGATTATTTCTCCAATTTTCTTGACCATAGCTGTTTTTGGCGTATTTTAATGTGCAAGCACCTGCCTTTTTGGTTTTTAAAGCTATTCCAATGAGCAGGGAGCCTGACTGGCTTGAACAGAGAAGGACAAATACTAAGTATGTGATCTCACTGATGTGTGGAATCTAAAAAAAGCTGAGCTTGTGAAAACAGAGTAGAATGGTGGTTACTGGGGAATTGGGTGGTTGGGAGAATTGGGGATATGTTGTCTAAGGGTACAAACCTGCAACTAGTAGAGAAATATATTTGGGAGGTTTAATGCACAACATAGTGATTATACTCAACAAGACTGCGTTACAAACTTCAAAGTTGCTAAGACACTAGCTCTTAATTGTTCCTAGTACAAAAAAGAAATAATTATGTGACATGATAGAGGTGTTAGCTGATGCTACAGTGGCAATCATACTGCAATATATAAATGTGTCATATCAACACATCGCGCATTGTAAGCATACACGATGCAATATGTCAATTACATCTCAATTAAAAATAAAAATATAATTTTTAAAGATAATTTACTTGAGAGAGAGAAAGAGCAAGAGTGAATGAGAGAGCACAAGCAGGGGGAGCAGCAGACTGAGTGAGAAGGAGGTCCCCTGCTGAGCAAGGAGCCCGACGCGAGGCTCCATCCCAGGACCCTGAGATCATGACCTGAGCCGAAGGCAGACACTTGACTGAGCTACCCAGGCACCCACCCCAAAATAAAAAAAAATTTTAAGAGATTGGCTTAAGGGGTGTCTGGGTGGCTCAGTCAGTTAAGCATCTGACTCTTGATTTCAACTCAGGTCTTGATCTCAGGGTCGTGAGTTCAAGCCCCGAATTAGGCTCCATATTGGGCATGGAGCCTACTTTAAGAGAAAGAAAAAAGTCTGGCTTGAAATCTGTATGTGGTATGGCAAAATGTGATTTTAACCTTTAAAGACTAAAGAATACCCTTTATCTCTACTGTCCTGATTTCTTTAGGGGATAAAGATTAATTAATTGCAAGGGGAAGAATGTGCTGCCTGTAATTATGTGGTATGTGTAAGAAAAGGCTAGGTCAAGTACATGAACACAGCTTCTTGTATAAAACAAGACCTGACTTGGGTGAATAAAAGCAACATTGGGAATCAGACCAGGGAAAGAAATCAACCCAGATGTCACTATGTTTTATTATGAAAGTAACAATAGCATGAAATCACTTTTTTAAAAATTCAGAAACAACCTACACTTATTCTCAGTTAGAACTCCTTATTGGTCCCTGGTTGAACTTTAGAAAGATTTAAACTGAAAGAAACCAAGTGTTCAGAATGCACCAGCAAAAGTCTCCTTAACTTAATGATTGGGAAAGAATAGGATCATAGGAAGGTTAGAGGTAGCATCAAATCCTTTTAAAAAAAATCTTAAAAGGCCAGACATCATCACATCGACTGGGAGAGGTATAACACTGACTTCTTTCAACAGAATTGGGTAAATATTTGACCTCCAATGTCATTACGGTTAATGTATATTCTGGACCTCAGAGGACATTGAGATGGAAGCTATGCTTTCTGATTGGCTCCCTCCTAGCCTTTGCTTGCTTGGAAAAGACTGATAATATACTTTGTCCTTAACTTAGTGAAGTTCAATTCCTAGCTGTTCAATAGCTAAGACAATAATGATCTCATCCACTGACGATTTAAGTTCATGTGATTTGTAAATCGGTACATGATAATAACTTCTGGGTTAATTGTTAATTCTCAGAAAATATTCGGGGCCAATACTATCCCTTTATCTAATCCTGAGAAGGTGAAATTGAGATGTAGTCGGTGCACATACATCCATGAAATTCCCATAAAATAAGAAGTTGATTTTAATTATTTTAATATTCCTAGAACTTGTATCTGTCTTGTAATTCCCTATAAGGATGCAACAGACTCCCCTATGTTAAATTACTCATTCTGATAACTATGTGAGGAGAAGATGCACAGATGGTATTTCTGAGAATGGCATCAAAGCATTTAAAATGCTCATTGGCAACATATCGCATATTTACATGTGAGTGGAAAGTCATCTTTTGGCTACATTAATGCTGCAAAAATAAACACGCTTTGGTCTCTGATGCAAAGTTTAAAGTTCTCATGGCAATATTTGTTTCTTCACTTTGCTTCCCAGGTACCATAAAAAGTCAACATTTATCAGTCAACTGCATGTGTTCAACACCCACTGTGTGTTCAGCATCAGGTGCTTTGGAGCCTTAGAGAGAAAGACATTCAAGGACTTTATAGTTTAATGGGGGAGAAGGAGAAACACAAATGTGTACATGTAAACAAGCAAGGCTGGAGACGTAGAAACATGCACACAGTCCTGACCATCTGTGCAAAGAGAGAGGTGGAAACCAACTGCAAGGATTAAAGGTGGGTGGAATGAGGCAGGAGGTGAGCCTTGTTTGGGCAAGGCTGGACTGGGCTTCGAACAGAATCTGCCTTCCATTTCTCAAAAAATTGTGGAGCAATATACACACACAGAGAGAGCTCTTCGTTCCATTGGCGGTGCAATTGGTTGGGGTCTTTGGGATTTGAGGGATGCATATTTGGGGTGCGGGCACCTGCCCGTGGCAGTGGTTCTCCAAGCGGGCTCCAGACCGGGGCACTTGTGAGAATCCCAGATTGTAAGGCTCCCCCAAGACCTACCAAATGGGAACGGGCAGCGGGGGCCAGCACCCTGTCTTTTCACAAGCCCTCCAGGGCAGTCCGAGACTCCTGGAGTCAGAGCCACTGCTCCTAGCCACGGCTGAGTGGGAGTGAGGGTAGCATGCCTTTGGAATGGCAGGTGCAGAGGCCGGCGGACATCTGCGGGAAGCATTCTAGAGACCAGAGCAGCTGGTGAGTGGGGAGCAGTGAGTGAAAGGCTCAAGAGTCCCTCCAGAAATTTTAGGAGGCTACCCTGAGCCCTCTGAAATGTGTCTCAGAGCCCGATTCTGAGTTAGAGTCCTCAGAGAATTCTAACTTTTGCCATTTCCTGACTTTTATGAGCACGTTGAGTGTTGTAATTCCAGGAGGCTTTTAGATGTAATTTCCTTTGCTTTTAAGGAAAAGACGAGATGGAAGAGGGGCATTTTTTAAGGGAGGGGTGGCAGCTAGTAGTGAGATGGTAAACACAGGGAAAGCATTTTCAAAAGGAATAAAACACTAGCAAAGTTATTCTTTAAAGACATTGCTGCAGAGCCCGTGTACATGTATTGAAACAGAATAAGAAGAAAAGCTAATATTTATAGAGCTTCGATGATGTGCCAGGCATGTTTTAAAGTACTTGCATGTATTAGTTCATTAATCCTCATAGCAGCTTCTGAGGCGGGGCCTATTATTATTCCCATGTGATAAATGAGGTAACTATAGTGCAGAGAGGGTAAGAAACTTGCTCAGGGTCACACAGCTACTGCTGAAACTAGAACTCAGGCACTGATGCTGTGTTTTGAACCCTTACGCTATTTTATGCTGGGAGCACTTAAACACTGGTTGACAAGTATTTTCTGTTTGGAGAAAGTGATTCATTGTTCTGAATTGTTTGGCATTTGGAGATTAGACTTCAGGGCCTGATGACTTTCTTATTTAATTTTCTGGTTGGCCAGCCGAGTATTTCCCAAGTCTACCCAGTTCTCACAGAAGGTAGCCGAAGCTGACTTTTGGGTAGAGTCAATCAGTTACAAAATAAAGGTTAGGCTCAGCGCCCAGAGCAAAGCTTGAAGAGACTCTGGAATGATCTCCCCTCGGCCCAGAACGGTTTAGCTTGGCCTCAGCAACCCCTGCAGAGCTTAGGAGCTCCTAGGAGCCCTGATTTCCCCCGGGGTGCAGGAAGATGGGGTTCCATGGAGTGGAGGGAAATGGGAGAGGAGAAAGGAAGGCCTGGGCCAGTTTTTTGATAGGGTCTTGTCCCCTGTGGGTCATTCTCAGGAACAACAGTGGTCACCGTGTTTTGGTGAGGAACATGGATTTTGGGGGTCAGATGACTACCTGGGTTGGAGGCCTGGCTCCTTCACTTATAAAATGGAGATTGTATATATTAGGGCTTATCTTAGCGTTGTTGAGACAGTGGAATCAAGGCTACACTTAAGTTCTTTAGACTGGGCACAGAGTAAGCACCGAGGGGCTCCTTC